>CM024763.1:91164418-91532275 GCA_014218235.1 Colocasia esculenta | reverse complement strand
CCCGCCCCCACAAGGGCCCGTGTTGCCTTTAGAAGCACATTAACATTAAGAAGGAGACCTTGTAAAGGTGGGATCTATCTAACCATTTTGCTCAACTGACAGTAGGTTGAACCAAAAAACCAAGATCCATAATCGCTTCCATTTTCTGAGATTGTGGCAGCTTCTTTAAAGACCATTTGTCATGGCGATATTGACCTGCGCATGAATATTTGGCGCAGCAGAGTGCTAGAATACCCAACTTGTTCAAAATTAATTTTGCATCTGATTTTCCATACTTCCTAGATAATAAGCATGCAGCAATAAATAGAGATGAAGCCATGGGAGTGTTAATGCTACAGGAATTAATAATATTCCAAAGATGAATGGAGATATTCCTATGAATACCTAGGCCAACTGGAGAAGAGGAGACACCCATAACCATAGATTCTTAGCAAGATCGCTATGCATAAATAAATGGTTCATGTCTCAACTTGAGGACACTTGCAACAGCAACAACGAGATGGAAGAGGATGCCACACTCAACAATGTGGTCATCCACCGAGACCGCTCTGTGAAGAATAAGCCATGAAAACATTGATGCCCTCCTATTGAAACGATGATGCCAGATGCGAAGAGAGGCGATCTTTTTACACCATGGATACGAAACCTGGTCATAAGCACTTTTAAGGTAAAAATCCCCTTACTGGTAGGCGCCCAAATGCAAATATCTTCATGGGAAGAAAGTTGCAACTGATCCATCTCTAAGGAATAAGGTAGCGCAGATGATGATTATGATCAGTCAAACCTCCCTAACAGTAGGCGACGGCTCCTGGAAACTTGATACGGGCTCCATTCCCCAGGATCCATCTAGAATTCTACATAACAATATCATAAGCACTCAAAAACAACTTCTTAGAATACCATGCAGATGAGAAGTGAGCTGGCCATCATGAAAATATCTTTTTAGCATAGGAAGCCCATAGAGAAGAACCATGAATAATATTCCAAAGAAGCTTAATGACCATGGACAACTGAACATGCCAAAGACTTCTCACACCAAGGCCGCCTTCCAAGATGGGCTTTTGAATGTTTTCCCAAGAGACCCACTGTCGATGCTATCACAACCAGAACCACCCCAAAAAAATGCAGCACAAAGATGCTCAATGTAATGTAGGACAGTTTTAGGAATAGCAGAGAAGCAGTAGTGCAAGGTAGACAGGCATAGAAGAAAGCACAGAATTTACCAATGTTATTCTACCAGCCTGGACAAGAACCTGATTCCAAGAACCGATACGACCATTAATTCTATCCATCAACAACTTGTAGTCAGCAATCACAGTTCTACCCTGCTTGATAGGCACACCAAGGTAAATCATAGCACCCTTTGACGATGAAAACCAGTAAGACGGTTAATCTTAGAAGTCAAATGGATGGGGGCGTTCTTAGCAACAAGAAAACTACTTTTCCCATGATTAATCCTTTGACCTGTAGACCTCTCATAAATCTTCAAAAATTTCATGATTTTGCTAATATTCATAGCTTGACCATTAAGGAAAATAAGAGCATCATCAGCATAAAGAAGATGAGACATAACCCTACATCCTCTGACCCGAGTAAGGATTGATGTGGCCGCGGTCCAGAAGCATGCGCAGCCCCCTACTCAAGGTTTCCTCCATGTTAATGAAAAGGGCAGGAGCAAGAGGATCACCCTGACGTAAACCTCTAGATGATTTAAAATAACCAGCAAGAGCACCATTAAATAAGACAGAAAACTAGCAATTAGAGATAAGCATGGCAACATAGGATGTGAATCTGGAAGAGAAACCAAACTTTCGAAGAACGGCCAAAAGAAAATACCATTCAACCCTATCATAAGCTTTCATCATGTCTAACTTGAAGATGACATTATGACCATGAACTTTCCTTCCCAAATCAGCAGCCAATTACCTCGCCAAGAAACATTATCCATGATATTCCTGCCTTTGACAAAAGCGCCCTGCTCCAAAGAAATTATGGAAGGCAATACCGAAGAGAGCCTATTGCTGAAGATAACAGACACAATCTTATAACAGAAATTGCAGAGACTAAGGGGCAGTATTCACTGGAAAGCTGGGACTATCCACTTTCGGAATTAGTGCAATAATAGAAGAGGAAACACCCCTCGGAAGAGGATAACCAGTAAAGAAGCCACAGACCGCCTCGACCACATCCTTACCAATAATGTCCCAACAAGTATGTAAAGTTACCAGTGAAACCATCCGGCCCAGGGTGTTGTCCCCTTTCATGCTCCAAACTGAGAGTCTAATTCCTCCTCAGTAGGAATAGCAGTGAGCAACTGATTATCCTCATCAGTAATAAGGTTAGGTATGGAACTAAGAAGGTGGTTATCACTAGCATGCTCTTCAAAAGACAACAAAGATGCAAAGTACTGTTCAGCCGCAGACTTTAGAGTATTTTGATCATCACACCAATCACCATCAATCCTTAACCTATGGATATAATTCCTGCTCCGTCGACTCTTAACTGTTGTATGATAGAAAGCTGTGTTTCTATCTCCTTCTTGAAGCCATTGAATCCTGGAGTTTTGACACCAAAAAATCTCTTGACAATGAAGAATCTGCCTATGCTTAGCATTCGCTTCATTCAAAAGAGATCGATTAAGAATAGTAGGGGAATCATCATGAAGTTGCTGATAGCAAGCAATGTGCACCTCTGTCTTCTTAATATTATCATCAATGTGGCCAAAGACGTTTTTATTCCAAAGTCTCAAAGCTACTTTGACCGCCTTAATTTATGTTGAAGCTTGTAGAAAAGAGAAGGATACCACATGTCCTCAACCGTCCAAGCACATTTTACACAATCCAGAAAAGTATCATGCTTGGTCCACATATTCTGAAAATGAAGCGAGCTAGCTGGGAATACAATTATGTAACTGAATAAAAAGAGGAGCATGATCAGATGGGCCACGAGTCAAATGTTGCACACTGCACCCAGGATATGCAACAGCACACCAGTTATCCACAAGCAATCAGTCCAACCTAGCCTTAATAGCATGACTGCCAATTCTTTTATTAGTCCAAGTGTATGGGGTACCCTTAAAACCAACATCCAAGTCCAGAATTCAAGCATAGAGGTGGTATTTGGCAAAAGACCACCTTTTTTCTCAGTAGTATGTGCAATACAATTAAAATCGCCCCCCACTAGCCAGGGAACCTTAACAGAATTCACAGAGCTAGAATATCATCAAATAAAATTCTTCGATCACTTAAATCACAGCTTGCATAAATAGCATGATCATTAGTAGAGGAGACTCATCCTTTATGACCAAACCTGTAACATGCTGGGACGTATACGAAATCACTTTAAAAGAAAATGGTTGATTGTAAAAAATCTAGATCTTGGAATCCACCTGGATGCCATCAACACAGAAGTCCATATGAAGATAATTGCTATTTGAGATGCCTTATAGATATCCAATTTCAGTTCAAAGATAGCCAGCACTGTATCTTATGTCTCTTGACCAACAACTTAAGGGCACGTTTAGAGGCCATATTAGAGAGGCCCCTAATTTCCAAAATAATATATTATTAATCATGATGAAACATAACCACAATGAACCGCAGCAGCTTTAGCCTTTGATCTAGTGTACATGCCATTCCTTAAAATAGAGTCACATTCTTTAGAAGCTTTAATAGGAGGCATTAGAAGGTTTTCAGAAGTTGCCTTAAAGAAACCAGGGATACTCCCGGAGAAGGCAACTTGGCAACCGAGCTACCATGTGAGGACTCACCTACTAAAGGGAACAACTTTCCATCTTCCATACCTCCTCAGAGAGACCGCCATGCAGGGCGGTAGCGGCGGCAGCGCGGTGTGGACTCCAATATTTCCCATGCAGCATTCATGATCAGAAGGGAGAATAACGCCATGCACACATAACTGATCTGCAGTGTCATCAGCTAACAACTGCTTCTGGTGTATAGGCATCGGAATGTTATTCTGGCATGACTCTGGAAAATCGTCATAGGTCGACTGCTCACCAGGGTTGTCCTTAGAGGGGGCCATAAAGTGCTTAACAGGAACAACAACATCACCATTTTCGTTTCCAGCAATAACCACAACTGGTTCATCCTGCTTGGTGCCTGAAGCATCAGGAATGTCAACCAAAGAGTCTACAACATCCTCTCTCAAACGCTCAAAGCAATTACTAACAGGAACCACAGTGTTATCTGCCACTTCCACAATCTTCTTTTTTGAACTTCGAACCGTCCTCCATTCTTGAACAGGCTGTGCCACAGCCCCAGTTGCACCATGCTCTTGAGTTGCCTGTTTCAGAGTACTATTCTTGTTCCTCTTGTGACAAGAGCCTCATCATGACCAATGCGATTGCAAAACTTACATAGAGGAGCAACCCTATGGTAGTTTACTTTCTGCCAAAATCCCTGATCCCATATCAATCCATATTTTCTCTTGGAGAGGAGCAGCAATATCACATCTATACAGACTAAAGCTTTTGCAGTTTGCATCCAGGCTAGAGTGGCCTCATGGATGCGCAAAACCTGCCGCAAGTTGTTAGCGATGGAATGCAAATAATCTTCATTGTATAAACTCACAGGTA
Source organism: Colocasia esculenta (assembly GCA_014218235.1). Taxonomy (NCBI): domain Eukaryota; kingdom Viridiplantae; phylum Streptophyta; class Magnoliopsida; order Alismatales; family Araceae; genus Colocasia; species Colocasia esculenta. Next base: position 91,527,681 of record CM024763.1, on the reverse strand, counting down.
AGCCTGAGAAACCAACCCAGATAGGCATCATGGATGGGTCCTTATCAAAATCAAAAGCAGCCGACCATCTGAAAAATCTGAACAAGTAGCCCTTGATATACAAACTCTTACAAAGGAGAACCAAGAGGAAGTCCTCATCAGTCTCAAAACAAGCAGAAGATGTCCATGGTTCAGAATACTAACAATAAAATCCGATTTGAGGCCCAACCTTAAGGATAAGCAAGACTTATATCAGGAATGGAAGGCCTACCATAGGAGCATTTCACAATAATCGCCCTATTCAGGATCTTTTTAGACTTCAGAATTTCATCCTGAGAAAAGAACACAGTGGTGCACCAGCATCAGTAAATGCATGAGGCTTGATTTCTATCGTCATCATCTTAGGGCGCAAAGACTCCGAAAGAGCTTGCGCAAAGGAAAGCTTCTTTAGTGCCAGACCAGCGTCCTCATGAACCATTCCAACATCCATAACCAGAACCAAACGAACACCAAGAAAATGCCAGCCGCCCACCGCAGGCAAGGCGGTGGTGGCAACCACGGCACCCCAAAACCAACTGAACACCTAGAGCTTCTCTCTCTAGAAACTAGAGAGAGAACATGAAAATCTTCCCCCACCTCTTCATCGTGGAAAGAGATTTCTACACCGGCTCTTCATATTTCGAACGGGAGAATCTTTGTGCTTTTAGTTTTACTCTTTTCCCCACGGTCATATGCTTATTGGGATTGTCAATTCGTGTTGAACATCATCGTATGTGTGTGCTCAGTTTGTGAGCACCCGGTTGGTGTGTAGTGCGTGCTACATAACACATCGAGTTATCTCGTCCCTGGAAAACAAGGTGGAATTTGTGTGGTCCCTGGAAACAACGATGTGTAGGGGCTTATGCTTGTACCTAAAAACAAGTTAGTGGTGAAATCCTCATGGGGGGGTAGTAGACGTAGGCGTACACGGGGATGTTTGCCGAACACTCTAAATCCTATGTGCATCTGTGGTTAATATCCTTTTCTCCTATCTCTATTCTATGCACGTTAGAATAGTTGGTGTCGTTGTTTAATTGCTATTTTTTGTTGTGCATCTTGCTTAGTAAATTTTCTTAATTGATTTTAATTTATTCTGTGAAAAAGTATTTTATTTAGACGATAATCAATTCACTCCTCCCCTTTTGGTTGATCATTGCACATATTATACTTCACATATCACTCACCAAGTGGTGTTACAAGGCCCTCATGGAATTTTCTTCCAAGTGTGGCGCCGCATTGCAAGAATACTTTACACCAATTGAAGCTTGATAGTGACAAAGACTTATGTGTCTAGACATGCTCCTTTGGTGGGACTTTCAGTCTGAAATCTGCATAAAGTGCATTAGACAATAGGAATTAGCAAGCCGGCTCTATTCAAGATATGGTGCTCTTATTTCTCTCCATGAGCTGTGAATTTGTCGTGGTGCATTCTTCACCGAGCTATGGCTGTGGATGAAATCATTCAAAATTATGGCATTCCCCTACCATCTAAATGTTTTTGCTGCCAAACAAACTCACAAACTGAAAGTCTAGACCATCTTTTTCTGTTTGGCAAAGTTGCTATGACACTGTGGGAATTCTTTCGCCCATTCCTCGACAACAGATGCAGGGTGGACAAATCCATTACTATCCTATGCTAGGACACCATAAAATTTCCTGATATTAATAACCCATACGGGTTTGTGTCTATACATATCATGTTGTTAATTAATTGGGAGGTGTGGAAGGCAAGGTGTGCAGTGCGGTTCGACAACTATCAATCGCTCATCCCAGTTATCACTCGTAACATTTTGCAGCAGGTTACTAATTTCTCGCTCCAGCAAGTTAACTTTAAAGTAAGGCCATCCGCTCATTAAAAGGCTGCACTAGATAAGTTTAATTTGTTGTTTATGGTCAATCTGAAAGTGCCCAAATTGTCAAATGGATCCTTGCTAGTGATGTCTATACGCTTAATGTGGATGGGGCTGCCAAAGGGAACCCAGGACTGTCTAGGGGAGGTGGCTGTATCAGGGATCCAGCATGCCATATTTTACATGATTTCGCCTATTTTTACGGTGAAGGAACCAACTTTGCAGCTAAAGCTCGTGTGGTCCTGGATAATTTCTATCTTGCACCGTCTCTTTCCCTTCAAATCTCAGTGTTATACTCAGACTCACAGCAATTGGTTGCTTTAATTAACCAAAAGGAGCACCCCCATGATCTGCTAGAAAATGGTGGGATGAGATTTTGTACCTTGCTGATAAATTTCACTGGCAACTACAACATGTTTATAGGGAAGCTAATGGCATTGCAGATGCATTGACATCTCATGCATGTCACACAATGATTAATGCATAATTTCAATCATGGAGCCACCTGCCATTAAGAGCGTATGGTTGCACTGTCATTGACGCTACCGGCCTCCCGCATTGTCACCCTGCATAGCTTGGTTTTTGGACCTTCTTATGGGTTGTTTTCACTCTATGTAAAGGCATGGGAATGCCCCCAAAGTTTCTGTTGCTATTACACATCTTGAGACATAATAAAATTAGGCCTAGGTTTCTCTTGGTGGAGCGAGAACAAGCCTCTCTTTTAGGGATGGTGCGCTCTCCTAAGATGGGCTTAGGACCTCCTTTTAATCCAAAAAAAAAGTGTAAAGTCAAGGTCAATAACCTCTCGTAGCACTAACAATTTTGGGCGCTCCTTCCAAGACCAGATCAAGCCCTATAACGTCAAGCATTAGTCATATTTTCATATCTCAGACAATCAGTCATGGTCATATAGAGTTCCAAGAACAAGTGAGAAGTATAGACGAATAGACGAGTGTATCATGAAAGAAAGAGAATAGATGAGAGAGAAGTTACTAGATGAGGTTTCTGTATTAACCAGAAACTTATAGGGGTCAGCGTGAGAAACAACACTAGAAAACTACAATAGTAACCACTGTAAACAGTACTCTCGGGTACTCGTAGTAGCAAGGAGAATGCAGGCTACACACTGGCCGCATTCAAAATGTGGTCCAAGGGTAGGGTGTGATAGCTAGAGAAGATGTGGTCCGCATGTCTGCCACATTATCATTGCGAGCAACATAGAGGGCATGTTCATAGAGAGACACTCAAGGTTGGGTGGAACATGCCGCATAGGTCCAGCATGGTCCCATGGTGTGTACAAGTGTTTATGGTACAACCTGCTAAGCGTCCTCAAGGAATTCCAAGCTCACAGAGTCTTATAGAGACCTTGGAAAGGGAATTCCAGTCTGGTAGAAGGAATATCTGACAGAGGATTCTCACAACACCAAGAAAAGTGTTGAAATAGTTGCTCGACATTCTAGAAGACTTCCAAAACAGCGGAGCGATGGTAAACAGTGTTAACAGATACCGATTTCACACGAGTGTGTAGACATGCCATTTTGGCAACAAATTGAGCAAATCATGTTATACTTCAATGCCTCGAAGTGGCTCCTCTCAATTAACCTCTTAAGTGATTTTCCTATTTTTCTGGGTTTTTCTAGAATTTTTAGGAATTTTTCAAAAGGGGTTAAAAGTGTATGTTGAACTTAAAATATTCGCATCTGGTACAGTGGACGTATTTAAAGAGGTGTTATCTGTGGCGGATAAAACCGACACGCATCACACTTGCTTTTCCGTACCTACTGTCTGGAATCGCGTCCGACAAAGCTGCCGCGATTTAAAGTCAAAGACTAAGTCGTACCCCTAAAGTTGCGGCATTAAGAGGGGTCACATTTCAATCGTGAGAAATCAAGAAAACACTTCCGGCCAGAACGACGCGATTAAAAGTCAAACCTGAAAGTACACCCTCAAGCTGCGGCATTTAAGAGCTCCCACGCTTCGAATCATGGCGAATTTAGATCGCGTCCGCACGTGTCGCCATGTTTTCAAAGCCATCAATCAAATCAAGATCGATTCTATCAGAAGATCGATTCGTAGGAAAACACGGCGTCTTGCCCGACGCGATTCTTAACATAGTTGTGGGCTATAATCATCATGTGAATGTCAAATCAGGTGGAAATCCAGGCGCTTCTAAATTGCGGTGCTTTAGTCGGATGCGTTTCATTAGAAATAGGCGTCCACTGTACCTGACGCGATTTGGGCATGTTTTGCCTATAAATACAGACCCAAGGGTAGCCATTTGCATATATAGGAATCCTCAGAGACGGCAAAGCCCTGCTAAATCGGCGCCTCGACCTCCGAAACTAAGCTGCCCAACCTCACAAGGCGAAGCCCTTCCGAACCAGAAGCCCGCGTTCCGGAATCGAAAAGGAGCACGCGCGAAGCCCGTCATCCCACGCCTTCCTCCTCAGGATTTGGAGTCTGCATCCCCCTCCATCCAATCGGCGAGACGGAAGGAGCTTCATCCCCACTTCATCCATCACGAGCAACGGGCTACGCCGTCGTTCCCCCTCCCTTCCGTTCTGTTTTATCTTAGTCTTCTCCATGCATTCCATTCATCTCACATTTCCACGCACACACATAGCATTTCCTCCCTACCCACTCTTTTAGGGGTTTAACACCACCCCCACGAGGCGTGTTAATGCCTCTTTTAACGTCTTTTCATCTCTCCACATTAGGCCTTTACTACACATTACAGTCTAATCCACTTTTCACTTGTTTCTTATTTTCTGTTCTTGCAAGGTAACCATCAGAGTTAAATCTCCTTTACCGGTCGGCCGTGGAAGGAGGAAGAAGGACTCGCACGTCAACTCCCGCGATCCCCGGGTGAAGGTAAGTACCCCGAACTCTTCCTCTCGCCCGTTTCATTCGGTACCCTCATGTACCTGGCGATCACACATACCATCCTCGTGCACACACACATTTATTTTCTTTTACTTTTTTCTGCTTCTCCACCCATCTTCGCCCTCTCCTTTTCATTTACGTTAAAAACCCTTTTCTCCTTCCCCTTTTAAAGTCATTTTCCTCTGTTGTGGGACCGCGTGTTTCGAGGAAAGGAAACACCGTCTACAAATTGGCGATCATGGTGAGACACTTCTTCTTTTAGCTCAGTTACCTCTTTCGGCACCCACGTGTGCCCTCCTTCGGCACCCACGCGTGCCCCTCCTTCGTACCCCACGCGGTACACCCCTCCTTTCACACCCCGCGTGGTGCTATTTGAGATTCCCATTGCCATTACCAACTTATATTCATGTCATTTTTCTCTGCACTTTCCCTCGTAGGAATTTGATTTAAAAGAAAAGAAGAAAAATAAAAAAAATCACCATCCTGCTCCCCTCCCTGTTTACTTACATTCACCCGAAGAAAGCATCTTAATTTGGTCTTTACTTCTTTCTATTTGATTGTTTGAAAGCATGCTCCTTTGATTTACAGCTTTTTATAACTACTCGGATGCATCTTTGATCCGCGTCCAGTACAGAGGACGCGATTTGTGTTTGTTGTGCGGCGGGTATTCCGACGCGATTTGTGACAGAGTCCGGTGGGAGTCGCCTCGGCTCTTACAGCTTCTGTGAGCTGTCAGATCCGCGGCTGACTGAACGGACGCAATTAACCTGAAGCGCATCCACTGTACTAGACACGATTCAGCCTGTCATAGAGAGCTCGGGTTTCTGTCATATTTTACATTTTTGCACTTGCATGGCATATTCTCGACTGGGGGACCTCCTTCCCTCCTTTCCTAGGATCCACACACCTCTCTCGGTGAGGGCTATCTCCCCATTGGGCATTCCATCTCATTAGGCTAGAGAATCCTCATCGGGACCTCCATAAGTCTCTGTACCCCATGGATTCCCTCACGGTGGACCGAGTCGGTTGTACCATTCCGGAGACCCGTGCTAGAATACCTATTGCGTGGAAGGGAGATTGCTTAGTGGGCCCGAAGTTATCATCTTACCCATTTAGGCCCTATACCACTTGGAGTGACATACTGCAATTAAAATCCGCACTAAATTATATTAACAATTAAAGTGGACGTAAGCATATTCAAGTCTGTGAATTGAAAGTCATTAACCTCTTCTCTCAAACTTGTTTGAGTAGTTGTTTGGTAAGTGCCCTTTAAAACACATATGTTTGTTGAAAATTTCATGCAGCTTCATTCAGGCCGATCTCTTTTGATGGCCGAATACGAAGATATGGCTTATCATGATGATACCTATGAAGATAGTATGACTCCCTGGGTCCCTTCCCATGCCTTCCCGATGCACCTCATGATGGTCTAGCCACCTTGCATGTTAATGCGATGGATACTCAGGCTCTCCATGTCTCGCCAAGCATGACGCTGGAAATACCTCCTCCCCAATTGATCTGTCCCAACTCGTGGACATCCTCGAGTGCCTCCAAGCTTCCCAGCTTCAAGAGGTCCAGTCTGCCCTTAAGGGGAAGTCTGTCTCCGATCCAGGTCAAGCTTTCTACCTGAGTGTGGGTGTTCATGTTCAATATGCTCTAGACCCGATAGTTTGAGTCTCCCTGCCCCCTCGCGGGCTAATTCAGTTATCCATTCTCTCCCCCACAGTCCAGTTGGAGGGCCTTCCCATGTCCAGCCGAGCCCCAACGTGGCAAGGCCCATTTACCCCCCCTCGGGCCCCGGCCCATGCTTCTGCACCTGCCGGCGCCCCTCCCCTTCACTATTCCACTCAGGCAGATGTCCCCCACCGCCATTCTTCTAGGGCACCTCCCAAACCATCCTCCAACCAACTTACCCAAGCCCTCCTGGCAAAGGTGAGTCATTTGGAACTTAATTTGAAGAGGGTGTCCGCACCTAAAGACTCTTTTGAACTGGCCCTCCCTTCCATGCCAGTCTTCCATCTCCCCCCTTCCGAACTGCCAGTTTACCACTGTTACAACGGCACGGCAACCCATTCGTACACATCAAAGAATTCATGTATGAATCCTCGTTTTGGTAGAATGATAGTTGTGTTCTTGCCTTCCTGTTCCACCAGCTTTGGACGGGCCCGCCCTTGAGTGGTTCTACTCTCTGGAACCCTCGGATGCTGAAGACTTTGAGGTAGTATGAAGAAAGTTCCTACAAAGGTACAGAGATAGAGTCGGCTCAGCCTTGTCCATCACTGATCTCATGGCCGAGAGGATGAAGGCTGATGAAGACTTCATGCATTATGCTAATAGGTGGAGAGCCTTGGCTGAGCGGCTGAGGGACCCGTTGTCTGAATCCGAACAAGTAAAGATGATCACGGCGAATGCCACGCCGCAATTCAGACTATTCTGGCCATGAATAAGGACCACAATGGAGGGAATTGTATGAGAGAGCCTGATACATTCAGACTCAATTGAAGGACTCTCTGATCATGGCCATGTTCGAGCCTAAGACCCGGACATTCAAAAAGGGTACTGGTGCCCCCCCTACTGGCACTCCCATGACCGAAGGGGTCATACACAATGAGCAGGTGAGTGCAATGGGCAACCTAGTCCTTCCACCTACCGCCCCAATACCAATACCAAGACCAACAGCCCCAACAGCCAGCCCCCAGCCCAAACAACCTCCTATGTTAGATTCACCCCAATAGCCTCAACAGCCACAACACTCAGCAACCCAACAGCCCCCACACTATCAACAGCCTCAGCAGCCCAGTATTAACAGGCTCGTGCCAACCAATACTACCACCAACCCCAATAGCACAATATCACCAACCTCAGCAACAACAATACCGGCAATCTGCCCCTCCCCAATATCAACAACAGCCTGCTCCTACACCGCCCCAATACACCAGGTCCCTCCTCCAGGCACCTACGAGCCCCAGCAGCCTAGACGCCCTCCTGTCCTGAGGAGAACCCATTACCCCCCATTGCCGGAGACCCTCCCAGATATCTTTAATGCCCTCATGGCTGCCGACGCACTCACCTTTCCGAGGGAAAGGCTACAATGGCCTCCTGATGTTGACACCTCTGGTATTGTGAATTTCATCAGGGACTAGGCACACCCTGGAGGCAGTTTCCATATCAAGGATTACATCTACAATTTGAATGACAATGGAGGCATAGAGTGGGCAGAGATGAGAAAATATATTGTTAAGATGAAGGCAAGGAGGCCACCGGGCAACAGCAACAGCAACTCCAGGCACCCTAGCAGCAGCCCAACATGGGCATTGTCCAAAACCCCCTCCCGGAGCACCAGCCCCCAAACCAGCAAGTAAACGCCTTCTTGGCATCTCCCAGCAGTGAAAGAACATCTGACTGGGTGATGGAAGTACCCGCCGCATCCACCTCTCAATCCTTTTTCACCTTACCCCCCTTCATCCGTACACCTACCCCTGACAACCCACTACCCTCCTTCCTACGCATCCCTACCCACCGTCTAATACCATCTAACCCGCCAATCACCCGCCAACCCTCCGTCACCACAACGCCACCATCCACTGTCTCGCAAGCACCCTTCTTACGCAACCCCTCCACCACACCACCATAACCAAACCGCCCATCTTCTACCGCCACTGCCCCACAGCCACCACCATCTAACCCACCTTTCCTCCACACGCCATCAATCGTACCCCTCATTACCCCCAATCACTAAGCCCCCTTTCTCCGTACCACCACTACACCCCCGAGTGCGGCAAGTATCCAATTGCCGCACCAAATATTCACCCCTCAACTCTCCACCTCACAATCCCCTTCCGTTTCGCTGGTCGTGGCATCAGCAGTGGGAGAAAGCTCATAAGCAACCATGGTGCTCCGGAGTGGGTGCATGTTTAACAGGGTATTCCCCCAGCAGCAGGAACAAGCATCGGTGCCTCAGGAGGAGGAAGCCCAGCAAGAGGAGTCCATCCTGGGAACTCAGTATGATTTGCTAAAACACCTGGATAAGACGCCAGCCAGGATATCTATCTTAGAATTGATCAAGAGGTCAGTGGCGCACCAAGAGGCCCTCATGCAGTATCTGCAGAAAGTCATGGTCAACAAGGACTTGCCAGTAAATTAGATTAGTGCTGTCTTGACCCCCAGAAGCTCGCATCCGGCCATCGAATTTCATGAAGAGAGTTAGCACCGGCCAAGTTTCAGTGGTATGCCCTATGCTGGACGGTCAACATTAATGGGATCCGCGTGTCTCAATGTTTGGTCGACTCTGGGTCGTTAATCAATGTTGTGTCCTCCGACACATTAGAGTTCTGTGGAGTGGCAGTGCAGTCAATCTGACCCTCTTCCATCACTATCACGGCCTACGATAACACCAGTAGGCCGCCAAAAGGGGTCGTCACCTTGAGAATAGGACTAGGTCCATTCGTTACTGAAATGGACTTCCACATCTTGGACATAGACCCAAGTTTCCGCATGATTCTGGCAGGCCATTTATCCAGGCCCTTAGCGCCGTTATCTCCACTGTCCACTAGTGCCTCAAGTTTCCATACAAGGGGCAGGTCGTCAAGGTGCCAGTAAGCCTGCCATTATGGAAGTGGATGCCATGACTCACAACTCGGTCCCTTCCATCTGGCCAAGCAATCAGTCGCTGATGTCTGTGTTGGGTGCACCAAGCATGTATCCTGGCCTGATTAGCTCATCCGTCAATGCTTGGAAGGAGCAAGATAATCATCAAGAAGGGCTGGCACATTATGGTGCAGATGGGGTACCAGCCAGGCAAGGAGCTAGGGGCACAACTGCAAGAAAAAATAGAGGTCGTGAAAGACTGCAAGATGAGGCCTAAGGTAGGATGGGTTACAAGCCAAGCAGGGCCAAGCAGCAACCAAGATAGCCTCTCACGTGGACCTTGCATGAGCACTTCAAGAGGGGCCCGCTGCAGTCGGGGAATGAACGGACATCAACCATTACTGCTAAACCAACCGCCATTCACCCCTGGCTACGTACAGAGTTGTGAAAAGTTACAGGCCACCCAAGCACATCAAGAGGGTTGAGTTCGAGCCCGAATGGAGGCGCTGGTTGACATGAGTGATGTCGCGGCATCCCTAGACCAACTCTTCACACCCGCAGAAGCTGAACAGCAGACAACCGAAGTAGAGCAGGGCACACAGATCAAGGAATCCACCACAACAACCAGGCTCAGGGCGGGCCCTGTCTCCATGGGCATCGCACCCACCTCAACTTCAACCTCGGGCATCGCCCTCTCTTCTCTTTCTCCTCTGGGCATCATGCCCACTTCACTTTCGGCTTCGGGCACCGTGCCCACTCCAGTTTCTTCTCCGGGCATCGCGCCCACTTCAATTTATGCTCCGGGAATCGCGCCCGCTTTAATTTCTACTCCGGGCATTGAGCCCACTTCTCTTTCTTCTCCAAGCATCGCGCCCACCTTATTTTCCACTTCGGGCAATGCGCCCACCCCAGTTTCTACCCCGGGCATCGCGCCCACTTTTGTCTCACTTCCGGGCATCGCGCCCATTGGAATCTCCTTTCCAGGCACCGCCCTCGCTCCAGTTTCTTCTCCGGGCATCGCCCCCACTTCAACTTCATTTCCGGGCATCGCGCCCGCTTTAATTTCCACCCTGGGCATCGCGCTCGTTTAATTCTGCTCCGGGCATCGCGCCCGCTTTAGTTTCTATTCCGAGCATCACGCCTGCCTTAGTTCCCTCCCGTGGCAATGCGCTCGATCTCCCCCTCCAACTAGGAAACACGCCTACTTCCTTCTCCCCTCCGAGCAACGCGCTCACCCCCCCCCCCCCCTCGTCCCCAAGCAACACTCCTGCTCCTCTCTCTCCTTCGAGCAAACCGCCCGACATCCCTCTTCCTCTAAGCGACGTGTCCACTTCCCTTGCTTCTTCCCCGAGCAACGTGCTCAGCCTCCCCCTTGCTCCGGGCAACACGCCCGCCTCCCTCTTCTTTTCCCCAGGCATCGTGTCGTCTCTTCTGCAGGCCACCGCGTGGCCCTCCTTCGTTTACCTAAGCATTCCCCGGGCACTGACGCCCATTTGGCCATCACGATCCATTCTCCCGAGCAGACTTTCACTCTCAGATTTCCCTGCTTGGACCCTTCCTCCTTCGAACCCGCACTCACTTCCTACTTGCTCAAGTTGGCAGTCTCGCCTCGTCCGCTCTCTCCGTGCACGCTAAGCATTGAGGGGGGACCAAAGGCGTCAGGTTCGCAATGGCTGACTCCATCATCATCATCGAGGAGACCTCCTTCCTCGCCTCCGAGTATGCCCCAACTGACGGGCCACTCCTCCCCGGTCCCATGACCGGCCTCCTGTTTCCCTCCGCGCAGGGACCTCTTTCCCCCTCCATGCAAGGGGGCTTTACTGCTTTCAATAATCCTTCTCCCCCCTCCACGCAGGGGGGCTTTACTGCTTTTAATAATCCTCTCCCCCTTCCACGCAGGGGGGCTCTACTACTTTCAATAATCCTCCTCCCCTCCACGCAGGGGGGCTTTACTGCTTTCAATAATTTTCCTTCCCCAAGAAGGGAAGTCCTTCCACTATAATATTTCTCCATCTTCCCCCATGCAGGGAAGTTCTTCCACTGTAAATACTTTTCCATCTTCCCCCACGCAGGAATCATTTACTGTCTTCCTCTGTCCCCCACGCGGGATTCCTTTACTGCTTTAAACCATTTTCCATCTTCCCCCATGCGGGATCCTTTACTACTTTAAACCCTTCTCCATCTTCCCCCACGCGGGATTCCTTTACTGCTTTTAATCCTCCCCCTTCCTCCCGCGGGATTCATTTACTTCTTCTCCTACTCCTCCTTCTGTTGCAGATTCCAGTAGTTCTAGTTCGAGTCCAAGTCAAGGTGGCAGCAAACTAGGGGTAGTATCAGAGAAGAAGTCCAAGGGTAAGAGGGTTCCACACCGATTCCTCGCCGATCTAGCCCGTAGGTGCAGGGCATGCTTAGCAGTTCCTGAATTTATAGAAGAGCCTTTGCAGTTGCCGGATATAGAATATGAGCAGTTGTTGTGCTTAATCGATGATGGGTTCGGAGTCTATGAAATCATGGATGACGACGACCCAATTGAGGAAGATGATGAAGAGTTCGAGGATGAGGCTGACGCGTTCGCAAGTGGACTGAAGAGATTTGATGAACAGTCAGCAGCCGTAGAGGAAATCACCAAGGAAATCAACTTGGGAACCGAGGAAGACCCTAGGACTGTCCTCATAAGCAATAATTTGTCACCAACTGAAGAGGAGGCAATCATTTAGGTTCTCAAGGAATACAAGGACACGTTTGCGTGGAGATACGAGGATATGCCAGGCTTGGACACCGCGCTAGTTGAGCACCGTCTTACTCTTAAGCCGGGATCCATTGCCATTAAGCAACGGTTGAGGCGTTTCCACCCCCGAACGGCTTTGAAAATGAAGGATGAGGTCAACAAGCTCCACAAAGCCAGGTTCATTAAAGTCGTACTTTATCCAAATTGGGTGGCAAACATTGTCCTGGTCATGAAAAAGGACGGGAGAGTCATAATTTGCATCAATTTTCGGGACCTCAACCGCACGTGTCCAAAGGATGATTTCCCTTTGCCTCACCTCGACGTGCTCATAGATAACACGGTCAGGTATGAAACCCTCTCCTTTATGGATGGCTTCTCAGGGTATAATTAGATTAAGCTGGCTGAGGGTGACCAGGAAAAGACCCGTTCACTACACCTTGGAGAACTTATTGTTATGTGGTCATGCTGTTTGGACTTAAGAATGCTGAAGCTACTTACCAAAGGGCTATGATGGCTATCTTTCATGACATGATCCACATCTTCATTGAGGTGCATGTGGACGACCTGGTAGTAAAGTCAAAGACTATGGCTGAGCATCTTGGGGTTCTAACCAAGGTCCTGCAAAGGTCAAAAGAGTATCAATTAAAAATGAACAAAAGTGTGTGTTTGGTGTTTCATCGGGTAGGCTTCTAGGCTTCATTGTGAGTAAAAGGGGTATAGAAATTGATCCCAATAAGGCGAAGGCAATAAGAGAGATGCCCCCTCCAAGAATTGAAGGAAGTTTGAGGACTTATCGGAGGTTGAAGTTTATTCGCCGATTCATCTCCCAACATTAGCAGAGGTGTAGACCCTTCTACAAACTCACCAAACCGGGAGTCGAATTCAAATGGGACGAGAAGTGTCAGGCGGCTTTTGACGGACTCAAGGAGTATTTGGCTAATCCCCCCGTCCTAAAGCCGCCAACTCCTGGCAAACCTTTAATTCTCTATGTATCTATCCTGAAGACTCGGTAGGAGCTGTCATTGCACAAGTAGATGAAGAAGACAAGGAAAGAGCAGCATACTACCTATCTAAGCTTCTCAACCCCTGCGAGCAGCGATACATGGCAATGGAGAAAACATGTGCCGCACTCGTATGGGTAGTGCAGAAATTGAAGGACTACTTTCTTGCTCACGAAGTCCATCTCATAGCCCGCATGAATCCTATCAAGTTCCTCCTTGAAAAATCTGTTCTAACTGATAGGCTAGCATGTTGGCAAAGCTTCCTTTCTCAGTTCGAAATTACCTACATTCAGCAAAAATCCATCAAATGCTATGCCATAGTAGAGCACCTCTCTCATCACCATATTCCTCAGTTCGATCCTGTTCGTTCGGAGTTTCCAGATGAAGAACTAATGTCCCTTAGCCGATCTGATCCTATGTGGATATTATATTTCAATGGAGCTCTAAATTCTCATGGAAAGGGTGTCGGGATTGCTCTACTATCACCTGAGGGTGTCACCATTCCACAAGCATACAAATTAGAGTTTCCTGCCACCAACAACATTGCCGAATATGAAGCTTTATTGGCTGGTTTGGAGCTCGCTCGTTTCTATGGTGTCACCAATCTTCAAATTGTAGGTGATAGTCAGCTGGTCTTGCGCCAAGTGCTCACCAAATACCTCACCCGTGATCCGAAGCTCAAGCCTTACCAAGAACTTGCCTCAACTTATGCCAAGCTATTCTCCAAGCTGATCTTCGTCCATGTCCCTCGTCATCAGAATCTTTTAGCCGACACCCTTGCTACCATCGCTTCAACTCTCATTATGTGTTATCCCGGGGATTTCAACAGCATTCAAATTGCACGCCGCAATACCTCTGCTGTTCGGAACCCCGTCTTTCTCCATATCAAGGAAGAGATGTTGAAGAAGTTGGAAAGGAAGGAGAAAGCCGAGGTTATGCTATTTGAGCTAAAAGAAGAGTTGGAAGATGAGGAGAAACCATGGTATTATGAGATAGCTAAATATTGCAAGAATCAGTCGTACCCTGAGGAAGCCACAAGTGAGGAAAAGAAGGCCATAAGGAGGTTGTCCTAGAAGTACACCACGGTTGGGAATGCGCTTTATAGAAGGGGACTCACTGGAGTTTTGCTCAGATGCCTGGATGAGGATGAAGTATGGAAGGTTGTTGAGGAAGCCATTCGGGTGTGTGTGGTGGCCATGTGAATAGCCAAATGTTTGCCAAGAAGATCCTTAGGCAAGGTTTTTACTGGCCCACTCTAGAGGAGGATTCCACCCAATATCCTCCCCATGGCCTTTCGCTATGTGGGCTTTCGACATCATTGGTCTCCTTGGTGATCCCAACTTCCAGAATAAAACCAAATCGTTATCCTCACAGCGACGGAGTACTTCACTAAGTGGGCGGAAGCCGAAGCATATGCGGAAATCAAGGCAACAACCGTCTGCAAGTTCATCATGAGAAACATCATCACCAGGTTCGGTATCCCAAGCACCATCATCACCAACAATGGGCCTCAGTTTGTATCTCAAGAATTGTGTGACCTCTGCAACATGTATAAAATTGCATTGCATCATTCATCTCCTTATTATCTGCAAGGCAATGGCCAAGCAGAGGCCACAAACAAAACTTTGATCAAAATTGTCAAGAAACCATGTGAGGCTAACAAGTTCTCAGACTGGTTGGAAAAGCTTGTAGAAGCTCTATGGGCTACAGCACTTCCATCCGTACTCCCACAAGGCAAACCCTGTTCGCCCTCGCTTATGGAATGGAGGCTGTAGTATCATATGAAATTCTTATTCCCTCATTAAGGATCCAACTTGACAAGGACTTGTCAATCAATGAGCAGCGCGAATCGCACCTAGCACAACTGGAACTCCTAGATGAGAGGCGCCTGGTCGCCACAGAACACACGAGAGCGCATCAAAATAGAATCACACATTTTTATAAAAAGAAAGTTATTGAGAGAAAGTTCAAAGTCGGTGAGATGGTCGTAAGAGAATCTTGTAAAACCCGGTGGTTCCCGTTCTAAACTCCAACCAAACTGGGAAGGGCCGTACGTAGTAAAGAAGCATATCCAGGCAACGTGTATAGGCTAGTCAACGCAGAGGTGAGGAGCTCTCTCACCCTTGGAATGGGCTTCATCTAAAAAAATACTACCCCTAGACAGGTGTTCAGATTTACGTGGTGCACAGACCCTAAAATGAAAAGCCATCATTGTTAATTCATTTCTGATTCTTGGTGGGTTAGCCCGAGGTGTCGACACCCACACACTTACACGCCCACCCTTAGAGGCTGGAGGTATAGAATCTAAAGAAGATCAATGCCAAGCTAAGAGTCTAGAACATTATCCGTTTCTTTCCCACTCAGTCTGCCGATAGGCAAGGGAGACCTAAGGGATCGACCTCATAAATCTGCCCAAAGCTTAAAAGGGTGTAGGTCGAGGCATAACAAAGGGGGAAAAGAAAAGGATCAATGAAAATCCAAAGTAAAGGAGCCAAAACAGGCAAATCAAATCAAATGAAAAAGTATGTCAAGAGCAGCAAAGTCCCCGCGGAGATCCAAATGGACCCAGTCGTAAGCATGCCAAAACCTCAAAAGCCAAAAAGAACTGAACCCCTCTGAGCATAAGGGTAGAGGAGTGAGTGTCTCCCCAGTCTCCCAGGCTATTGGCAGACTTCCTAAACACTTCTTCCCTTCTTCCGCCATGGGTATGTCCTAGAGTCAAGGCAAGGCAACGATCAACTAAAGAGGACATCGCCAAAAGCCACCTCGGGTGAAGGCACCGCTTAAACACGTCCAACCTCTGTCTGGCACACCCAAGAATGGTTAATGAACTCTCAATGGCAACCGAGTAATTGAAGGGTCCAGGCACCACGTTTTTCCAAATAGAGCGGACCCCCTCGTTCCGCGCGTCTTTTTTAGAAGGGACTATGTCGGGTTGCGGCCTTTACATTCAAAAACACAAAAAAATCAAATATCCCCAAACTCCAAAAAAAATTAAATATCTTCAAAACCAAAAAATTGAATATCCCCAAACTCCAAAAAATTTGAATATCTTCTAAAACACAAAAAAAATGTGAATATTTCCCAAAAGCCAAAAAAAATAAATATTTTCCAAAAAACCCAAAAATGAATATTTTCCCAAAAGCCAAAAAATATATATTTTCCAAAAACAAAAAAAATGGAATATTATCAAAAGTAAAAAAAATGAATATCTTAAAAACCCAAAAATATTTTTTTTTACTTGTACATTAAGTGCATATTCATCTGTTAATATCTTGCTAGCATCTGCATGTTGCATTGTAAATTCTGTCACCCTTCTATTTTTCACCTTATTTAAATAGAGGCTCAGCCCCTTGACGAGTTCATGAAGCCAAACGCCGTTTGTATGCAAGGGGCTGAGCCAGAGCAGACATTTAACTTATTTGTTCAATTATTTCAGGAATATCACAAATGGAAGAAGTCAAGAAACACACATATATATATGTGGCCAAAAGAGGGGGCCAACCCCGAGTACATCCTAAGTGCCCGACCAGGCATACATCATCAGAAGAAAAGGTAAAAGTACAATGTCATGGTAGGTGGCCTAACTCTCGCCACCACTCTCTGTAGGACAGTGCTGGCGACTGCTCTCCGCCTCAACCAGGATCCGCTGTCGAGCGTGGAGCTGGGGGCCTCATGGAGGCACGAGAGCCTGTTGACCCCTGAGCGGCTCGTCCCTCCTCGACGTTCCTCTCGTACTGAGAGGACATCACAATGAGGCTCGCAGAGTAGGCATTGGCTCGCCCCTCCCGCACCGCATGCTCGCGCCCACGCCGGTAGCGGTCCTCCGCCTCCTTCAAAAGGCTCTCGGAGGCGACCAGGCTCACGCGTGCCTCCATGGCCTACTGCGTCAGACGGTCCCGCTCCTGGTCCCAGCGGCCCCGCTCTGCTCCCACCGGGCCTGCTCCCTCTCACGGTCCTGACGCTCCAAGGAGAGCGTCACGTGCAACTCCACGATCTCCCGGGGCAGGTCCGCATCCTGCTGGGTGATCTGAATCTGCAGCTCGATCAACTGCTGGGACAGCTCGGTAAACTCAGTGCTGGTACGGATCTCCTGCGCGAGCACGCTCTGGAGCTCGTCCGACTGCAAACAATGAGCGTAGGTAAGTATAAAAATATTCACTTTATTCATATATCTAATTAAAGCTACTTACCCGTGTAGTAAGGTCGCGCTCCGCCTCCTCCACCCGGGCCACTGCCGCCACCAACTGCTCCCGAAGGGAGGTCACCTCCGGGTCGGGTACGCTTCGACTCAAGGAGGCACCTGCTGCATCAGTGGGCTCCACGGTCGACTGGGCGGCATGCTGCATAAATCTAAGGTCAAGACAACACATGGTGAGGTAAAACAAAGCAAAGGTATGATCCTATACACTTACCAGTGCATCGAGAGCCTCCCGTGCCTCGGCCAGCTGCGCCTCCGTACCCGCCAGCTGGGCGCGGTGGGTGTCAATGAGGTCGTCCCACGCATCCTGCATATGCACATATTAGTTAGAACATCATGCGTATCATATTAAAGAAGTTAAAGTTAAAGGTGCATACCCTGGCTGGCCTCATGAAGTCTCGACCCCCATACTCCTCCTGGAAGCACTGGAGGTAGGTGAGGCTGTCGGTGGCATCCGACTCCACGATCTGTCCACCGCTCTGCCAGTCGGCGAACTGCTCAGGGAGTGGAGATGCCAGTCCACCATCTTCGCCTTCCCCCGTGTCCTCCTCCCAACTCCTCGGGGATCCGTCTCCTCGTGCAACCCCTGGTGCAGCCCCAGGGTGCGAGCGGCTAGCCGCAGGCGAAGCGGCTCGATCTCGTTCAGGCAGTGGACCCAAAGGTCCCCCCCGAACCGAGGTCAGCCGCTCTCGACCCACAGCTGACCATCGTCACCCATGCCCACGTAGGGCTGCCACACAACCCGTGCACATGCGTTAAGTTAGTCACATGATAATCCATATTAAATGCATGAAGGGATGAAATAAAAAGTGTGGCACGTACCAAGAGGGCCAAGAAATCCCGGAGGTCTCGACGGAGGACGTCGAGCTGGAAGGAGTAGGTGGATGTCGTCACCACCGGGAGCCACCTCCGGGCGAGGGGCACCGCGTCGGGGCGTACCTGGGTCGCCCTCCCCAATGGAATGTAATAATAAGACCACACCTGCATACACACATTGATTAGTTTTTCAAATAATTTCAAAATTCAGGAAAGTAAAAGAGTGCAAAGGTAAAAAGGCAGAGCTATACCTGAAGGAAGGGCGCGAATCTTCCCACTATCGTCTCCCTCCTTGTGCCGCTGGAGAGGTCTGCGAAGGTGTGCGCCAGGAGGGCCGCACCCCACGTATACTGTCCGACCCTCTCCAGATCCTCCAGTATCTCAAGGAAGCGGCAGTGGGTGCCATCTCCCTTGGTCGTCAGCAGCATCTTCCTAAGGAAGAACACCAAAAACCGTCACAGATCCCGGTCTGCCCTCTCCTCGTCCTCGGGGTCCTGACCATAAACTGCTCGGTCCAACCCCGCTGCTCGTTGCACGAACTTCGGCAACGTCTCCTCCGCCCTCTGCCTCACTCACCTGAGGCCCAAGCACTCCAAAAGTGCCACTCGGCCGACCATCCTCCGGTAGCCGAGATCATCCTCCCTCGTGGGCTCCAAGCCCAAGAAATCCTCCATGTGCTCCGTATATCTGGGTACGTGACCCCTATCACTGCCTCCCCGTCCACCCATAGTCTGGTGATCTGGGTCACACCTCTAGGGACGGCCCCCACGGAATAGGAAGGCCCTGCTCACTCTGTCCCATCTCTCCCTGAGTGTCTACGAAAAAAGGGCTCGATCTCCAAGATCGGCCCGAAGCCCATCTCCCGGACTCTCTCCTTTGGAAGTCTGGGAGCCCCTGATATGCCGCAAGCATGAGAGGCCACATTGTCCTCAGCTTCATGATGCCCTGCACATTGAACACAATCCAGCACAAGTCAATACACTTTTAAAAAGAATAAAAACTGTGCACAATCAGGCCAAAGTTCTGCCCCTCTAACAGCCCTTTAAATCACGTCCAAAACAAGGGACACGGTTCAAGTTTTGAAATGCGTCCACTTTAGTGGCCGCATTTCATTCTGAAACGCGGCGGCCTTGGCCGCCGCTATTCAGCCCCGTGAACCACGTCCACTGCAGTGGACGCGATTCACGCCCTCTTCTTCCCCGGCACCGATGGCTAGGGGTTTTCACTATTCGGTTCAAACTGAAAAACCAAACTGAACCGAGCGATTCAGTTTGGTTTGGTTCGGTTTAAACATGGAAAAAATCTGGTTTGGTTCCAAACCAAATCGAAAAAGAAATTCGGTTTGGTTCGGTTTCTAAGTTCTAGAAACCAAACCAAAACGATTAAACTGAATTACATTAATAAATTTTAATTTGTATATATCTATCAGATTTTTTCAATATTTATGTTAAAAATACATATTATGGAGGTTATATGGTCATCAACATTTAATACTTCATTTCAAATATATTGATAGTAATTTATTAGAGAAACAAAGTGATTAAAATCTTATTTAAGACTAAGAGAATCTAAAGGCCCATTTATTTTCAAGTTAAATCAAACCAAACCGAACCAAACCAAATTTAATTCGGTTTGGTTTGGTTTGGTTTCAAGGGACTTCGGTTTGGTTTGGTTCGGGTTGGGTCCGAATTTGGTTTGGTTTGGTTTCTTAAAAATCTCCTATAAACCAAACCAAACCAAACCATGAACACCCCTACCAATGGCCCCTCCCCTCCTCTTTCGACCTCAAATCAGAGCTAGGGTATCGAAGACTTACCATTTCGGGTCGAGGAGGAATCTCCCAGTCGAGTCGCACCCTCCTCTGCGCCGCCCAATCATCCTCCGCCCCTTCCTCCTCTTCCATCGCCGCCGCCTCGCCGCCCTCCTCCGTCGCCGGCGCCGCCACGATCGCGAACTCGCCAGAGGCCGCCATCAGTTCCGCCACCATCGCGCTTGCATCAATCCACAGGGTCTCCGTCAGCGCCGGCGAACCCCATTTGTAGCACCCCAGAAAATTTAATAAGTAAAAAATTCGAATAAATAGAAATAAATAATTTCCATAATATCATATTATTTAAAACATACGTACCACTAGCGTACGTGCAAGTACACATCGGAAAATTTAGTAAAAAATATAAATCAACCCGCACATTATCCCTAAAGGTTGCACAAAGAAATTTGTGCCAAGAAAAATCGGATTAGCCAAGTTTAAAGTGTTTTGCGACTTATTATCGTAATCATAAATAAGTCGAAAAATCATCATCACACTTACTTAGATGAGTCAGAAAATTAAATAAAAATCATATATGGACTTCAAATAATATCCTATAATGACCCATCAAGAAATTTGAGTTAATAAAAATTTTGGGCTAGGTTTAAGAGTTATGTGAACGATTATCCAAATTAGAAACAAGTCGGAAAACCATTAACACGGAAATACGACGCAACCAAAAATTAATAAAAGTGTTGGAGAGACTCTCAACATTATATATTAATGACCCAATATCTAATTGGGCCAATGGACCACATATGACCCAAAATCAAATGAAGCAAGAAAATGCATGGAAATTCGTAACCATAAATAGGCTGAAATTAGAAAGAGGCAATTAGTTGAAATGGGATGAGAACGTGCATTCTTGGCAACCCAAATTCATGCTTAACTATGTGGGGAGGTTTCCTAAAGCCTCACACACTCAAATGGAGGAAGAAATCCTCAAATTAGGAAACTAATATGTCAAAACCGCAACCCTAGTTTCCTTGTCACAATAGGACTCCTAAACACCATGGATGCTTAAATACTCTCCACAAAACCCTTGGGACGAGTTTACATCTTGTTGGGGTCGTGTGGAGGAGTTCTTGGCAGTTGGGGAGCAGGAGATCGTCCACACCAAGCCGTTCTTCTTCCCTGTTGCGTCTGTTGCGACCTGCAAAGATGGTCATCTTGGAGTCGACCAAAGGTGAGTCAAACCATAACCAAACCTTGCAAGGCATAAACCCCTTGAAAGAGGGTCAAGTATACGTTCTAACCCAAGTGTAATGCCCAAATTCCATGCAGCATACACAGAGTATTAATTGTTCTTCAAAAAGTGGTCTGAACATGGGTTTTCTGGAAAAACGGACTTCTTCAACCCATAAGGTGGGTTTTTGGGCCAAACCTTAACATATCCTATATCAAGTATATATCATCAAGTTAACTTCAATTCCCACTGGTTTCATCTAATTCCAATGAGTATATTTGAATTATAAACGTTTTCCCTAAGTCGCGCACTGTCAGGGCTTTTCCCGTTATTTATATGTTGCATGTGATTCAAGACCGAATTAGAGCAAACACACAACATGAAAGTTTTTCTACTAGTTTTCTCGTCATGTTTTATGTTGAAAGTTTTGTCCAAATGTCAACATTTAGAGAGTTATAAGCGTGGTAAGAGGGTCGCTGCATGACACTGCGTTTTCAGGTTGAACTTGGCTTTTACGTTGTGTCGAATTATCTTGCATCTCAAGGTCATTTAAAATTATTTAAAAATCATAGTCTGCATCTATTCTATGTTCCCAACAACTTTTATGATGAGACTTTTGTCCTAAAAGCCCTAATTATTTTGGCATCATACCTTGCAAAGCAAATCTTACATTTAACTATCCATAGTTTTTTATACCTCATGTTTGACTTGATTAAAGTCCGTCGAAACCATCATTGTTTTCTAATTACGATTTACTGGAGACACCCTTGCATGTCTAGGTTGGTTTAAAACTGGTTTCATAATTTTCATGCACTGTACAATTTGTTCTCTATTCTTGAAGCACCTTGTGTCAAAATAGGGCAGTCTTGGACCGCAATCCAAGAACATGTCTGCTCTCTGTCGGATTTAGGCACAGACCCTGTGAATGCGACGGCCCGATAGGCCGCGTTCTGAGGTCTTTTTGCGACAGCAAACCCGTCGTGTTATGAATGCGACGAGTGTGTCGTCGCTATCTCTCTTCCTGATCTGACTGCCTTGCCGCGTTCTATACATACCCTTGTCGCGTTCTGTCCCGACCCTGTCGCGACCCTTACTGGGGTGCGTCGCGTTCTCAGAATTTTACGTGAAACACCACTTATTTCTTTGCAAAACTTACCATTATACCCGAGGTCTGTTTACCATGGTGTTTAATGTGTAAATTGCATGTTTTTGGTCTGATCATTACATGATGGTTATTTAATGGCTTAAAAGTGGTTAACCCTTTTAAAAACTATAATTACATGAACAGTATTCTAATTATTCTTTAATGACGTGATCATTCATGAAAACTTGTGATTCGCTCTTGTTACTGTTCTAGCTTGATTAAAATGATAATTATTATCTTAAAATCATGAAAACCCATGTGTAGTTAAATACATTGTTCATTGCATGCCATCATGTTAAGTGCTTTCCGCGAGTTTGAGACCGATAGTTTGTGAATGACACGCGTACATCACTACACACTTGCACTACTAGGCAGCCCTTTCTTGGGAATTTTGAAGCTCTCTACTGGTCATTCCGAATTGGTAGACTAGCAACCTTTTCTCTGACCATGGATTCCTACATGGCTGACGAGTTGGTTGTACCATTTAAGTTCCCTGGAGATAGCGTGCACTTCCTCTCTCATCTTGTTCTCGTGAGTGTGATTTTCAATCTAGACTAAAGTCATTAATGTAAAGATTGAATTAAAATATAAATCATGTCGTTATGCTGCCAAATTTATCTCGACCATTGTTATCATGAATCATGTTCAATTTACTTATTACTTGTTCTCATCATCATCATGAACATGACATTACACATGCTTACTTATTGAAACTCTCTTTGGCCATTATTAATGACTGTGGGTATCTACATTAAAATTTAAGTGAGATGCTGACCGGGCACGGCGAGTGTCCAAGGGCTCCAGTCTAGCCCTAATGACGGAGAGTCATAAATATATTGTTAACCATGGGGTATAATGATTACTGGCGTTGCATCTGCGCTAGGAGTCATGCGTGTCATGTGAATGATAGATACAATAACCACTACAGTGTCCTGGTGTACATTCTTGATGGATCTTTTCTTGGTGTACATTAGGTCTACGTGCCTGATTAGTGTTACATTATCGTGCTCGTGCGTGCTCGCTGCTTGCCTGATATGGTCATCATGTATTTAATGCAATTAGTGATATCTTGCGTTCTTGAAAGCTATTGACATCAAGTGAATTCTTGCGTGCTCATACAAATTGATCTATTGCTAGTTTCTTCTCGTTATATCGCTCTAGATCTTGTTCTATCATGATCTCTCTATCTAGCTTGTTTCATGTATCATGTTTAATGAGTTTTATTGTACTGCATATCAGACATTCATCGTGCTTACCAAGTTCTAAATTACTAATCACTTATATCATTGCCTGCACATTGAGATATAAATCCTACTGGGCTATTTTGCTCATCCCCTACTTTTACCCAATCTAGTGACTATGAAGTTCAAGAGGAGGAGCAAGTCGAGGATGGGAATGCGTCCGAGTTATGAGCGTCCCAACTATGAGTCTAGTTATAGTAGTTTGCTTTGAGTGTTAGATTTATGTAGTAGGAAGTGAGGAATAAATGTACTTTTTTTTTCTTTTTATTGAGTCTTAGTCCTGTAATAGTTTCCATTGGAATACAATGAGTTGAGATTTGAATAAAAGATTAGTTGAGTTCAATATTTGGGCCTTATGATGATGTATGTGTTATACATTTAGTGTGTGCTAGCTAGAGGCTTATTTGCCGACTGTTCACATCTTAGGATATCGACTCGAAGTATATTCCGAATAATTAATATCCGCTGCGTAATTCTCGGGACATGACACCGTTTCTCCCCCGTCGCTGCGTCTCCTCCGACCCGTCGCCGAGGGTGGCGCTTCGTCACCGGCCTCTTCATCCTCTGGCCGAAGTAGAGAGTAATGAAGACAAAGAGGATAATGAAGATGAGGCTAAGTTAGACATATCTTTAGCATCTAATGATGAATATAGATAATATTCGAAAATTTTGTAAGAACTGAGTGTTGTTGTCAGTTATATGTTATTAAATAGCTAATGCAAAAGTTGAGTGCTGATGACATGTTGTATCTTTATTGTTCTCATAGAGATATGGTGCGTGGAGGACATAGTGGGAGCAGTGGGAGGGGGTCCACCTCGTCTAGTGTACCCCTACTTTTGTAGGCTGATGGTCTATGCCGATAGGTATGTATGTACTCACTCAATTCTTTTAGGTTACTGTGTATATTAACTTTATATTTTCTAACATGACAATAATTTTACAGGGTCCGCCTCCCCGACTATGCTAGTTGTCCGACGACAGGTATATATTATGTACCCAAACACAATTTGTTTACCTATTGTATATATTAATTTTATATTTTCTAATGTGCATATAATTTTGCAAGATCTGCATCAGTCCCTGTAGCGTCACCTTTCCATCTCATTCACCAGCAGGTACATGCATGTTTCCGTACTTTACTACGTTCTTGTCTTGCAATTTCTTAATAATAGTGTACTTATTATTTGCAACAGAGGTGGAGAGTCATCATCCAGCGGTGGAAGAGGTGGCCCAGGCAGCTGGACGCTAGCCATCCTGGATTTCTGGGTACACTTAATCACTTCAAACTTATTATATTTGTTATTTACATTATATGGTTCATGTAGAAAATTAATGTGCAATTGTACGGGAAAGATAGACCCAGGATCGCTTCCCGCTATATTACATCATTGTTGCACGCACACGTCTCAGGACCAGTGGGTCATCGAGACAGTTCCCCTGTCCGTCCGAGATCTATAATTTGACATGTTCATGGTATTATTACTTTTACTCATTTGAAATTATTTCTTAATTACTATCTCTCTCTGTAGTGCAACTAACTTGAGTAATTTAATTCTAAACAGCGGAGGTACATGTTCACGAGAGAGGAGGATCTCCCTTGAGCACGAGCCATATGGAAGTCTACTGCCCAGACTAATTTCAGAAAGTCGTTGTAGGAGACTTAGGACAATGCGGCAAGCGAAGATCCCATGGTCTGTTAAGGATTACGGCCCGGTGTGGATGAGGGGGACTATTGGGAGTCCCTTTGTAATTGTTGGGCTAGTCTTCCATGGCAGGAGAGGTCATAGGCAGCCAAACACAATTAGGCCGCTCATTTGAAAAGAATGTGTATACTAGTGGGTCGATGTCTTTTGTGACCCATAGTCAGAAATTGGTAAGTATATTAAGTTTCAATTACTTAATAGATTATATTATTGTGAAAATAACTACTTTGTTGAATTGTAAGCATCACGAACTCAAGCGTGCCCCTACATTTCGCGAGTTGTTTGATCGGACATAAGCGGAAGGGGACCAACGACTATGTCAACGAGAGTCCTTGCACGATTGTCGTAGTCTATAGTTTTTATTAAATTTAGAGATTAAATAAATATATAATAATAATATATTTTTATTTGTTCTATAGGAGACCTATGATAGGACGATGGTGGATCGCTATACGGAGGGCACTCCCCAGCTAGACTTAGACCCGGAGACTGGGCCTACGCAACGGAGGGTTGAGAAAGGGTCGAGTGTACGGGTTTTGGGGACAGCCTAGATACTACTCCAGTGCAGTCCTCATATGTGAGTTCAGTCGTCCTCTGGCCTACGCGAGTTTGTCTACTGCGACGGCTTGCAGTGGTGGAGAGGACATCAGAACCCTCATCCAGGAAGAGCTGTCGCAGTAGCTGCCACTGCACCTTGGCGTCATGGTCCAGCAGCTAGTGGTTGCTCTCCAAGGAGCGAGCACCTCACAGCAGGCCCCTCAAGTCAGTATTACTTTTAATTTCATATAGTTTGAATGAAGTCATGGAATCCAAAATCTGAAATAGGGATCTGATCAGCGTGTCGTTCACTCTGACATGATCGGGTGGGTGAGAGCAACGTGTGGGAACTAACAGAATCAATATCAGATTCTCGATTGGGTTCGGCGCTTTAAAACACTAATCTTAAAAAAAGTCAAGTGTAAAGGGTTAGAACACGTAAGTCGAGGGTCCAAAACTAAAATAGGATTTGATCGGTGTTCCGTTCACACTTCGACACGACCGGGTGGATGAGAGCAAACATGTGGGAACTGACAAAATCCATATCAGATTCCCGATGGGGTTGACGCTTAAAACCTAATCTTAAAAAAAACCCAAGTGTAAAAGGTTACAACATGCAAGTGGTGGACCAAAATCTGAAATAGGGATTGATCGGCATGCCGCTCACTCCGACACAACTGAGTGGGTGGAGAGAGATGTGTGGGAATTAACAGATTCCATATCGGATTCCCTGTTTGGTTCGGCGCTCACACCACTATTCTTAAAAAAAAAAAATCAAGAGTAAAGGGTTAAACAAGCAAGTCGGTGGTCAAAAATCTAAAATAGGGATCTGATCAGCATGTCGTTCACTCCGACAGATCGAGTGGGTGAGAGCGACATGTAGGAACTGATAGAATCTAGATCGGAGTCTTGGTTTGGGTTCGGCGCTCAAACCACTAATCTTAAAAAAACCTAAGTGTAAAGGGTTAGAACAAGCAAAACGGGGTCCAAAATCTGAAATAGAGATCCGATCGGTGTGCCGTTCACTCCAATATGAGGTGGGTGAGAGCGGACTTGTGAGAACTGACGGAATCCAGATCGGAATTCCGGTTTGGGTTCGACGCTCAAACCACTAATCTTAAAAAAATCCAAGTGTAAAAGGTTAGAGCACACAAGTCGAGGGTCGAAAATCTGAAATAAGGATCTGATTAGGGTGTTGTTCACTCCAACACGACGGGGGGGTGAGGGCGACGTGTGGGGAACTGACGGAATCCATACCAGAGTCTGGTTTAGGTTCGGCGCTCAAACCACTAATCTTAAAAAAAGCCAAAGTGTAAAGGACGCAAGTCGGGAGTCCCAAATCTGAAATAAGGATCCGATCAGCATACCATTCGCTTCGACACGACCATGTGGGTTAGAGCGATGTTTGGGAACTGACATAATCCATATCAGATTCCCTGTTTAAGTTCAGTGCTAAAAACACAACCTAAAAAAATCCAAGTGCAAAGAGTCAGAATATTCTCTAAATACACTTAGTGAATATTCATAATTTAAATTATAAAAATAAGTTAATTGTGTTATTTTTTTATGTTTCTAACATTTATTTTTATAATATAAGATCCTCCAGCACATGACGATCAAGAGGCGAGCAGAGAGGATGATCCAAGAAATCTCTATTAATTTTTATTTGGTTATTGTTGTGGATGTTCCTGTCATATTTGTTGTTATTGATGATTTTATGTTGTTTATTGCTTATGAATATTGTTTTTAGCAGGTTTATTTATCTTTGTTATTTTTTGTGCTTTAAAATAAATAAAAAGAAAATTTTTGACGACTTTTTCGCGAAAATATTTGATCGCGAAAAAATGTTAGCATACCTTACTTCCGACGGTTATTTCCGTCGGCAAAGCGTCGGAAGTTCCGACAGATTTCGACGATATTTCCGTCAAAAGTTTCCACTTCTAATGCTTTTCTCCGTTGGTCAAAGAGTCGGAATTTCCGATGGACTTGCTGACCGCTAATTCCGTCGAAATTTTGACGCGGTTTTATCCGTCGTAATGTGTCGAAAGTATGCTTTTCCGATGGATATTTCCAACAGTTTGTTTGGTCGGAATTGCTGACGAATTTTCTATCCTTCGGAAATTTTTGACGCATTTTTTTCCAATGGATTTCGCCAAAAAGCGATTGGAAAGCGTGTCCTTGGATAGATTTCTGACGGATTTTTGCCATAAAAAATTTCGCTTTTTCTATAGTGGTGTCTATGGAACATACTTGAACGCTGGGTACCGCGAGACCCCCCTCACCCTAAAGAAACTAATAATTATACTATATGAAATATTCACTTGAATATGTTTTTTCTAGACGGCAATTAACACGGTGTTTTCTTCACAAATGAGTAGTATTACAGGGGAGTTGTATGGATTTTGAAGATTTAAGAGATTTTTGGAATATCGAAAGATTATAGGGATTTTTTTATTCTAAAAAGCCCTTATTTTATGATTGATTAATTTAATTATAATTGACAATATTTATCTTTATTAGCTGAACCATTGTCACTGTTTTCCCATTGCAGTGGCTGAGGTATATAGTATTGATGTTAAAAATATCATGTCATTTTAAACAAGTGTTTTTTGACAATTATAACTTTTTTTAGGACAAAAATTCTATAAAGTGTTTCCATTATTGTATACCGTTTTAAGGATAAGAACATTATAAATTTTTGGGTATTTTACATATATACTCTTATAAACATCTCTATTTGTATGTATAATTTTGACCTATGGTGCTGGTTCTAGCCTGGCTGCTGAGGTTCATGCTATGCATGATGGCATGTTATTGGTTGTTGATGTAGCAACTTGGTTTTTCAAAAAAAAAAATTAATAAAAGTTTAATAATATTAAAAATAAAGCAATTAGAAAATTAAAGAAAATAGAATTTAATAAACCCATCAAATGAAATAAGTAATGGGCTTTATTAAATGGACCCATTAGAAATTAGTGGGCTAAAATAGAGATTTTAAAAAGGGGAATAATAGAGAAATACCCAAAATTCGTAACTAAAATATTACTAAAATAGAAAAGAGATATTAAATATATTAAATAGCTAGTTTGAATTAGAATTGGATTCCTAAACCTACCCAATTGATTGGCCACGAAATCCCCTCTCTCCAACCCAAATAGGAGATCTCTTGCTTAAAAAGGGGAGAGAAAAATAAAAAATTCGAAATTTATATAGGAGTTAAACTTAAACCAGGAAAGGGAATAGGGAGAAGCTTAAATACTTCTCTTAAACCCTCATGGTCGGCCCTAGCTCGTGCCAAGAGGTTCCTGGACCAGGAGGAGAGGCCAAGAGGAGGAGAATTCGTGGAGAGGAAGGATCTCTCAAGTTCTTCCCCGAGTTCTTCAAGTCTTAACCCTAAAAGAGGAAAATGATCAAAGGTAGGCATTCTCACGAGCACAAACCATTAACTTTTTCTGTAGGAGATGTCTCCTCTATCAGGAACAAAAGCCCTTTGGTTCATAATTTTCCATCGAGCATATTTTTCGTTCTTGATTTTTCATGTTCTGCAACTTACACGACCCTGAACCCTCTTCTTAATTCTTAATCTCCTTTATACTCAACCCCATACTACAAGATTTTTACTGTGGGAACTGATGCATGTTAGGCATCTTTTGCCCCTAAAAGCCCTAAATTGATTCATCATATCTTGCGAATTTAATCGTTGATCTCAACTATGTACTGTTTCATGTTCATCATGAATACCCGTTTAAAAACATCTCTACACCCTGATTGTTTTCCAATTCCTATTTATTGTAAGTACCCATGCATGTCTAGGTCGTTTTGAAACTAGTTTCATGATTTTTCATTGACTATACAATTAGTTATGATTTTCTGAATCACCCTGTGTCAAATAGGGTAAGTTTTGGCCCGCAATCCAATGTAATGTCCTTTCCCTGTCGGACTCGGGCGTAGACCCTGTGAACGCGACGACCCGATAGGCTGCGTTCACAAGGGCCGTCGCGACAGTGCCCTCTGTCGTGATCTGATCGCGACAGGGCCTATCGTCGCGATCTGCTGCCCGACCTGACAAAGCCTGTCGCGACTTGTACAAGAGCCCGTCGGGATCTCAGTTGACCCCGCCGTGACCCTCATTAGGGTACGTCGCGATCTGGGTTTTTGCAAGAAAACCCCTGTCTCAGCAATGCTTGATTATCTACAGTGTTTGTACTCTTGTTTAAGAGTCATACATACAGAAAATAACACTTGTTATAATTAAACACTTATGTATGATTAAAATACATGCACATGATCTTTTCCATCTACAATTTCATGACACTTACACACACTTGAATCATCCAATTATGGCGTAATTTGGCATGAATTTATTTCATAAACATCTGGTAATTATGTAATTAAATTACCATATTTTAAATATACTTGTCTATCGTTTCTCGCGATGTTTTGGGAATACCGATATCGACGCTTCACTGTTCTAGAATTCCTCTAGAACGTTGAGCACTTGCTTCTATATATATACTTTCTTGACTTGGACGAACTCTCCGTCGGATATTCCTTCTATCGGACTAGTGAGTCTTCGTTCAAGGCCTCCGTAAGTCTCCTTTGTCCATGGATTCCCACATGGTCGACGAGCCGGTTGTACCCTAACACCTATTACACCCTTTAGGGATCAATATGGTCCAAACGGCTATTAGAAGTTTGCTCTCATCTTGAATCATGCCGGACCTCTGGACCTGTGCTTAACATGGCCAGTGGTAGGGTCGTGAGTTCCACTTGACTGCCAACACCATGTGCGCGTGTTGTGCAACTGTTACTATCGCCTGTTTACCCGACATGTTACGTGCAATGTCCACTAGCTCTCATCTACACTCTATTCGCTCATCTATTCACGTTCACTCTACTATCTCGTCTATTCATCTAGTGCATGTATCTATTCTGGTACTCTATATTGGCCATTGACTGATTGTCTAAAGATAACAATATAACCAATGCTTGGCAAAAATAAAGGGCCCGATCTGGTCCTGGGATGTGCGCCCGAAAGTGCTAGTGCCCATGGGAGTTAAATGATCAGAGTGTTTGGCATTACACTCAAGTGCTATCTATCTTGACTATTTAAATGACAATCAAAAGTGATATATTCTCTCGTTGTCCATTGACAACAAAGTGCTATACTATACTCGTTGTACTATGCTATACTTGGTGTTATTTGTGCTATGGCCATCTCGCTATACTCGACATTGTGCTATCCTGCTATTGTTGTGCTATTCCCGACACCTATGCTATTTTGGAAAGTTTATATTTGGAAAGTTGTACTATTTCGTTCACGTGCTATCTTGCTATCTTTTACTTGACTCTCTCGTTCTATCATTAGTTACTCTGCCTTTAATGCATTAATTACTTAAAGTCTGCTTGAGCCTGAGATTTAAGTCCTACTTGACGTTATCGCTCACCCTGCTTTATTTGTCATTGTGATCTCAGGTGAGACCAAAGATGAACCATACACTCAAGATGACAGGAACGGCCTGGAGTGATGTCATGAGTACCCTAGCGTCCTATTTGTGGCGGCCCTCATTATACCGGTACGGTTATACCAACCCACGTCGGTATAGTAAGAGTCCTCACAGTGGGACATTTACCCAAACGATACATACAGCTGAGATACACGCGAATATACAACAGAGTAGCGGAAGTAAAAGAGAACTATCTCCATTCATTCATCATCCACATTTAAACATACATGAATTTTCGCAATTAACAATAAGGAACTAAGAGCTCACATAATTTAAATTGCTGAAATGGAAATACCATTGTCCACACTTTTACATTCTTTTCATAATACTCTAATACAATGTTCGAATTACACACTTAGGAAATACACAAATCTCAAGAAACTCCAAAGCTAGCTAGTCTCCGCGCTCGGAGTCCGTCTCCACTGTCTCCTCCAACGGTGTCGTGTCACCAACTATACCTGTACGCCGAAGCAAGGAGTGAGTCCAAGGACTCAGCAAGAAACACTACCCATAACTTACACGTACAAGTCCTAGTGGTTTCTACATGCACATTCAAATTTGCAACACATGGCATGCTAGTCAATTCAAAGTTTCAACCTATCATGAAAGTTATACAATTTTATACCTGGATCATGCTTTCAGATTTCTAAGAATAAAATTCACCTATCACATGCTCTCTATTCAATTTACTCATGAAACTTTAATCTTTAAAGAACTAAAACATGAGAGCTACCAACATGGACATCTTACATACATGAAAGGGGAACACAATTAGCATGGATTTCACATGTTCTTAAGTACATACATAACCTTTTCACATGCTTTAGGTTGCTGATTTCACATGGTTTAACGGCTGTAAACCTATACATGAGAGCTACACTATTGCATAAAACATATCATGTGATCAAACAATCATGTTATCTTGTACCCGTTTTCACTAATTATCCCTAGCATGGATTCTAGACATCCTTGCACATAATAACATGATGATAATAACATAAAGTCACTGATTTCACATGATTTCAGATTTTCCTCGCATGGTTTTCAATAACACATTTTCACATCTTTAGTTTCACATTTTCTTTACACGAGTTTCCTCTTTCACATAGTTCACTTTACACATACACATTCACATTGTCACTTACACATTTACACATGGACACATACACATTACACATTTCACATTACACATTTTAGGTGCCGTGACACGTAGTCCAAACCACCAAAGAAGGACATATACACATCACATTACACATAGACGCCATCTAGGCATTCAATGGCGACTCTTGGACTGCGCAGACCGGGAGAACAAGTCTCCACCCTAACCAGTGGTACTTGTCCACCTCCAGGATTTCCCCCTAATGCCTTAGGGTCACTTACACAATGAACTTTCTCAAGGGGACTTTTCCCTGATACAGTTCCACTGCCCTCTGTGGAAGCAATGTCACACTTGGCACAATTTACACATTTACACATTTACCGTTTTACACATGGTTTTACACTTCACACTTTTCCTCTCTTTCACTTTCTCACTCACATGTACATCTCTGTTTTTCCTAACATGGCACTACAGAATTTCAGGAGATTAATACACAGTCATTTCACCAATCAAGTTGGTTTAGACAATAACTAATCACATTACGATAATACACGTAGATTATCACATTTCACATGAAAATACATAACTTTTTATTTACTGATCCAAATGACCTGAAATTTTAACCACATGCTGTTTTCGGGTTCAAGATCATACCCCCAATTTTTCAGATTTTTCTGAGCTAATTAGAATTTACAGAAAATAAAACGTCTAATTAGCATGCTATTAACAACTTAAGTTAACATGGGGTTTAACACACCTTGCAAATTAGCCACTTGCTGTTTAAACATAAGCTACTAACATATGCATGAATTTAGAATACAAAATTACCCTAATTCATACATCTATGGATTGAACACTACAAACCATTCTTGCATGCTTTTATTTTACCGAACCGGATTTATTTGCAAATTACACAAGCATGGATAAATTACCAAAATTGCAAACACATATGCTGACCCACTAATATTCATGATTAGACTAAAATCAAGGCATTCATACTAATTCAAATCATGAAACATAAATTTGCAAGACTATCTACAAGTCATGCTCACAAGTTTAAGAGATACCATTTCCCACATTCACCATCCCACACCACATTCATCCATACATCACAATTAACAATATACATAGAGTATAAGGTTTACCATATATCCTCATCACGGAAAACATACCGAAATTAATGCATAAGAAGGACAGAACAGCTCACTGTTCTATCCAGAGGAACTTGGCGGCGGTCTCTGGCCGCTGACTCAGGGTCAGCGGCATAGCCGATGGACGCCAAGTTCACAACCGGCGTCCAGGGACCTTGCCGTCGATTCAGGTCTGTGCAGAAACACAGACCCGAGCTCTGAAGCTTGGGTGAATGGGAGTAGGGTTGTTCACGGTTCGGTTCGGTTCGGTTTGGACCTCTTTTTTGAAGAAACTGAACCGAACCGAAATGTTATTCAAACCGAACCGAACCGAACCGGTTCGGTTCGGTTTGAACCGAAAACACAGGGGCGGGGCTGTCCTGCGTTTAAAACAAAAAAAAAAAGCCTTTGAATACAGGCGCGGGGCGGTTCTGGGTTTCGAACCCGGACCGCCCCCATAGAAACCAGCGCGTACGCGCTCTTTTATGTTTATATTATTATTTCAATATATTTATTATATATTTCGGTTCATTCGGTTTCACTGTGCAAAACCGAACTGAACCATGGGACTCCTCAACCCGAACCGAACCGAACCGAATTGGCCGGTTCGGTTCGGTTTTCGGTTTGAACCGAATTATGAACAGCCCTAAATGGGAGGGTCTAGGACTCGAGGAAAAATCCATAAAAATAGCAAAACCGACCTAGACTCATACGGGAACATCATAGATAGGTCACTTGCCTTTCAAAAATTCCTCCAAGGGATCTAGGGCTCGGTGAAGACCTCCTTGGGCAGTCCCAAGAAAGTTGCAGAAACGCCCTCTAGATCGCCTTCCTCCGGGCTCCTGGGTGATCTCCACGCCAAGGGAAAGTCGGGGAAGCCTTCCTCGTTGGTCCAGCAACCTCCTTGCAGCAGGGGGACGCTGGATCAAGCTTCAAGGGGTCGGATTTGTGGGTGTTAAGGTGGGGTTTTCTCACAGGCTTTCTCTAGGGTTTTTCTCCTCTTGCAAGGTGAAGTGAGGAGTGGGGAGAGGCCATTTCGGGTTCAGACCTAAGGAGAGCCCCTCTCCCACTCACCATACTGATTTGACAGCCTTAGAGCCGTTGGGGGCAGTCCCCCAATGGCTGGCTTACCTTGTTTCAGAAGCTTGCAGCTCTGCTGCGCATGCAGGCCAGAGAGATTGGCGTCCATATCGCTGGACGCCGGAGTTAGTGTTGGCGTCCATGTCTGGACGCTGACACTGGCTCAACGGCCTGGGGTTGACGCCAAGGGCCTTCGGCCAGAACCCTAAATTATGCAGAAAACCATGCATACCGAGCATGCATACGTGCAATATGTGTACGGTATTGTATTCATACTATCACCATGCAATACATACATTATTTATATTTAATATAAACATATGCGCACGTAATTATACTAATAATACATACGTAATTATGTACATACATACACCAGCACAATTACACACATAAATACAAGTAATGCGACGGAAATTCGAGGGTCTTACACTATTGCTATGTTTAGCGTGTAGTAGTTAGGTTTTAAGTTTAGTCTTTTATTTTATTTCAATGTAATTGGGCCCTATAGATTGGCTATATATTAGTGGTTGTAACTAGACATTGGAAAGTTATTAATGAAATGAATTTACTTTAGGATTATTCATCTTGTAATGGTTTGATGTCTAGTACACGCTCTATACCCTTTTCTTGCAACTGCCTTGCGTTCCGATATTCCGCGTCGGGGCGTGACAGTTTTGTGGTATCAGAGCCTAGGTTGTTCTAAGTATAGG
Source organism: Colocasia esculenta (assembly GCA_014218235.1). Taxonomy (NCBI): domain Eukaryota; kingdom Viridiplantae; phylum Streptophyta; class Magnoliopsida; order Alismatales; family Araceae; genus Colocasia; species Colocasia esculenta. Next base: position 91,492,450 of record CM024763.1, on the reverse strand, counting down.
ATGATCTAGGTTAACCTGCCTCGACTAGAGTCAATTATCCACCTATGTGAGTTGAGGTTAGAGCCAAGGGTAACTAGCTAAAAACAAACTCACGCACGCACGAATTAAATTCCACATCGATATCATGACAATAAGTTATTTTGTAGGAACTAAGCAATCAAGATGACTGTCGAACGTGCTCAAATGAGGGGCATGCAACAAACCATCCAAGAACTGACACGTGCCATTGTGCAAGCTACTCAAGGAGGTGGCAATCGTGGTGCAGGCGACCTGCATCGCAACTTCAGAAGTCTGAACCCGCCTAGGTTCAGCGGATCCACGGATCCGGATGAAGCTGAGCACTGGCTCCAAGAGACGGAAAGAATTTTTCGTGTCATGCAATGTGCAGCGAGGGACAAGCTGCTACTTGCCACGTTCCAACTCGAAAAGGACGCCCGTGCCTGGTGGGAGTCAGTGGAAGCTACTAGAGAGAATGGGCAATTCACCTGGAACGAGTTTAAAGAAGCGTTCAACTCCAAATACTTCTCCGAGCGTGTTCAAGAAAAGAAGGCTGCGGAATTCGCTGCTCTTAAACAGCGGAGCTTGACTGTGGCTGAATATGAAGCCCAGTTCTCTAGACTGGCACGCTATGATGTACATCTGGTGAACACTGAAAGGATGAAGGCTAAGCGCTTTCTAAATGGCCTTAAGCCCCACTACATCACTCAACTGGCACCTCTCGACATCCAGACCTACGTCGAGATGGTGAAGAAGGCTCAGCTGCTGGAAGATGCTATGGACTTCACCGACCGTATCAAGGGAAGTTCGTCAAGAAGGAAGTAACCTCGGGCCAGTCATCTGCTAAGCCTACCAACGGCAAGAAGCGTCCCTTCAACATCACAGAGGGATCCGGCCAAGAAAGGAAACTCAAGGTTTTCGTACCCAACACTCCAACAAAGAGCCACTGCAACCACTGTGACAAGCCTGGTCACACGGCTGATGAATGCTAGAGGAAAGCCGGTGTATGTCTGCACTGCGGAAGTCCCGAGCACCGCATCCCCGAGTGCCCGCTACTGAAAGAGAATGAAAGGTGCCCTAATGCGCCTAAGAAACAGGGCCGACTGCAAGCCCTGCATGATGAGGAACCTGCTATGGAGGGTGGTGTGGTAGAAGGTACCCTTCAAGTTTTCTCATTATCAGCATTTATTTTATTTGATACTGGAGCCACTCATTCATTTATATCTCAGAACTTTGCTGATATTGTGAATGCTAAATCTATATCCATGGGTTGTGAGTTCTCTGTCACAACGCCACTAGGGGAAAGGGAGAAATTGAACAAATACTTTCCCTTTCCAGATGTAATGATCGGAGACCATAACTTAAAAGCCGACCTGGTGTGTATGTCCATGGAAGGCTATGATGTAATTTTGGGAGCCGACTGGTTGTCCGCATATGGGGCAAGTGTCGACTGCAAGAAAGGGAAGGTTACCTTTAGTGACTTTCCTAAATTGGCATTCTCTGGGATTAGATGCAAGAGACGGATGTCTATACTCTCCGCCATAAAAGCTCACAACATGATGAGAAAAGGTTGTATTACTTTCCAAGCAGCCGTAGTAGTGGAAAAGAAGGGTTCTAAGATAGAAGACATCCACATAGTCCAGGACTTCCCCGATGTATTCCCCAAAGTCCTGCCAGGGATTCCCCCTGAACGAGATGTCAACTTCACCATTGAGCTGATTCCTGGAGCCGCACCGGTATCGCGTCAACCGTACCGGATGTCACCTGCCGAGCTGAAGGAATTGAAGGCAACTGATGGAGCTACTAGAAAAGGGGTTCATCAGATCAAGTACTTCCCTATGGGGAGCACCTGTGCTATTCGTAAAGAAGAAAGATAGATCGATGAGGCTGTGCATCGACTATCGACAACTCAATCAGCTTACCATCAAGAACAAATACCCATTGCCTAGGGTCGATGAACTATTCGACCAATTTTTGGAGCGCAATATTTCTCCAAGATCGATCTTCGATCTGGCTATCACCAAATGAGGATCAAGGATGACGATATTTTCAAAACGGCTTTCAGGAGCAGGTATGGACATTATGAATTCGTCGTTATGCCTTTTGGTCTAACCAATACTCCTGCAGCCTTTATGCAACTCATGAATAGCATATATCGGCCATACCTTGACAAGTTCATGGTCGTCTTTATCGACGACATCCTCATATACTCCAAGACCAAGGAAGAGCATGAAGAACACCTGAAGACAGCACTACAAGTTTTGCGAGACAACAAGCTGACGCAAAGCTTAGCAAGTGTGAATTCTGGCTCGAAGAAGTATCCTTCTTGGGCCATGTCATCTCAAAGGACGGCATCTCCGTTGATCCCTCCAAAGTCTAAGCTATACTCAACTTGGAGAGACCAACTAACGTCACGAGATAAGAAGCTTCCTAGGACTGGCTGGCTACTACAGGCGGTTCATCAAGGACTTTTCAAGGATCGTCGTTCCTCTCACACGTCTGACACGAAAGGAAAATCCATACTCCTGGAGTAAAGAGTGTGAGAAAAGTTTCCAAACTCTCAAAGACTGTCTTACCTCAGCTCCTGTTCTCGCTCTGCCAATAGAGGAAGAAGGTTTCTCTGTCTACACCGATGCTTCAGAAATTGGTCTAGGGTGTGTACTCATGCAAAAGGAGAAGGTCATCGCCTATTCTTTAAGACAACTGAAGACACATGAATTCAACTACCCTGTACATGATCTCAAGCTAGTTGCTGTGGTCTTCGCCTTGAAGATTTGGAGACATTATCTATATGGCGAGCAATTCACTGTCTACTCAGACCATAAATGTGACGGAACGCCTCGTCCAAGCCCGTTAAACCAGTAACGTACTTGACTCGAGTCCGTCTCCCGCGAACGGGCCGAAGCCTCACAAGGGATAACACACACTAGTCCGTGAAAACACAAAGGAACACACCATTACATTTATAATATACAAGGTTTTACATAGCCAACTTCAAAAGAAATAAAGGAAAGTACACAAGCCTGGGGCATACCCTGAGGTACAACAGGTACAATTGAAGAAAGAAAAGTTACACTGTTGGAGGAGCTGGGCCAACACCGCTACGTCGCGGCTCCGAACTGGACGACAGTAGAGAAACCTCCTCCTCGCCCTCGCCTGTGGGGAGTAGGGGTGAGCCTCACTAGTCACTGGCTCAGTAGGGAACTCCCCCGACACCGAGAAAACCAAACACAAGTGCCGAAAGCAGTAAACTATACTAGCAATTTATAGCCAACTATACATGATATTAAAGCTATAAACAAACTCACTGCTAGCCGACTGTGGAATACAGCTGTAATAAATAAACGACAAAACTCCAACACGTGTACGAGCTACGGTAGAGATCGCCACACTCAAGCCACGTAGACTGGTTCGCGACACCAGCAACAGACTCAGACAACTAACACAGGTCTACCTCTCAGTCTCGCAGCCACGGATGAAAGGTCCAGCTGCCGCTCCACGTGAAAAGAAGCAACTGTGGAGACCAACTAAACACCACCACCTGCGGACCACACGGTCACAGGCCCATGCCTGGCACCTCTAGAGACCCTGGCTGGGCTCGCTAGAGTGAGGCACTGAAAAAGGACTAGTCGGGGACCAGTGTCGACAACTGGTGTCCGTAACCCCAACTAAGAGCGCGCTACAAGTGACTAAAAACAAACTCAAGAGTCACTGTCCCACTGTCATCTTTCCCTCAGCCGGACGTACAACTTAAACTAAGGAGTGAGGGTGTCCAGGTCAGACGACACAGACCTCGACGGTACAGCACAAGTACCGGAACAAAGCCCCAAGCTAACAGCCTGGCTCATAGAGAACCTGGGGCACCCAACTGGAGAGGTAACCACGGTATGCGTCTACTACCTGACATGCACACAGAAACCACGTGCGCACCGCACAAACCACGTGAAACCTCACGTAAACCTCATGTACTGATGGTCCACAACACGTGAACACCACTTGCCTCGTGTGAACGCTATGTCCACAAGCAAACTACTAGCTAGCTAAGTAACCTGTGTGCTAGCCTCAGAAACCATGTGCTTCCCAGAGTGCCACAAGTGCCAATGCACTGCTCACTAACACTAAGCATACCGATAACGATAATCGGATAGTCACATACGTAAACCATGCACAAACAGGGCCTCTCGGGCCAAGTCGCGACAACCCATTGGGTCGCCTTCAGAACGCGTTGCCGCGACATGTCGCCTTCAGATCCTTAACGCGACCTACTTACCTGTCGCCTCTTGGTCCTTAACGCGACACACCACTGTGTCGCGTTCAGAACGCGACATAGGGACATGTCGCCTTAGCAGGCGGAAACCCTAATTCGGGCTCTCTCCATAACAGCCCATTCCATACCATACAAACCACCCTTAATTCCTCGTTTTCATGCTTTTGTGAATACCTAAGCATGTATCTATTGTTAGAAACGCGTTAAACGGATTGGAACCCCATCCGAGCGATTTACATCCAAAAATGGGAAGAGTTCACCTACCTTCGCGAAGAACACACTGTGCGGCGATCTTACGACGTTTCCCCTGGTTCTCCCGGACTCCCCGCAGCGAGAACACGGTGATTCCCACGCGAAATCACCAGAATCGCCTCCCCTGGCCGAGCAGAACCTTGGTGCGTTCTGCTTGGCTAGGGTTATTTAAAAACCTGCAGCGGTTCGGAATGCGACGCATCGTGGCATCGCGACCAGGTTGCGACGGACCTGAGCGTCGCCTTCCCGACGCCCGCTGCCCTGAGCGCTACACGTGGCGCACATGCAGACGCTCAGCGCACCAAGGCGGCCACATGAACGCGACGGCCACCTCTGTCGCGTTAAGAACGCGACCCACCTTCCTGTCGCGATAACAGGCTGAGCAATCTAGTGTACTGTAGGCCCAAACTATTGGCCCAGTAAGCCCCAAAAAAACACACACACACGGCACACAAGCACATTGGCCTCACATTGGCCACCACAACTGCTAAACACACGATCCACGAGGATCTGAAAAATACGCGACGTTACATTACTATCATAAAAAAAAAGAAAATTTGACCTCAAAATCATAACATAATTTCACCACACAATATACACATACATTTACAAATACTATCATCTAAAAAGATTTAAAATATTACTCGAACAAGTAAGGATATCCTTTAGCCATTTCGTCGGCTAACTCCAAGGTATCCTCACCACCCAGCCTATTCTCCCACCTAACTTTAACTAACTCAATTTCTTTATTTCGCAACTTTTTCTTCTTGCGATCAGTAATTTGTACCGGATATTCTGGCATGGACATGTCCGGTCTCAAATCACTTCCTTGATAACTGATTATCTGCGCTGGGTTTTCAATACACTTCTTTAACATGGATACATGAAAGATATCATTAACATCTAAAAATTTGCTGGCAAATCCAGTCTATAAGCAGTCTCCCCAATCCTTTCTAACACCTGGAAGAGACCTACATATCTCGGACTCAGTTTTCCTTTTTACTGAATCTCACAATACCTTTGCTAGGAGAAATTTTCAGAAAAACATGATCTCCAACTTCAAATTGAAGTGGCCTTCTCCGATTATCAACATAACTTTTCTGCCTACTCTGAGCTGTTTGCAATTTTTCCTTAATAAACTTTACCAACTCTTAGTTTGCTAAACTAACTCAGGGCCCACTAACTGCCTCTCTCCTACTTCATGCCAATTTAAAGGTGTTCTACATGGTCTTCCATACAAAGCTTCATACGGTGCCATCCCAAGGCTAGTATGGTAACTATTATTATAAGCAAATTCAACCATACCCAAATGATGCTCCCAGCTACCACCCCAAACTAAACAACAAGCTCGCAACACATCTTCAATTGTCTGGATAGTTCTTCTGTTTGACCATCCGTCTGTGGGTGGTAAGCTGAGCTATACCTCAACTCAGTGCCTACAACTCTCTGCAGGCTCCTCCAAAAACCTGAAGTAAATCTGGGATCTCTATCAGATACAATTGACTTAGGAACACCATGAAGTAGAATAATTCTATCAGCATACACTTTTGCTAATTTATCCACTGGCCAAGACATACTTACTGGCACTAATCTGCATACTTTAGTCAATCTATCCACAAATACCCATATTCCATTATGACTTGATGCTATTCTCGGTAGGCCTGCCACGAAGTCCATAGCAATATCATCCCACTTCCACTGCGGAATGGGTAACGGTTGCAATAGACCTCCAGGTTTCTGATGCTCTGCCTTAATTTGCTGACACACAGCACATCTTGAGACAAACTCAGCTATTTCCTTTTTCATATGAGGCCACCAGAAATATTTCTCAGATCTTGGTACATCTTAGTATTGCCTGGGTGGATAGTGTACGGGATTTATGAGCCTCTTCTAACATTCTATGCTTCACCTCTCTTTCTGCTGGTACAAATAACCTGCCTCTGAGCCTGACCACAATTATCATCAAGGGTAACCCCTTCCATTTTTACAATTTCGACTAAGTTACATCTGCTTTTTGAGCTTCAACAATCTGTCAATACAAAGACGGCTCTACAGTATTACTGGCTAATACTGCCCATCGCTGACTACTCGGCACGTACAAGGAGTTTTCTGCTATCTCCTCATACAACTTCCATTCTTAATCATCATATAGCTTACATAAGCTTTTCTGCTTAAAGCATCTACAACAACATTGGCCTTGCTCGGATGGTAAACCAAACTAAAATCATAATCCTTTAAATATTCCACCCATCTACGCTGGCGAAGATTTACATCCTTCTGAGAGAAGATATACTTTAAACTTTTGTGATCTGTAAAAATTTTAAATCTTTCGCCATACAAATAATTCCTCCACATTTTCAAGGCATACACAATTGCTGCCAATTCTAAATCATGGGTGGGATAATTCTCTTCTGCTGGCTTCAGTTGCCTGGACGCATAGGCTATCACTTTGCCATGCTGCATTAACACTGCGCCCAGCCCTCTTCTAGATGCATCTGTATACATAACAAATCCACCACTTCCTGCCGGTAGTGTCAATATCGGTGCTGCAGTAAGCCTCTTCTTTAACTCCATAAAACTTCTCTGACACTCCCCGGACCACACAAATGGCACACCCTTCCTAGTCAGTCTAGTCATGGGTGCCGCAATCTTAGAAAAGTCTTGTATGAAGCGCCTATAATAGCCCGCCAGCCCCAAGAAACTTCTAATCTCTGTAATTGTCTTAGGCACTTCCCATTTCATCACAGATTCCACTTTACTTGGATCAACTGCTACTCCATTTGCCGAGATGACATGACCCAAAAACTGAATTTCCTTCAACCAGAATTCACACTTACTAAATTTAGCAAACAATTGATTATCTTAATATCTGAAGAGTAAACCTCAAATGAGCAGCATGCTCCTCCTCAGAAGTTGAATAAATCAGAATATCATCTATAAAGACCACAATGAATTGGTCCAAGTACGGATGAAAATTTGTTCATCAGATCCATGAAAGCTGCAGGAGCATTGGTCAGCCCAAACGGCATAACCACAAATTCATAGTGACCATATCTAGTCCTGAAAGTTGTTTTATCTCTATATCCTCTCTGATTCTCAATTGATGGTACCCTGACCTCAGGTCAATTTTAGAAAATACATTGGCTGACTGCAATTGGTCAAACAAATCATATATTCTTGGCAACGAGTACTTATTCTTAATGGTCACATCATTCAACTTCTATAATCATTACACATTGAAAGCTTCCATCCTTCTTTTTCACAAATAACACTGGTGCTCCCCACGGGGAGTGACTTGGCCTAATAAAACCTTTTTCTAGCAATTCTTCCAATTGCTTCTTCAACTCTTGAGTTCTACTGGTGCCATCTGATAGGGTGCTTTAGAAATCGGCATGGTACCCGGCAACAACTCAACAGTAAAGTCCACCTCTCTGTGTGGAGCTAAACCAGACAACTCATCTGGAAACACATCTGCAAATTCCCTAACCACAGGAACTTCCTCAACTGACTTACTAGTTTCTACCAAACTTACAGAAGCTAAGTAAGCCACACACCCCGCATTAAAACTTCTAGCTTTAATTGCAGAAAGAAATTATAAACTGGAAACACAAAAAGGCATACCTTGATATTCAAATACAGAACCATTGGGGTGACAAAATCTGATCCTTTTCTTCCTGCAATCTAGCATAGCTCCATAGGCCTCAAGCCAGTCCATACCTAAAATAATATCATAATCAGTCAACTGTAAAGTATATAACCGACCTAGCATCTGGATCCTTTCAAACACAACTGGAGCCTCATCTATATAACACAAGGTGAGCATAAACTCACCAGAGGGAACCTCCACTACTAATTCACATGATTTTCTTCTAAAGGATGAGCCATACTATCCAGGAATTCTTCAGAAATAAATGAATGTGAGGCACCTGAATCAAATAAAAATTTTGTGAATATTCATAAATGGGGATAGTACCTTCTATCATATTCGATGCCTCTGCCTGGGCACAGGTGATAGCCATAACCCGGCCCCTACCTCTCTGCTGTGGTGCTCCTCTGCCACTACCTGTGGTGGCTGCTGAGACTGCTGCGGCTGCTGAACACCTCTACCATAACCATATTCCCTTAGATAGGGACAATTACGAATCAGATGCCCCGGCTGATTGCAGTTAAAACACCTATAGCCTGGTGGAAGGGTAGGCTGTCTAGCAGTACTGCTGCGACTCCTCCACCTCTGGCTTACCACGGCCCTGCTGAATTTTCTGACGACTCCCCATCCTCTTCCTCTACCTTTAAATGCCTGCTTTAATTTCTGGCCCCACTTACCAAAACCAGATGAGGAAGGTCCTGCTGATGCTTTGCCCTTACTCACACCCGCTGACTGCTGGGGTAGCCGGAAACCACCCAAACCTGACTCGCCTACCTACGAGTCCGAACTGCTCTTTCAAGAGTAGCTGCTCTCTGGGCTGCTTCCTTAATTGTTCTACACATTAATGGTATCACTGCACTCTGCAATTCTGGTCTCAAACCATGAAGAAAATATTCAACCATCATAGCATTATCCGTGACAATATAGGGTGCATACCTGCTCAACGCCATGAACCACATCTGATACTCCAGGACCGAAGTCTCACCCTACTGCAAGGTCCTGAACTGCTCCCTTTTTGCCTGCTGCACTTGAAGAGGAAAGACTGTATCATTAAACACTTCAAGAAATTCAGGTCAGGTAATAGCACCCTTACTCTGCCTGAAAAGGTGGTCTGCATCTTCAGACGCCACCACTCCTGCGCAAATCCCCTTAGCTGAAAAGTAGCCAACACAACTCTGTCCGCTGTTGGACATCTCATGGTCATAAAGACCCTCTCAACCTCATGAATCCAGTGCTCCGCTAAATCTAGATTCGGCCCACTAGAGTAGGTAGGCTGCTACAACATCAAAAACCTTTCAATTTCCACCACTGGCTCTTCTACCGCAATCATAGGTGGCGATGGTGGTACTGGTGCCACAAAACGTACCTCCACCTCTAGCGGTGGTGAAACTGGGGCCACAGGTACCGCCTCTCCGATCACTGGTGGTATCGGCGCCTACTGATCCATCCTCATCCGAATATCGGTGAGGCTCTCCCAAATCCTTTCTATCATCCGCTGAGTCGACTCCTCAGGGTCATCTCCTCCACCACCCCAGTCTCTTCTATCGGCCATTACAACTGCCTACACACACAACAAGCCAACCATAGGCAAAACAACGAGTCATTACAAAACCAAGACCACCAGCAGTGTATCTAGAAAAAAATATGGCTATGTAACTTCTTAATTCTTTATATTGACACGGACCTTGCTCTGATACCAACTGTGACGGAACGCCTCGTCCAAGCCCGTTAAACCAGTAACGTACTTGATCCGAGTCCGTCTCCCGCGAACGAGTCGAAGCCTCGCAAGGGATACCACACACTAGTCCGTGAAAACACATAGGAACACACCATTGTATTTATAATATACAAGGTTTTACATAGCCAACTTCAAAAGAAATAAAGGAAAGTACACAAGCCTGGGGCATACCCGAGGTACAATAGGTACAACTGAAGAAAGAAAAGCTACACTGCTGGAGGCGCTGGGCCAACACCGCTACGTCGTGGCTCCAAACTGGACGACGATAGAGAAACCTCCTCCTCGCCCTCGCCTGTGGGGAGTAGGGGTGAGCCTCACTAGTCACTGGATCAGTAGGGAACTCCCCCGACACCGAGCAAACCAAACACAAGTGCCGAAAGCAGTAAACTATGCTAGCAATTTATAGCCAACTATACATGATATTAAAGATATAAACAAACTCACTGCTAGCCGACTGTGGAATACATCTGTAATAAATAAACGGCAAAACTCCAACACGTGTACGAGCACGGTAGAGACCGCCACACTCGAGCCATATAGACTGGTTCACGACACCAGCAACAGACTCGGACAACTAACACAGGTCTACCTCTCAGTCTCGCAGCCACAGACGAAAGGTCCAGCTGCCGCTCCACGTGAAAAGAAGCAACTGTGGAGACCAACTAAACACCACCACCTGCGGACCACACGGTCACAGGCCCATGCCTGGCACCTCTAGAGACCCTGGCCTGGGCTCGCTAGAGTGAGGCACTGAAAAAGGACTAGTCGGGGACCAGTGTCGACAACTGGTGTCCGTAACCCCAACTAAGAGCGCGCTACAAGTGACTAAAAACAAACTCAAGAGTCACTGTCCCACTGTCATCTTTCCCTCAGCCGGACGTACAACTTAAACTAAGGAGTGAGGGTGTCCAGGTCAGACGACACAGACCTCGACGGTACAGCACAAGTACCGGAACAAAGCCCCAGCTAACAGCCTGGCTCATAGAGAACCTGGGGCACCCAACTGGAGAGGTAACCACGGTATGCGTCTACTACCTGACATGCACACAGAAACCACGTGCGCACCGCACAAACCACGTGAAACCTCACGTAAACCTCATGTACTGATGGTCCACAACACGTGAACACCACTTGCCTCGTGTGAACGCTATGTCCACAAGCAAACTACTAGCTAGCTAAGTAACCTGTGTGCTAGCCTCAGAAACCATGTGCTTCCCAGAGTGCCACAAGTGCCAATGCACTGCTCACTAACACTAAGCATACCGATAACGATAATCGGATAGTCACATACGTAAACCATGCACAAACAGGGCCTCTCGGGCCAAGTCGCGACAACCCATTGGGTCGCCTTCAGAACGCGTCGCCACAACATGTCGCCTTCAGATCCTTAACGCGACCTACTTACCTGTCGCCTCTTGGTCCTTAACACGACACACCACTATGTCGCGTTCAGAACGCGACATAGGGACCCGTCGCCTTAGCAGGCGGGAACCCTAATTTGGTCTCTCTCCATAACAGCCCATTCCATACCATACAAACCACCCTTAATTCCTCATTTTCATGCTTTGTGAATACCTAAGCATGTTATCTATTGTTAGAAACACGTTAAACGGATTGGAACCCCATCCCGAGCGATTTATATCCTGAAAATGGGAAGAGTTCACCTACCTTCACAAAGAACACACTGCGCGGCGATCTTACGGCGTTTCCCCTGGTTCTCCCGGACTCCCCGCAGCGAGAACACGGTGATTCCCACGCGAAATCGCCAGAATCTCCTCCCCTGGCCGAGCAGAACCTTAGTGCGTTCTGCTTGGCTGGGGTTATTTAAAACCTGCAGCGGTTCGGAACGCGACGCATCGTGGCGTCGCGACCAGGTCGCGACGGACCTGAGCGTCGCCTTCCCGACGCCCGCTGCCTGAGCGCTACACGTGGCGCACATGCAGATGCTTAGCGCACCAAGGCGGCCACATGAACGTGACGGCCACCTCTGTCACGTTAAGAACACGACCCACCTTCCTGTTGCGATAACAGGCTGAGCAATCTAGGGTACTGTAGGCCCAAACTATCGGCCTAGTAAGCCCCAAAAACACACACACATACGGCACACAAGCCACATTGGCCACCATAACCGCTAAACACACGATCCACGAGGATCCGAAAAATGCGCGACGTTACAATAAAAGTCTGAAGTATTTATTCTCTCATAAGGAACTCAACATGAGACAAAAGAGATGGCTGGAATACTTGAAAGATTTCGACTTCCACATTCAATACCATCCTGGCAAGGGAAATGCCGTGGCTGACGCTCTTAGTAGAAAGCCGATGGCATCTGTTTCGAGTCTAGTCCTTGGCGAGATGCAACTACTAGAGCAATTCACAAGGTTAGACCTAACATTGAACATAGTGATGATCGAGTCTTGGTTGCTAATATCAAGATTCAATCCGACATGCTGGAAGAGATCAAAGCCCAACAAGACAATGATCCGTTCTTAGTTCACATCAAGGAAACTCTAGCCGAAAGGCCGGATTTTTCTATAACCGAAGATGGAAGGCTTGTCTTTCAAGGAAGGACATGTGTTCCCGACAATGAAGAATTGAAGAGAAAGCTAATGGATGAAGCCCACAAGGCAAAGTACACCATTCATCCTAGAGGTACCAAAATGTATCAAGACATGAAAAGAACGTTTTGGTGGCCGAACATGAAGAGAGAGGTAGCCGAGCATGCTGCTCACTGCCTTCCTTGCCAACAAGTAAAAGTGGAACACTTGCGCCCTACGGGTGTACTCCGACCGCTTGATATTTCGGAATGGAAATGGAAAGCATCGGCATGGACTTCATCATGGGTTTACCCAAGACTCGTGGTGGGCTTGACGCCATATGGGTCATTGTGGACCGACTAACCAAATCCGCCCACTTTCTGCCTATAAAGAGTAAGTGGTCAGTGGAGGTACTAGCTGCCTTATATATCAAGGAGATTGTAAGACTACATGGCATTCCATCATTTATTGTTTCAGATCGAGATCTGAGATTCACATCTCATTTTTGGAAAGGACTGCAAGGTGCACTGGGTACTAAACTCAACTTTAGTACCGCATTCCATCCACAAACCAATGGGCAAACTGAAAGAACCAACCAAATAGTGGAAGACATGTTGAGAGCTTGCACTATAGATTTTCAAGGTTATTGGAATGAGCACCTACCACTAATGAGTTCGCCTACAACAACAGTTATCAGGCAAGCATTAAGATAGCACCATTCGAAGCGCTCTATGGAAGGAACTGTAGATCTCTTGCATGCTGGAATGAGGTTGGAGAACAACAATGGCTAGGCCCAGACATGGTGCAACGGACAACAAAGGACATTCAGGTAATCAGAGACCGGCTCAAGATTGCCCAATCCAGACAGAAGAGCTACGCCGACAAAAGAAGGCGAGATCTGGAATTTCAGGTGGGTGATCATGTATTTCTAAAAGTGTCACCTACTCGTGACATCCAAGATTCGGTGTAAAGGGAAAGCTCAGCCCTAGATTCATCGATCCTTTTGAAGTACTCGAAGGGTTGGTGAGGTTGCATACCGGCTGGCATTGCCACCGGATCTGTCATGTGTACACAATGTGTTCCATGTTTCCATGCTTAGGAAATATGTGTACGACCCCACGCACATCATTCGCCACGAGAAGTTGGTGTTGAACAAGGATGTGACATATGACGAGAAGCCAGTCAAGATACTGGAATGGAAGATATAACAACTCAGGAATCGTCCCATCCATGTGGTTAAAGTCCTATGAATAACCGTGGAGTGGAAGAAGCAACCTGGGAACCGGAAGGAACCATCAGACTAAACTACCCCGATCTTTTCGGTAAGACATTCCCTCTATTATGAACATATGAATTTGGGGACCAAATTCTTTTTAAGAGGGGGAGAATGTAGCAACCTAGAATTTTCAAAATAATAATATAAAAAAAGTTTAATAATAATAAAAATAAAAGTAATTAGAAAATCAAAGAAAAGAGAATTAAATAAAACACATCAAATGAAAATAAGTAATGGACTTTATTAAATGGACCCATTAGAAATTAGTGGGTTAAAATAGAGATTTAAAAGGGGGAATAATAGAGAAATACCCAAAATTCGTAACTAAAATATTATTAAAATAGAAAAGAGATATTAAATACATTAAATAACTAGTTTGAATTGGAATTGGATTCCTAAACCTAACCCAATTGATTGGCCACGAAATCCACTCTCTCCCAACCCAAATAGGAGATCTCTTGCTTAAAAAGGGGAGAGGAAAGTAGGAAATTCAGAATTTAATAGGAGTTAGAATTAAACCAGGAAAGGAAATAGGAAGAAGCTTAAATACTTCTCTTAAACCCTCATGGCCGGCCCTAGCTTGTGCCAAGAGGTTCCTGGACCAGGAGGAGCGGCCAAGAGGAGGAGAATTCGTGGAGAGGAAGGATCTCTCAAGTTCTTCCCCGAGTTCTTCAAGTCTTAACCCTAGAAGAGGAAAACGATCAAAGGTAGGCATTCTCACGAGCACAAACCATGAAACTTTTTCTATATGATGTCTCGTCTATCAGAAACAAAAGCCCTTTGGTTTCATAATTTTCCATTGAGCATATCTTTCGTTCTTGATTTTTCATGTTCTACAACTTACACGACCCCGAACCCTCTTCTTAATTCTTGATCTCCTTTTATACTCAACCCCATGCTACGAGATTTTTACTGTGGGAACTGATGCATGTTAGACATCTTTTGCCCCTAAAAGCCCTAAATTTGATTCATCCTATCTTGCGAATTTAATCGTTGATCTCAACTATGTACTGTTTCATGTTCATCATGAATACCCATGTTTAAAACATGTCTACACCCCGATTGTTTTCCAATTCCTATTTATCGTAAGTATCCATGCTTGTCTAGGTCGTTTTGCAACTGGTTTCATGATTTTTCGTTGACTATACAATTAGTTATGATTTTCTGAATCACCCAATGTCAAATAGGGTAAGTTCTGACCCACAATCCAATGTAATGTCCTTTCCCTGTCGGACTCGGGCGTAGACCCTGTGAACGCGATGGCCCGATAGGCCGCGTTCACAAGGGTCGTCACGACAGTGCCCTTTGTCGCGATCTGATCGCGACAGGGCCTGTCGTCGCGATCTGCTTCCCGACCTGACAAAGCCTTCGCGACCTGTACAAGAGCCCGTCGCGATCTCAATTGACTCCGCCGCGACCCTCATTAGGGTACTCGCGATCTGGGTTTTTGCAAGAAACCCCCTGTCTCAGCAATGCTTGATTATCTACAGTGTTTGTACTCTTGTTTAACAGTCATACATACAGAAAATAACACTTGTTATAAATTAAACACTTATGTATGATTAAAATACATACACATGATCTTTTCCATCTACAATTTCATGACACTTACACACACTTGAACCATCCAATTATGACATAATTGGCATGAATTTATTTCATAATACATCTGGTAATTTATGTAATTAAATTACCATATTTTAAATATACTTGTCTATCATTTCTCGCGATGTTTTGGGAATATCGATATCGACGCTCCACTGTTCTAGAATTCCTCTAGAATGTCGAGCACTTGCTTCTATATACATACTTTCTTGACTTGGACGAACTCTCCGTCGGATATTCCTTCTGTCGGACTAGTGAGTCTTCGTTCAAGGCCTCCGTAAGTCTCCTCTGTCCATGAATTCCCACATGGTCGACGAGCCGGTTGTACCGTACATCTATTACACCCTTTAGGGATCAATATGGTCCAAACGGCTATTAGAAGTTCGCTCTCATCTTGAATCACGCCGGACCTCTGGACTTGTGCTTAACATGGCCAGTGGTAGGGTCGTGAGTTCCACCTGACTGCCAACACCATGCACGCGTGTTGTGCAACTGTTACTATCGCCTGTTTACCCGACGTGTTACGTGCAATGTCCACTAGCTCTCATCTACACTCTATTCGCTCATCTATTCACGTTCACTCTACTATCTCGTCTATTCATCTAGTGCACGTATCTATTCTTGGTACTCTATATTGGCCATTTGACCGATTGTCTAAAAGATAAACAATATAACCAATGCTTGGCAAAAATAAAGGGCCCGATCTGGTCCTGGGATGTGCGCCCAAAAGTGCTAGTGCCATGGGAGTTAAATGATCAGAGTGTTTGACATTACACTCAAGTGCTATCTATCTTGACTATCTAAATGACAATCAAAAGTGCTATATTCTCTCGTTGTCCATTGACAACAAAGTGCTATGCTATACTCGTTGTACTATTGCTATACTTGGTGCTATTTGTGCTATGGCCATTTCGCTATACTCGACATTATGCTATCCTGCTATTGTTGTGCTATTCTCGACACCTGTGCTATTTTGGAAAGTCTATATTGGAAAGTTGTACTATTTCATTCACGTGCTATCTTGCTAACTTTTACTTGACTCTCTCGTTCTATCATTAGTTACTCTGCCTTTAATGTATTAATTACTTAAAGTCTGCTAGAGCCTGAGATTTAAGTCCTACTGGACGTTATCGCTCACCCTGCTTTATTTGTCATTGTGATCTCAGGTGAGACCGAGGATGAACCGTACACTCAAGAGGATAGGAACGGCCTGGAGTGATGTCATGAGTACTCTAGCGTCCTATTGCTATGTTTAGCGTTGTAGTTAGATTTGAAGTTTAGTCTTTTATTTTATTTCAATGTAATTGAGCCCTATAGATTGGCTCTGATATTAGTGGTTGCAACTAGACATGGAAAGTTATTAATGAAATGAATTTACTTTAGGATTATTCATCTTGCAATGATTTGATGTCTAGTACACGCTCTATACCCTTTTCTTGCTACTGCCTTACGTTCCGATATTCCGCGCCGGGGCGTGACAGTTGAGAAGGGTCTCACGATCACTGATATTTGTTCAGATTCTTTGACTTTGGTTACCTCCCTTCATTCTGGCATTGCTCCAGCCTGAGACTTCTATAGATGGTGAAGGACTGTTCTTGAGTTTGTTCAACTACATGGTGTTCGAGTTACCCATGTCTTTAGGGAGGCTAACTAAGTGGCGGATGCTTTAGCCAATTTTGCTTGTTCTGTGCGTTGTAATGAGGTCTTTTCTTCGGTTAGGCAGCTTCCCCGTCCCTGCATTCCTACTTATATTGGGGACCGGATGGGTCTTGGGAATTTTAGGCATTCCTGATGCTTGGTCCTCTTAGGGGTATGCCCCGCAACATCTGTACCTTCTCTTTTATATCAATATAATTTTTTGTGTTGCAGGTTAATCGCTTGGGGGAGTGGTTTCATTTCACCCTGTTGGGGTGGAGTGCACTCGATCAGCCGCTGATCCTGTTGCACATTCTTTCAAAAAAAAAAAAAAGACATCAATCTATACTAATATAATATAACTTAGTATTGGTGTTGCCACGTGACTACACCAGGACAATCATATTCTCTCTATAACATCTCTCTCCCTAAAAATAGAAATACAAGTAGTTTAAATGAACTAAATAATTATCTTCCTATACTCTCACTCTCCAACTTTCTCTCCTATTAAACTTTCCCAAAATATATCTAAACGTTCAAAAAACTCTCAACCTCACTCTCACCCTTCTTAAACTAATAAAAACTTACTAATATAATTTCTCTCTATTTTCTTTCCCATTAAACACCTCTCCATTCTAAAAACTCACGTCTTTATTCAAAATATATTTTCATAAATAATAAAAATATTACCCTCATGTATACTACTTATAAAATTTATTAATTCAAACTTAACAATTTTCTGTGCAATGCACAGGCATAGAACTAGTTATCTGAAATATATTTGGCTTGCAGTAATAATTGCATCTACATCTTTTATAAGGGTATGTGTATAAAAAAAATCAAAAATTTGTTTCATAGATACTTTATATAGGTATAGTTACAATCATAATAACAAATCGAGAGTATTTCAAATAATTATTAATTTAATATATATATTTTAAGATCCCATTTGATTAGAGTTAGAAGTGTGTTAGTGAGGGATATTGACTGGGTTAGACTCATGAAACAATTTAACAAGGGAATAAGTTAAATCGATTGAAATGTGAATTTTTAGGAGTAAAGTGAGTAGGAGTGAGGTTAAATTATCTCACTTTTAAAAGGTGTAGCTTTAACCTCCTAATTTTCGGGTCTACATAACTCCTTTAAAATTAATTTTAATTAAAATATGAGTTAAGTAACTCTGATTAAAATAGTCGAAGATTTCTTATACCATAGAGAAATCGACCCTAAATTTTTTGGCAATATATTCTGCATGAGTGCGTGTTGCGTGGAGTTGTGCGGGGGCGGGAGGAGGAAGTAAACAGTAAGAAAACGGGCACTCTGGTAGGAGGCAGGTCATAGTCAAACAACATTTCTTCGAAAGGACGAAAGATTAGAAAGTCATGGGAATCTTCGCCACTCCAGCGTCCTTCTCGACAACTGGCCTCCTCCGACCCTGCAACTCCCGGCAGAGAACGTGGAAGACGTCGGAGTTGTGGGGGAGGCGGTGTGGGGAGGGATGACTCCGGGGGGCTCCGAGGTGGTGGAGAGGGCGCTGAGGTGCCTGGGGAGGGGATTCGACGTGACATGCGACTTCAGGCCCAAGCACTGCAGGGGGAAGGAGCGGCTGGTGATGCTGAACGAGGAGGACACGAGGGAGCTCGCCGTCCCTGGATTTGGCTCCGTCCTCGGCGTCTCCGTCGACATCAAGTGCGACAAGGGCGATCGAACCGGGTACCAGTCGGGCGTCCTCAGCTTCTCTGAGGTGATATGATTCCCCAGGTTCTGCAGCCGATATGTCTCCGTGCCGATTCTAGCCGTGGCCAACTTTCTGTTTCTGTTCATATATAGGTGTATATCTCGTGCTTTCCCGGCATGTCGCCATCGGTTGTTTGGATCCTTTTCTTTTTGCCCTTTTCTTCTTCTTCTTCGACGGGTTCTGTGGGGGGCACCTCAAAGGTCATCTCGCTTTAGTAACAGAAAGATAAGGAGAATAAGTGGTGGAAGAGGATCCAGATTGTAAAGAAATTAAACATTATTTTGAAATTTTAGAATTTGATAGAGTAACATCTAAGCTTATAACTTGAAGTAGGACGAAGGACGGAAGTGGATTCCATAAACATGGAGTCCAACCTTCGCATTCAATGGTCACTCACGTCAATTAAGCCATCTGTTTGAATTCTTATTCTTATTCATAGTAAGTTCTGTTATATATTGAAGGATAGAAATCACTTATTCAATATAGAACAGTACTACTATGTTGAACTGGGAGCATGCACTTGTCTTAGGGTTTGAATCTTGTTTCCAAATTTGAACCCATGTCTTTCACACCCTGCGTAGACCTGACTACCAATGTGTTAGTCTCCTCGTCGTAGAAAAAAGGAATCCCATTGCTGGACCTAGCTAGAGGGAGAAGCATAGTTGTCAAGGCGTCCCAAGGCATTTTTGGGCTCCTTGGACATCTGCCTAAGCACTTAGACGTCCAAGGTGGCGCCCAGTATATGGTATATCCTCCCATATAAAATTTATGTATCGATAGGCATGTAATAAATCAATGTTCATAAAAATGCAATGAAATTGACATTATAATTAAAACTGTAACATAATATTTACTATGAAAAAATATTAAAAGCATAAAAAATTATATGGTTCTTGAACAATTAGGACTTTTTTGACCATGCACTCTTCAATTTTCGTTATATTAGATTGTGAACATTGTCATAGTTATAGTCATTATATTGAAACAATCATAGTCCAATGACAGTGACATAGTTCGTAGTCTAACTATTGTGAAAGATGTTAGAATGTGGAGAATCTCTCCAATGTGCAGGTTTCAACGCATGGATCGACTTGTGCAATTAGGCCATGCTGATCGACCTAAGCGGTTACGTTGCAGGTAGGGCTACCAACAGGTCGGAGTCGGAATTGGAAATGGGTGTTTCCACTTTTGCTTCCTATAAGAAATATCGGAGTTAGAAACGGAAAAAGGGGTGTTCGCGCTTCTGCATCCATTTCCGCTTAAAGTCGGAAAAACGGAAACGAAAACGGAAACAAAACGGCAACTTCGGATGCAACAACATTTATATAATTAAAATAAATTTATAAATTTACAAGTACATTGATTATTAAATTTATAAATAGTTTCAAATGTAAATTTAATAATCTCTTCTACCATGTCTTCCATCACGTATATTATAATGCCCTTTCTAAAAAAGTATGACAAAATCAAATTAATATGGGAAAATCATATAGATATATATATAATGTTGAGTAATAGATAGTCAACATATGCATGTATGAAGACTGTTAGAGAAAAAAGCTACCATATATGATGGAATGAAAGAGTGACCACTAGCCAATAATTGGGACAATGATAGATGACATTTGCATATAGATTGGAGGTGAGGGACAATGAGTTAAAAATTTAAGAGTCAAAGCTTCGAGGTTGAGAAGCTTTTATTATAAAAATATTATATAATATATATTAAAAAGTTATCGGAAATGGAAAAGCGGATGTGGAATTGGGTGTTCCACTTCCGCATCCTATAAGAATTTGGATATCCATTTCTGCTTCTGGCAAGCTATCGGAAAGTTATTTTCGGAGTTCCGCATCCTATAAAAAATGTGGAAACAGATTGGCTAAACTGAAATCGGAGATCTGTTGGCAGCCCTAGGTGCAGGGTCAAGGGGGCGCACCCTTTGCAGGGGGTTTGAGGGGCAGAGCCCTTGAAAGGAAATTTTAATTCTAATTTTAGATGGGAGATTGGGGGGTGGAGAAACCTTTAGATGGGGACCATGAGACCAATGGCTTTGATGAACATTCAAACAAGGAGAAATGGGATTGGGACTTGGGGGTTGGGGAGAGAGTTTTTTTTTTATTTTTTATTCTTGACAGTGGTTCTCTCAAGGAGCCCACGCACACCAAGGAACCTGCCTAGGCCACATTGGCACTTGCTTGAGTCACCTATTTAGGTGCCCAAAAGACGTGTTGTCACCCAACCCTGGCTGGGTGCCTTTCTTTGTAGGTGGTGCCTAGGTGTCTGCCTTGACAAGACAACTATAGGGAGAAGTTGGGTATAGTTCATCTCCCTTATGTTGTACTTTCTTTAATTGGTTCCTTAACTTGCCATCTCAGGTTCATCTTTTGTGACTAATTGCTCAATTTTATTCATTTTTTTTATGAAAAATGTAATGGGGTGACTCTTCTTCTCACCTTCTTAGTTTATTACCTTCATTTCTCACTGTTGGATTTCAAAGTAGATAATGAGAAGCACCTGGTTTCCTTATATTATGTTTTGTGAAACGTACTACAAAAACTATTAAGCTGAACAGGAGTGGAGACAGGTTCAAGGAGGCAATTGTAACCACCTCCACCCCCACCCCCACCCCCACCCCCAACCTGCACCTTCGAGGTTTCTTCAATCGTTTATAGTCTTTGGCTCTTTTCTCTTATATTTTCTATATGAAATGATCTTTCCTCCTCTGAAAAATTGGAATTCTTATCTAATATTTGATATTCCTGAATTTAACTCATATATGGATTATGAGTTTCATAGAAGTCTCTATATAAAGTTGTTTTTTCTAATTTTGCTCCCTCTAACTTTTGGCCAGCCTGGCTCTGCCACTCTTAAAGCTCCCAAGATTTTACCCCCGTTCACGAATATACAGTGATAATATATATATATTTCATTAGGGTTTTTTAGCTTTTAGTCTCTGTGTGATCTTTTACAGTTAGCTCTTAGTGCACATAACTTGACTAGCTAGTCCTAAATTTAAGAAGCTTCACTTTTTCTAGAAACAATGTTCCTTTTAGGGACATTGTGGAAAATTTGAAGATTAGCTTTTGGTCTCTGAAAAGGACTTGCTTCTAATAAGAGCTTATTTTTTTTAAGTTCAAGACTCTATGTGGACTAAAAAGCAAACTGCAAAAGATTATAGAAACTCAAAACTGAGAACCCATATAATTTGAGAAACCCATATAATCAAACAGCTCCTTTTGGACGAGAAATAATAAAATAAAGAAACTTTAGTGTGTGTCTCTGTTGCGTATATCTTCCACAACTTTCATATTTGCTTATATATGAATTGTGCCTTTCATGTGAACGTGGTTCTGCTGCAATAACCTACTACATTCCTAACTTATTAGGTTATTTGAAAACAACCCTTGTGCTAAATTTAAAAGAACAAGTGCAGCTTCAATGACTTTTTATGAATAATGGATACATAGAAGAGTTGAAGATGCCATCCATGCATGCTTACTGCCTTCCTATCCATATATTCAGCTTCCGTAAATGTGTGATGTGCAGTACCCTGGCCTCTCTATTTCATGGAAAAGGGTCTTAATCATAGTTGTCAAGGCAGGCAACAGCCCACCTTTTGGCACCCAAAAAGCAGGCCCAGGCAGGTGCCTTGGTGCTCCTGGGTGCCTTTGGGGTGCCTTGACCCAATAAACCCACCAGGTTCATTAAGAGATCTAAATTAAAATGTGAAAAAAGGCTCCCTACCTTAACCTTAAGTCCTGCTCCCATTTCTCCCTGATTGGATGTTCCCCAAAGTCGCTGGTCCCACAACCCCCATCTAGGATTTCTCCACCCTTGAAATCTGCACGACCTTGTCTGCTCAGGTCGATCTGCATTTTGAACCTGCACATTGGAGAGTTCAGGCACCACATTCTAACACTGTTCACAATTATTAGAATGTGAACGGTGTCACACTTATTAGACTGTGATCGTTCACAAAATTTAGACTGTCATTGTTCACAATCTAATGAACTATGATTGTGACAATGTTGAAATCTAATGTAATAATTGTAAAGAGTCCATAGTCATCAAATGTTTAAAAAATCCTAATTGTTCAAGCACCATCTACTTTGTTATGCTTTTAATACTTTTGTAGTCTATATTATCTTATAGTTTTAATTATAATGTCACATTAACATTTTTATTGCATTTTTATGATTATTGATTTATCATGTACCTTTAGATACATAAATTCCATATAGGTGGGAGATAAGACATTGTTCACCGCCTTGGCTCCTAGGCATCCAAGGACCCCAACAACTCCCTGGGGCACCTTGGCACCCTGACAACTATGGTCTCAAAATTAATTGCCAAATCTAAGTTCCCATACCTTAAAAGATGAACACAATAATTGCGTGGCTGCTGGTGCTGGCCTGGCATGTGGTCATGGTTTCCATGTTTGAAGAAGCAGACCTGTTTCATTTCTTAGATGACAATAATGTTGACCAATCAATGCCTTAGACATAGCAAATATCAGAGCAACAGGAAATTCTTAGATGACAACTCATGTCTTGGGGTAACTAGATTGAGATATTATTTTGCTCTATTAGTCTATCCCCTTGTAGACAGCAATTAACCACAGGAATATTTATGCATGTATATGTTAGAAAAATTGAAAAAGTATTCTAAATAATGAAAAATAAGAATAACATTTTTTGCAACCATACATGTATAAGATATATATATATATATATATATATATATATATATATATATATATTTGCATCTCTAAGATGAACCCTTAGCTTTCTAAATTTTCAGAAGACTAGCCATATCTTCAACATTTTGCAGTCCATCTTAGTAGCATCTGCACTTAGACATGTGCGATCAAAAAATGGGACCATCTACTGAGATAGATAGGTGAAGGCAAATAAACACTTGAAAGCTATTATGGCAGGTGAAAAAACATAGAGACAGGAGAAGGGTTTGAGCAAAATGAGCTTGAATTTTCTATGATCTCAGAAGGACAGAACTTATGTTCACTACTGCTTTTTTTGTCAGGATATGTACAACTTCAAGCAGGCTCTTTCATCCACGTATTCTTGTGACAATCTGCTTATACTGGCAACTATTCCAGATCTGAAGATCTCATTATAGAGAATAATTTCTTTATAGGGCCCACCATTTGTGAGGAGCATTCAGGGATATTCCCTCATGGATCAATGGGTTAAATTGCTCCCTTTCACCCTAGCACAGAAGATAAGGTTTGAACACAAAATCTCTCTTTTGAAAAGAGAAGTTGATACCACAAAGCCATGAACTTTAGGTATTAGAAACGTCAAAACATGGCGACACCAAAATAATGGGGTGTGAAAATTAATGGGGTGTGGTAAGTGGCACTTGACAGCAAAAGCAACAAACAACGGATTGTGATGGTCAGTGGCCAGGGAGTCCTATTCACAATGATTGAGGGAGGCTGCATTCCAGACTAAGTAAGCCCAATTCATCATAAACTAGGGGATTCACCCTCCAACAAAAAAAGACATCTGAGAGCACTAGAAACTGCTGGAAAATGCCATTGCACTGTGAAGAGCTGGATGGACGTGAAGAGAGGGGGGAGGGGGGTAATTGAAGAGAAGCAACGACACAACAAATGATGCGTACTTCATATATGTTTTAGGTTCTGCTCTCTTTAATTAAATTTACAAGTGCTTCTCTTCTTTCTCTCAAAAGAAGTTTTCTTCATCGTCTTCTCTAGCTAGAAAAATGCTTCACCACTCGTAGGAAAAGAACTGATGGCATCCCATGAAATATGTCTACCTGGAGTTCAAAATGACATGCAAAATCCTGCTGCAGCTGAAGTTTGGCGGTTGTTTTATAATGAAAAGAAAAAAAGTGAACCTTGTCTAATGCCAATCCATGGCATGCATTTCTGGTGTCCGTTTGAGTACTCTGACCTCTTCAATCATAAGATCTAACTGATGATGATCATGTATAGTGCATAATCTAACCTTACAT
Organism: Colocasia esculenta; assembly: GCA_014218235.1. Classification (NCBI taxonomy): domain Eukaryota; kingdom Viridiplantae; phylum Streptophyta; class Magnoliopsida; order Alismatales; family Araceae; genus Colocasia; species Colocasia esculenta. The sequence continues at coordinate 91,467,761 of CM024763.1, read as the reverse complement.
GCAGATGTCAGAGCTGTTCAACAGGAAGAGCTCACTGGCTGGCAGGATACCATTGGGCTTCTTCAACTCCATGTTCCAGTTCAGTGGCAGCTGGGCCCGTGATGCCGCCCAGACCAGGCACCTGGCCTTCAATGGCTACTTCATCACCCTTTTCAACCTCTGCATTGACCAGACATCAGTTGTGCTCAGCAACCACATCACTGACACAGTGCCCTCCTCTTGGCAGCCTGCTGCCCTTGCCAGGTGTGTTTTGGCCAGCTCCATGTATGGCAAGAAACATGTTGCCCTCTCATTAAGGTGTACATATCTGTGTCTGTATAATTCTAATTATGAATGATACTGTGCACATTTAATTTGCCTTCAGAATGGATTCCACCTGAATGATCATCTTGATTTGAAGGTTCCTCTCTCTCTCTCTCTCTCACACACACACACACAACACACACACATTTCTCAAATCAAGTTGGTATAGCTCCCACATAATGCTCCATCATCAATTCATCAGAGCCCACTCTTCTAAGATATATACCATGGAATTTTAAATTTGAGAAATCATCATCAGAGCCTGATCCCATTAAGGCTCTGATGATGAGCAATACTTACTGCAAATCTACCTACCTATATCAATTCATGTCAACTGTTTTTTCCTTGACATGAACCAACACCCCCCCCCCCCCCCCCGACTTTCCCTTGCCTTCCATATGTGACATAGACTGATGAAAATCCATTAGTTTATAAAGCAAAGTATTGACCAATTTAGCCCTTTATATTTTGTACTCGGCTGATTGAAGAACTGCAAATCCAGCAAAGGCATTCCAGAACACATGCAAAATATCATACTTTACAGAGCCACACCTGTTTACTAGAATAGGCCCACATATAGTTGGTCAAATGTCCCTTGGATCACAAAGGAACACCTATCAGAATTGTTGCACAAGGATGGAAGACAAAATAAAATATACCCAAAGAATATTTATTTGACTCAGTATTAAGCAAAGAATATTATTTGACTCAGTATTAAGGTTTCAAGTTATTCAAATCAATAGTTTTACTATGCTTTGAAAAGGTCACAGTTGTCTTTTTGTTCATATGTTCATATTTGTCATTATCTGTATTTGGGAGGGTCAATCAGGATATGTGAAAGTGAAACAGCTCATTAAAAGTTTTCTTTTGGTACTTTTGGTACATGAGTTTCAGATTTTACTTGCCCCTATCTTCCAAAACAATCCTCAGCTTCTTTGGCAGTGTCGATCTCTTGTCCCATGTGACAGTGCAGCCTTCTTTCCTTGATTGAAAGTCTAACCAATCCACAGCTTGGTTGTTCCCTCTTTTAATGTGATAAACTTTCCAGTGGTTGAAGTGCTTAAGAAACTGATGCACCTGCCTAGGTGCCCTGCTAACTGCTGGTGGGGCCCTTACCCATTGTCCCCTTCTATGTGAAGGTGAACTGCGTCATCTTTGACTTCTTCCTCCCATACTTCCACACCTCAGAACAGCCCCTCCATTTCTGCTGAAAGCACCATGACTTGCTGTGCGTAGATTACCACCCTTCTCTGTATCTGATAATGGCCCCGCCCTCATGGAAGGCAGGATCGGGATCGCTAAGGTCCGATCCGATCTGGATCGGGATCGATCGGGAGATCCGACGGATCCAAGGGAAGTCTGGCTGACCTTGGATCGGCCAAACTAAAAAAAAGTTTTTTTTTTTGATAAATTGAGGAAAATTCAGAAAAAAATCAGAAAAATCTGATAAGTTGAAAGAACTAACATTTGCATTAAAAATTATTCATACATGCATTCATAGTATATGAAACATGAAATGAAAGTTCTTGTGTATTCTTACTACTATAGAACACGAGAAAAACATAAAATATTAAGATTTTGTGTATTATTTACTTGAATATCTTTAAGTAAATGTTAGAATTTGTAGTTTCATTTATTTAAGATATTACATATAAATAAGAAAGTACCCCATTTGAATCCAATAAAAATATCAGAAAAATCATATCTCTACCAATAAAAAGTCAACTCTCTCATCCAAGAAAAAATCACGATTTTTGTGATTCCATTAAAATATGACTTTCTAATCTCATATTTTGGCTTATCTAAAAATTTCATAATTCAAATAAACCCAATAGAATACTAAAACTCCAAAGTCCGATGAAAAAGTAAACGTGTATATGACTTCTCTAAGGGAGCCACTCTCTTACTGACAGTCCTACTTACTGGACTTAGTTGCTGTCGGTAGGAGAGTGGCTCTCTTGAAGAAGTCATATGCACATTTGACTTTTTTTATCGAACTTTGAATTTTAGTATTTTATTATGTTTATTAAATTATGAAATTTTAGATATGTCAAATTATGAGATTAGAAAGTCGCTATTTTGATGGAATCATCAAAATCATGATTTTCTTCTTAGATAGGAGAGTTGACTTTTTATTTCTAAGAAATATGATTTATTTTTTGATATTTTTATTGGATTCAAATGAGGGATACTTTCTTATTTACATGTAATCTTAAGTAAATAAAACGACAAATTCTAACATTTACTTAAATGTTATTCAGGTAAATAAGTATGGGAATTGGTCTGGATCAGTCTAGAATCGACCTGGATCAGTCTGGAATCGGTCGACCTAACCCGATTCTAGTCGAACCGGACGATCCAGCTGGAAGTCTCGCCGATTCAGGGACTTACTCTCGGAGTCGGATCCCTATGCTGCGATCCGATTTTGGATCAGCCGATTTGGGCCGATCCCATCGATTTTGCCTTCCATGCCCGCCCTGATCCAAAGTTGTTACCATCACAAAACACCATCAAAGTTTAGTGCTTGGTAGACTTGTTGTCACGCCCCAACGCGGGATATCGGAGCGCGAAGGCAGTTGCAAGAAATGGTATAGAGCGTATACTAGACATCGAACCATTGCACACTGAATAATACTAAAGCAAATCTTCTCATTAATAATTTTCCAAATGTCTAGTTACAACCACTAATATCAGAGTCATTCTAAAGGGCCCAATTACATTGCAATAAAAGGAAATAACTAACTACAACTCTAAGATAACATAATGACTCAGGGTACTCCTGGCTTCACTCTGGTCATTCCCTTCCTCGTGAGTGTATGTGTCATCCTCGGTCTCACCTGAGAACACAACATCAAATAACGTAGGGTGAGCGATAACGCCCAGTAGGACTTAAGTCTCAGGCTCAAGCAGGCTTTATAATTAGTGCATTAAATGGAAGAGTAACTAAAGATAGAGAGAGTTATGTAAGTCGAGAAAGTAAGATGGTTCAAATAGCAGATGAATCAAGTATAGTACAACGAATAAGACGAGTCACGATATAAAGCAACACAACAACACGATGGCAAATAACGTCAACATCAAGCAATAGCAAGCAAATGTATAGCAAGGAGAGAGAAAGTAGTTGGCCATAGAGAGTAAATTGCACTTTGATTGATTTTCTTATCAATCGAAATAGTCTGGCACTTTTGATTAACTTTCGTCAATCGAGATAGTAATTGCACTTTGGTTATCGGAAAATAGCCGAGAGAGAGTATAACACTGTTTGTCAAAAGACAACGAGAGAATATAGCACTTTGTGTTGATTGTCTTAGATTAATCTTGATAGTATGACACTTGGATGTAATGCCGACATCCTGATCATTTAACTCCCGCGGGCAAATGGCACTTTCGGGCGCTCCTCCTAGGACCTGATCGGGCCCTATTGCGCTGGCATTGGTTATATTGTTTATCTTTAGACAATCATTTAATGGCCAATTTGAGAGTACCAAGAAATAGATAAGAGCACTAGATGAATAGATGAGACAGTAGAGTGAACGTGAATAGGTGAGAGCTAGTGGACAATTGGTGTAACACGACGGTAAAACAGGCGATAGTAACAGTGCACACACGCGCACGTCGAATTGGCAGTCAGGTGGAATCACGATCTTCCCGCTGGCCATGTTATGCACAAGCCTAGAGTCCGACGTGATTCAAGGTAAGAGCGAACTTCTAATAGCCGTTTAGATCATATCGATCCCTAAAGGGGTAATGGGTGTGGGGTACAACAGGCTCGTCGACCATGTGGGAATCCATGATCAGAGGAGACTTACGGAGGCCTTGTACAAGGATTCACTAGTCGGCGGAAGGAATCCGACGGAGAGTTCACCACAAGCCAAGAAAAGTGTGTATATAAAACAGGTGCTCGACGTTCTAGAGGAATTCTAGAACAGTGGAGCGTCGATATCGGTGTATAAACAACGCAAGAAACGAATACAAGTCCTTTAAAATAGGGCAATTAATGTACTTTATTTCGGTAATTTACCAGATACATTATGAGATATTTCTGCAAGATTTCAGCTATAAATGGATGGTTCAACGTGTGTGCATATGTAAGAGAAATCATAGCTAGAATAAGTCGTGAACATGTATTTTAAATCATTCAATATAGCACCATTTTTAAGTAGGGCTTTTACTGGGGGTATAACGGTAAGAAGGCGTAAGGATTATTTAGAAAGCGACAAAAAAATATTTTTCATGGGTTTTTCTCAAAATCTTATGAAGGCGACATAGGGCTGTAAGGATGGCGACATGGGCCAGGCAGAACGCGACAGGGTCTTGCACAGGTCGCGACAGGGCATGCAAATCGGGTACTGAGAACGCGACGGCTCACCTGTCGCCTTCTTGGTCGCGACAGGGAGGCTGTCGCAATCAGGCCCCAGAAAGCGACATGTCGAGGCGTCGCCTTCTGGTTGTCTGCGCCTGACTCCGACAAGAGTCAGACCAGACATTGGATGCGGACCAGGGATTTCAATTTTTGATACATGGTTGTTCAGAAATCCATAACTAATTATATACACGATGAAAAATCATGAAATCAGGGGCAAATGAAACTAGACATGCGAGAGTACTTCCAGTAAATAGAAATTCGAGAGAGAGCATGGTTTGAACACGGTTTGAGAACGAACAAGAACAAGTAACATAGAACATGATACAGGGAGCAAGATCGATTTAGTTCGAGCAACATGGTTGATAAAAATTAGGGCTTTTAGGGGCGAAAGTTCCCTAATGATCATCAGTATCTCCCATAAAAATTTCAAGGCATGGGATTTAGTAATCATGGAGAACAAGAATTATGAAGATGGTTCGGGGTCAAGAGAGTTGCAGGACTTCAAATTCAAGAAGAAAATATTGGCTCGATGGAAAATATAAAACTTGAGGTTTTGTTCCTGATGTATGGAACAATCTACAGACGAAATATTAGGATTTTAGCTTGTGAGAATGCCTACCTTTGACTCAGTTTGTCTTCTAAGGCTAGAACTTGAAGAACAAGGGAAGAAGCTTCAAGCACTTCTTCTCTCCACGAATCCTCTCCTCCTTAGCCTCTTCTCCATGCAGCAACTCTTGGCCACGAGCTAGGGTTGCCCAAGGAGTTAAGAGGTGTATTATGCAAGTATGTATTCTATTCCTATACTACTCTAATTCCTCGTTAATTACGAAATTTCCTTACTCCCACATTCCTTCCTTGCTTTCCAATCTCTATTTAGACTTGGAAGAGATCCAAATTCGTGTGCTAACCATATGGGGTAGGTTTAGGAATCCAACTCCTACTCTAATTGCTTATTTAATGCATTAAATATCCCTTCCAATATGATATTATAAACTCCGAATTTATGGTATTTCTTATTATTCTCTCCTTGCAAATTCATATTCTAGAAGATCCATTAAGCAAAGCCCATTACTCTTTTCCATTTAATGGGTTTTATTTAATGCTCTATTTAATATCCATTTAGTTAGGTTTATTCTTTATTTAAATTTTTATTTTTTCGCAAAAAATTCAGGTTGCTACACCTGTGCTGACATGTCTAGTGATTTGGGGCAGCTGATCTCGTGCCTTTGTTACGGAGCTCAGATCAAAATCGAAAACTTGAATCTGAAGAGACTTGTGTCCACTGGGAGATCAAACTCTTCCGCTAATACCCTGCTCCTCTACCTTGGAGAAGGTCTGCTACATCCTTCTAGACTAATATAGCTCTGGAAAATTTAATAAAATAGTGATCACAGTTCTTTGCTAGCTGGCTAGCAACATTGTTCTTCTCTGAGGGTATCCACTCCAAACTTGTTTCCATAGCCAATCTGGGATCAGAATCTTTTCTGCTATCTCATCACTAAACTGTTGCTAGGCACCTTCTGGTTAGTGAGAAGTAAACTGAGATAGCAAGGAGAGGACCAAATATATCGTCAGCTTCAAGGTACAACTATCATGTCCAAAGATGGCAGTGTAAGATTGATTGTTGAGACGTCAACAGTCGGCAAAAGTCTCTAGCTAGCAATCATGTATAACATAAATAATTTGTGTAACGATCCGACCTCCCGGACCCCCGCCAGGGACCCCGAAGTTCGTGTCGCCACCCACAGATCCGAAGACCTGGAAGGGTTAGAAGAAATAGTCTAGTGAGATATGTACTGAATTTAAATAACTATAACAATATAACAATTGTACAACGTGTCTCAAGTAAAAGCGCAGGTACAAGAAGAAAGGTGCAGTCCTTAAGGGGCATACCTTGAGAACTTGCAAAGCACAACTCTCAACTCACTCAGGTACAAGAGTTCATAACACTCGCTCTCACTGCTGCTGACAACACACGGCGCCACAGCCGCCTCCGCAACCCGTCCGACGACGAGCCCCTAACTGAAGGAAGTAGGGGGGTGAGTGTGACGACCCTCATTATACCGGTACGGTTATACCAACCCACGTCGGTATAGCGAGAGTCCTCACAGTGGGACATTTACCCAAACGATACAAACAACTGAGATACACGCGAATATACGACAGAGTAGCGGAAGTAAAAGACAACTGTCTTCATTCATTCATCATCCACATTTAACATACATGAAATTTGCAATTAACATTAAAGAACTTAAAAGTTCACATAATTTAAATTGCTGAAAATTAAATACACAATGCCCACACTTATACAATTTTCTCGTGATAGTTCTAGTACATTGTTCAAATTACATACTATGAAATACACAAGTCACAAAGAACTCCAAAGACTAATCCCCACGGTCGGAGTCCGTCTCCACTGTCTCCTCCAACGGTGCCACGTCACCAACTACACCTGTACGCCGAAGCAAGGAGTGAGTCTTAAGACTCAGCAAGCAACACTACTCATAACCTACACGTATAAGTCATAGCGGTTTCTATATGCACATTCAAAATTTTCAACACATGGCATGCTAGTCATTTGAAAGTTTCCACTTATCATGAATGTTTTACAAATTAATACATGGATCATGCTTTCAGATTTCTAAGAATAAAACTTACCTATCACATGCTTCTATTCAATTTACTCATGAAATTTGCTTTTAAAGAACCAAGACATGAGAGCTACTACATGAACAGCATATACGAAGGGAAGACACAACTAGCATGGACTTTACATGTTCTTGAGCACATACATAGACATTTCACATGCTTTAAGTTGCTGGTTCCACATGGTTTATGGCTGTAAACCTACACATGAGAGCTACAATGCGTTTAAAACATACCACGTGAACAAACGATCATACCATTTTGTACACGTGTCATCAATTATCCCTAACATGGATTCTAGACAATTTCGCACATATAAACATGATGATAACAACATGAAATTACTGATTTCACATGGTTTCAGATTTGTCTCACATGGATTTCAATGTCATATTCTCACATTTTTAGTTTCACATTTTCTTTACACAAGTTCCAATTCACCATAGTTGCACTTTACACATACACATTTCACATTGTTCACTTACACATTAACACATGAACACATACACATTACACATTGCACATTACACATTTTAGGTGCCGTGACACTTAGTCCAAACCACCAAAGAAGGACATATACACATCACATTACACATAGACGCCATCTAGGCATTTCAATGGCGACTCTGGACTGCGCAGACCGGGAGAAAAGTCTCCACCCTAACCAGTGGTATTTGTCCACCTCCAGGATTTCCCCCTAATGCCCTTAGGGTCACTACACATTGAACTTTCTCAGGGGGACTTTTCCCCGATACAGTTCCACTGCCCTCTATGGAAGCAATGTCACACTTGGCACAATTTACACAATACACATTTTACCGATTTACACATAGTTTTACACATATCACTTTTCATCTCATTCACTTTCTCACTCACATGCATATCTCTGTTTTCCTGACATGGCACTACAGATTTCAGGAGTTTAACACAGTAAATTCACCAATCGGTCGGGTTTAAACGATATCTAATCACTTCACGATGACATGCATAAACTTTTACATTTCACATGGAAAAGTGCATAACTCCATATATACTGGTCCAAATGACCTGGAAATTTAACCACATGCTAATTTCGGATTCAAGGTCAATATTCAAATTTTCAGATTTTTCTGAGCTAAATAGAATTTACAGAAAATCAAACACTATTTAGCATGCCATCATAATTTAAGTCGACATGGAGTTTACACTATCATGCATTTTGTCACTTACTGTTTGAACAGAGGACTACGGTTATATGCATGACCTGAGAATACAGAATTATCCTAAATCATACAACCATAGATTGATCACACAATCTTTCTGCATGCCTTTATATTTACCGAACCGGATTTATTAGCAATTACGCAAGCATGGACAATTTATCAAAAATTGAGTATACGATACTGATCCACTAATCTTCATGATCTGACAAAACTGAGGCATTCAGACTAGTCCTAATCATAAAGCATGGATCGACAAGATTATCAACAAATCATGCTTACAAATTCATGGGATACAATTTTCTAGCATTCACCACCACACATCACACTCATCCACACACCACATTTAACAGTATACATAGTGTATAGGGTTACCAATATCCTTATCACGGAAACCATACCGAAAGTAGTTGTATAGGCAGGGCAGAACAGGTCACTGTTCTGTCCAGAGGAACTTGGCGGCGGTCTCTGGCCGCTGACTCAGTGTCAGCGGCATGGTCGATGGACGCCAAGCAATAAGCGCACCAGTGACCTTGCCGTCGATGCAGGTCTGTGCAGAACACAGACCCGAGCTCTCAAGATTGGGTGAATGTGAGGTCTAGGACTCGAGGGAAAATTCATAAAAATGGTGGAATCGACCTAGACACATACGGGGACATCATGGTTAGGTCACTTGCCTTTTAGAAAATGCTCCAAAGGATCAAAGTGTTCGGAGAAGCCCTCCTTGGGCAGTCCCAAGAAGGTGCAGAACTCCTTCCTAGATCTTCCTCCGGGCTCCTGGATGATCTCCACACCAAGGGGATGTCGGGGAAGCCTCCTCCTTTGCTCCAGCTATCCTCTTGTCGTGGAAGATGGCCGGATCTAGCTCCAGGAAGTCGGATTCTTGGGTGCAAAGAGTGGGGTTTTCTCAGTTTTTCTTCTAGGGTTTTCTTTCTCTCTTTTCTCCTCTTGCAAAGGTGGAGAGAGGGGTGGGAGAAGGCAGATCCGGGTTTAACATGTGGGAAGACCTCTCTCCCACTCCCAGGGTGACAAGACAGCTCTCAGAGCCGTTGGGGACAGCTCCCCAATGGGTGAGCTCCCTTGTTCCCGGAATTTCTGGCTCTGCAACGCATGCAGGCTAGAGAAATAGGTGTCCATATCGTTAGACGCCAGGATTAGTGTTGGCGTTCATGTCTGGACGCTGACACCACCTCAACGGCTAGGGGTTGACGCCAAGATGGCCTTCGGCCAGAAGTCTAAAATATGCAGAAAACCATGCATACCATGCATATATACATGCAATATGTATATGGTAGTGTATCCATACTATCACCATTCAATACATGCATTATTTACATATAGTATAAACACATGCACACGTAATTGTACTAATTAATACGTACGTAAGTATGTATATACATACACAAGCACAAATATACACACACACAATTACAAATAATGCGACGGAAATTCGAGGGCCTTACAGTGAGCCTTGCGAACAAGGCCCAATAGGGATTACTAGTCCTTCACTGGCCAGAGCATCAGGAACTCTGAAAACGAAACTACACTAGAAAGCTGTAAAGCGAGGAACACCTACAGCAGGGTACTACAAAGCAGCGGAACAAAACAATGCAACGTCATGACCGCCAACCAAGGTCGTGACACACACACGAACAAGTCGGAACCTTGGAACACCACTAGTAGCACGGAAAACCGTCGCTCTACTAATAATCGATTGACCACCGGTCAATCGATTATTAAACAGACGCGACCCTCCTGGCAATGCTGCCAGGACACGGCCACGAAGGTGTCACCTTCAGTCACTGAACGTAGTCAGGTAATCTGCCGCGTTCCCCACTTGAAGGTCCCAAGGGCAAGCCTGCCCTGGGGCACACGCCGACACCCCAACCGGAACGACATAACCACCTGAGGCAACAAAGGTACTGTCGCGTCCCCCTAGGCCGTCGCGATACCATCGCGACGGGGAAGGGCACCGCGACAGCACCCTGTCGCGACGGGGAAACGTGCTGCGACAAGATCGCGTTGGACCGCTCGACTGCAACGTAATCGCGTCGGACCGCCCGACTGCGACGTGATTGCGTCGGCCGGCGCATCGCGACACGATCGCACCCGCTGGTGTCACGACGCGCACCGCGGTCGCGACACTAGAAGGAGGGCAGACTTGCGGGATGCTTCATTCTGGGCCACCCACACATCAAACACTCCACACGGGGGAGGGGAGCATGGAGAAGCTATCTAACTAACTAGAAAGCACGAGAAGCTCCCAATCCACCCGGATCGAGAAGAGCACAAGCAATCCCTACCTTAAACGAAGAACGAACCCAATAGGGCCCTTCACGTCGGATTGACCACTTCTTCCTCGCTCCACGCAAGCTCCACGACGTCGGGACACCACCCACAACCCTCCTCGCCTGAAACACACAAAGGGGAGAGAGGGAGGTGGAGCACCGCTGGAGGGGATGGGAAGAGAGGGAAAAAGAGAGAAAGGGGGAAGGGTCGCCGGCCAAGGCCTTATGCCTTCGGCACCCAAGACCCGATGGTGCGACGCGTCGCGTTAAAGACCTTAACGTGACGGATCAACGCACCGCGACAGGAACGCGTCCCCCAGGGACGCCGCGGACAACGCGACATGTCGTACTGACACACCTGGCACCCTGACAGGCGTCAGACGACAAAAGGCACGGAACACTGTCGCGACCCGTTAACCGGGCGCGACACGAAGACGCGACGGAGAAGCAAGGCGCGACAAGAACGCGACGTACAAGCACGGAACACTGTCGGACACCCCGACACGACACTAACGTGTCGCCCAGCCCGGACGCGTTAGTGGCCAGTCATCCCAGACACCGGACGGAAAGCCGGGAAGCCGGGTCTTACAATTTGGATATTCATAACCTCAACTCTTCATTTCATTTCAATAATCAAATCTAATACGTGTTTAACTTCAATATTGAACTACAGGACTATGACGCAATAAAAGAAAAATACATATTACCCTCACTCCTACTACATTATTCTAGTACTCTCAAATGCTCAAACTAAGATACCATTACACTAGACATTGTGACTCATTCATTAAGGCTTGTAGAGCACTCTTCACTCTTAATCATCCCCAGTATGGTTTTGGTTTTCTCCTCATCTATACCCTGTTCTTCTGAAATGTTAAGAAGGCAGTATGAGCGCACTCGCCTAGTATGATTTATATCTTAATGTGTAGGCAAAAATATAAGTGATTACATTTTTAGAACTAGGTAGGCACGAGTAAGACTAAATGGTATTGACATGTATGATAAATCCAGTAAAACATAACTAGCAAGAGAGAGTTATGATAATAAGAGTATGCGAGTAGTAAGAACATTCAAGTATGAGGTTAAGCATAAGTGCGAGCAAGAATGATCAAGAGAGCAATAGTTTACAAGAACGCAGGATGTCCAGATCACGCAAGCAAGCATGTAACAAGCAAGAACTTTTAATATATAACAATAATCAAGCACGAGTTATAATGTGCACTAAGGATCTATGCCACCTTGGAATGCACTATATGAACACGTATATTGTGGTTTGTATCTAGCATTTACACATGCAAATATCACAATGCAATGCAATGTAGTATCTTATACCAATGGTTAATGATGAATAATTATCTCCACTTATTATTTTGGTGATAAACAAAACCATGAAAAAATTGACTAACATATTTGTCCAAAAGTTGTCAACATGTATCAAATGAAATAAATTCTGTAAGTTGGATACATCATTTAAATTAGAAGTCAATGGCATATGATTTATCTAAGTCTACATCGATTACTGTTGTAAGTTCACATCGACTATTGTTTTAAACATCACATCAATTCTACTTAAACATCGATTACGTTTCACTCACATCGATTCTACTTAAACATCGATTACGTACTCTCACATCGATTATAGTCTACTTAAACATCGACTATGTTTCAACATCGATTACTCTCACATCGATTACAGTCTACTTAAACATTGACTACATTTCAACATCGATTATGTCTACTTAGACATCGATTACGCTTCAACATCGACTACTCTCACATCGATTACTTAAACATTGACTATGCTCAAACATCGATTATGTTTAACATCGATTATGTTCACATTGACTATGTTCAAACATCGATTATGTTTAACATATATTATGTTTAGCATCGACTACCGTCACATCGATTATGTTCATATCGATTATGTTTAAACATCGATTACGTTCACATAGATTATGATTGAACATCGATTATAATGAAATACGATTAGGTTTACATCGATTATCCTTTGGACATCGGCTGTCTTAGAACATCGATTCTCCTTGAACATCGATTATGTTTGGACATCGACTATTCTTTGAACATCGACTGTATTATCTTGATAATGACCTTTATAATAATCATTGATTATGGTTACAATTAAAGTTTTACTAAACATGATAAATTAGCCTTAATATATTTTGCCTCGCAGTTCCTTTCAAATAATTTGAAATGTTGTGCATTTCAAATCTTCCTGCAAATTGTTGCGTATCCTTTGCACACATGCATTTATTGTATATCATGAATACAGTTTCTATGCACGTCATCTTTTATTGTTTAAACTTTCATGACATGTCAGCTAGAACTTTAAATGTTGACAGAATGACATTTCTGTTTGGTTATATTCTTGCAGCATGGCCAGTGACGTTGACTGAGTTTAAAAACATTTGAGCTGTTTGTCTCTCAGCATTATGTTTGCAGGTTTCGGTAGTCACATACGTTTACAACATTGGACATGCCATGTTGACATGAGCAAAGAAGATATTTATATGATCTCTCTCACTCTCAATATGTCTCTATCAAGCATTATTATCTACAGTTTTCTGGCTCCCTTACGTTGGACCTGCTAGGCTACTACAACTGTCAGGAGACACATTCCAAGACAAGAGTCACAACGAACACTTCAACGGATACTTCATCAAGAGAAGATAAATAGAAGTATGTTGACGCAATGAAGACTCTCTTTTTCAGATTGAAAAATAGAAGAGCTCGCTACTCATTTAGATCAAGACTCTTGCTCTTAGCTCTCCACGAAGCACTGTTCTTCAATCTCTTCTGGAGTGTGAGAGCTTGTTTAAGATCTAAGAGAACTTCTTCTGGTGTAATCTTTTTCTCTCACAGATTCTGCCTAGATCAAGCATTGTATTGTTACTATTAGCTTGGTTTAGGGCCATCACCTCTTTCTCTTCTCTGAATACTCCTCTTCATTTGTGAAGAGAGGACCTACTTTTGTAGTGGGGGTTCTTTCCTTTTGTAGAAAGGAAGACTGTTGTAACAGGTGGTGTATTGCCTTTTCGTGAAGTGAAGAGAATGCCAGTTGGTGCTGGATGTGTAAGTGTCCTTGAGGGGATTGTACCCTGGTTAGTGGAATCCCAAGTTGTGTTTGGGACTGGATGTAAGACTCCTTGTGATAGGAGATCTGAAGCAGGATAAAATTTATGTTGTTCATGTGATTACTTTTGTCTTCTTATCTGTTGCTCATCAACTCTAACTATTTCGTTTAATGTTTCTAAAGTTATTTTGTCACAGAATATTTCTAAGATGAATTTTTAGTAATCCATTCACTCCCCCTCTGGGCTTGCAACCTGGTCAACAAGTGGTATCAGAGCCAAGTCTCTTCAAGGAGTAGATCTCAAGATAAATAGCAACCAAGGTTATGCAGAGGGACAATCTGTCAACCGGCCTTCACTGTTCGATGGAGAAGACTACAACTATTGAAAGACAAGTATGAGGTTCTTTCTTCAAAGTCTAGACTATCAACTATGGGCTATAGTTGAAGACGGAGATCTGATAGTCTTATACTCCAAATAGAACTGGACAGATGCTGACAAGAAGTTAATGTCTCAGAACAGCAAGGCCAAGAGCATATTATGTTGTTCACTAAGCAAGAAGGAATTCAACCGGATATCTGGATGCAAGTCAGCCAAAGAAATGTGGGATAAGTTGAAACTTACCTACGAAGGAACAAACAAGGTAAGAGAAACCAGAATAGATATACTGGTAACACAATATGAGAAGTTCCAAATGCATTCAGGAGAATCTATCTCCTAAATGTACAGTAGGTTTACAGATATCACAAATGGTCTGGCTGGGCTAGGTGAAAGGTATGAGACAGAAGATACGGTGAGGAAAATACTAAGATCCTTGCCAACTATGGACTCCCAAAGTTACAGCCATAGAGGAAGCAAATGATCTCATGACAATATCTCTCGAAAAACTCATTGGGTCTCTAATGGCTCATGAGATAAACATGAAAGACTGGGAGAATCCTCCAGCAAGAAAAGTATAACAATGCTCTCAAAGCGCAAAAACATATCTGAAAGCAAATCAGAAAATGAGAAAAGTGAAAAAAAAAACAGTGAAGAAGAAGAAGCTTTCCTCTCCAGACGACTATAAAGGATTCTGGCCAAAAAGAAATAAGCTAGGAAGGAGAAACTTCAAGAAAGACAAAGAATTCAAAAGATCTGAGCCTATCTGCTATGAATGCAAGAAGCCTGGACATCTTAAGGTTGATTGTCCGAAACTTAGAAGGAAGAGTATAAAAAGAAGGAAAATACCAAGAAATTCAAGAAATACAAAAAGAAGACAATGACTACTGTATAGAACAATGAAGGAGACTTAAGCAGTAAGTCAAGCTCCAGTGAAGAAGAAGAAGAAAATGTCAACCTAGCCTTTATGAGAAACATTGACGATAATGTAACTTCAGACTCTTTTTTACTTCATATAATGATTCTGATTCTGACTTTGATAATGTAGAAGAAATATTTAACGAACTATATGATAATTATGAAGATGTATGTAAACAATTAAAATCAATTAAGAAAAATTTATAATTCTTGAAATAACTAACTCAGATTTAAAATTAAGAACGAACAACTAGAAAAATAAATTCAAGAACTAAAAAAGAGAAATAAGTTGTTGTGTGAAGATGTAAAAAATAAAAATGAAAAGATATTAAGTTGTAAAGCCAGGATAACTATAAGTAAGTCTAAAAAGGAAATAGAAATATTAACAAAAGACAACGAATACTTAACAGTCACAATCGAAAAATTAACCAATGGAAGATCTTCATTAATATTAAAGAGCAAGAAGATCAGGTAGGAAGAATATGGAATTGATTATACTTTACCAAAAATGAAGAACAATTATATATCCTAAAATTTACCCGTTAGCAAAATTTGTAACTGAACAGGAACCTGGTTATAAAACAAAGATGAATAAACATAGTAAAACAACAAACGATATTTTCTGTTGCACTCATTGTAAGAAACTGGGTCATACGAAAAATATTTGTACAACTAAACACCGAAAGTGGGTTCCAAAAAGAGATTCTATAGAAGCTAACCAATCAGGACCCCAAAGAACTTGGGTACCTAAATCTCATTGATCTATTGTAGGAAAGCCTTAAGCATCGAATGGTACCTGGATACGGGTGCTCTAGGCATATGACAAGAAATAAGAAGTTGTTTCATTATTAGACTGAAGAGGGACAATCACTTATGGAGACAATGGTAAATGATCAGTAATTGGTTGTGGATCAGTTGGAAGCAAAGACAAGACTCTAATAGAAGTTCTCTGCATTGAAGGTCTCAAACATAATCTGATTAGCATAAGTCAGTTATACGACAAGGGTCATCAAATAAAATTCCAAGAATCTAAGCCTCTGTTTGGCAAGGGTTGGGGTTAGAGATAACTCCAACCTATGACTAAAGTTATACAGGGTTAACTCACTTTTAGTTTGTTTCCTTGTGTGTTAACCCAGTTTAACTACTGTGAGTTAACCCACTTTTTCTTGATTGCTTTGGCAAGATAAAGTGAGTTAACCCACTTTTATATCAAAAAGTGACTTGAAAAGAGAAAGTATCAATTAATGTTGTGTTGAGAAAAGAGAAAGTAGCAATTAATGTTGTGTACCGCCAGGACAAAAAAAACAGTTAACTCAATAGGTTAACTCCAATCCACTCTAGAGGTGGGTTGGAAAATTGTGAGTTAACTCACATCTGACCCACTTTTAATCTAACCCACTTGAGTTAACTTTGTTTGTTACCAAACTGCATCTTGAGTTAACTCTGAATTAATTTTGAGTTAACTTTAAGTTAACTCGTTACCAAACTGAGGCTAAGTGTCTAATCATCAAGGAAGGGACAACAATTTTTGAAGCCTATAGAGAAAGAATCTCTATATATTACGTTTGGAAGATCTGAAAGGTCAAGATATATGCTTGACTTCAAGCAAAGAGCAAAATGCAGAACTATGACACAGAAGACGAGGACATGCTAACTTGGATGGAATCAGAAAGCTCATCAAGCATAACTTAGTGGAAGGCCTATCTAAGATAAATTCAAGACTAGATAAGATCTGTGAACTGTGTGCTAAGGGAAAACATGTGAAATCTTCCTTCAATTCTAAGACAATCGTCACCACCTCCAAGCCTCTAGAATTGCTACATATAGATTTATTTGGACCGATGGGGATTATCAGTTTAGGGGAAAGAATTTGGATTTGTTATTGTGATTATTTCTCAAGATACACATGTGTCTCTTTCATCGAACACAAAGATGACACATTTGAAGCATTTGTCAATTCAGCAAGCTAGTTCAGAAAGACAAGAAATTCAGTATTGTAAGTCTTCGATCTGATCATGAAGGAGAATTTCAGAATGACATGTTTGCAGAATTCTATGATGATCTTGGGATCGAACACAATTTCTCAGTACCAAAAACACCACAGCAAAATGGAGTAGTTGAGAGGAAAAATAGAACATACCGGATATGGCAAGAACTATGTTATCTGAATACAACTTTCCAAGATATTTATGGGCAAAAGCAATTAATACAGCCTGCTACATAATTAATAGAGCTATGATAAGGCCTATATTGAAGAAGGAGCATTTGTCAAATTCAGCAAGCTAGTTCAGAAAGATAAGAAATTCAGTATTGCAAGTCTTCGATCTGATCATGGAGGAGAATTTCAGAATGACATGTTTGCAGAATTCTATGATGATCTGGGATCGAACACAATTTCTCTGTACCAAAAACACCACAGCAAAATAGAGTAGTTGAGAGGAAAAATAGAACATTACTGGATATGGTAAGAACTATGTTATCTGAATACAATCTTCCAAGATATTTAGGGGCAGAAGCAATTAATACAGCCTGCTAATAATCAATAGAGCTATGATAAGGTCTACATTGAAGAAGACAACATATGAACAGTACAAGCAGAAGAAACCCAAGATCAGCCATCTCATAACATTTGGATGCCCTTGCTTCATTACAACAATGGTAAGCCTAACATTGGTAAGTTAGATCCTAAATTTGATGAAGGTATTTTTATGGGTTACACGTTAAAACCAAAGGATATAGAGTCTTCAATAAAAGAAGTCTATTAATTGAATAAACTGTACATGTTATTTTTGATGAAACTAATCTCCTTGAGAAGGAAATTGTTAGTGATGATGAAAGTATAGAGAACCTATCCGAGAAATGAAGGAAGTATCCATCAAGGATAATGAGGATCCGCACGTGGAAGAACTACGACAAAAAGATTTAATCTATGAAGATCTTCATAGGGAATGGAGATATAAAAAAGATCATCTAATAGAAAATACATTGGAGATCCAAATGTTGGGGTAAGAACCAGAGGTAACATTATTCCTTGTGATTATTTAGGCCTAAGACAGTCAATGAAGCACTGACTGATGAATCTTGGATTCTAGCCGTACAAGATGAACAAAATCAGTCAAAAGAAACTAGGTTTGGTCCTTTGTTCCTAGACCATCAAACCATCCTATGATTGACACCAATGGGTGTTCAGAAACAAGTTGGATGAAGCTGATGTTATTACTAGAATAAGATTAGATTTGTTACTCAAGCTATTCATAAGAAGAAATATATTTTGATGAAACCTATGCACCAGTTGCTAGACTGAGCTATTATGATTTTACTAGTTTATGTATCTGCATGGATTTAAACTTTTTCAAATTGATGTAAATTAGATTTTTTGAATGGTTTTATAAAGGAAGAAGTCTATGTAGAATAATTTCTTGGTTTCAATGACTTAGAATATTCTAATCATGTTTTTAAATTACATAAGGTTTTATATGGTCTGAAACAAGCACCTATAGTTTGGTATGAAAGACTTAGTGCATTTCTATTGAACCATGATTTCATTAAAGGCAAACTAGATAACACTCTATTCATTAAATCTTGCGCTAAAAACATATTAATTGTACAAATTTATGTAGATGACATTATCTTCGGATCTACTGATGAATCTCTGTGCAAGTATTTTGAAAAGTTAATGCAGGGAGAATTTGAGATGAACATGATGGGAGAGCTTAACTACTTCCTTAGACTACAAATCAAGCAAGGCAAAGAAGGAACTCACATCAGTCAAATCAAATACACCAAGGAGTTATTAAAGAAATTTGGATTTGAAAATGCAAAGCCTTTATCTACTCCCATGAGCACATCAACAAGGCTGGATAGTAATTCAAAAGGTAAGAAGGGGGACCAAATGTTTTATAGAGGTATGATTGGTTCACTGCTTTACTTAACTAGAAGTAGACCTGATATTTTATTTACTGAATGCATGTGCTAGGTATCAATCTGATCCTAAGGAATCAATCTGATTTCAGTAAAAAAGATTTTTAGATATTTAGCTCATGCTTATAACTTAGGTATATGGTATCCTAAAACCTGTAAAACATTAATTGGATACTCAGATGCTGACTATGCTGGATGCAAAGTGGATAGAAATTGTATCAGTGGCTGTTGTCAATTTCTTGCAGTATGTTTAATTTTATGGTCTTCAAAGAAACAAAATTCAGTAGCTTTATCAACTGCTGAAGCTGAATATGTAGCTGCTGTGAGCTGTTGTACACAACTCCTTTGGATCAAACAACTTGAAGATATGGACTGCACATCAAAACTATTCCACTGTTATGTAACAACACTAGTGCTATCAATCTCACCAAGAATCCTGTACACACTCGAGGACCAAGCATTGAGGTTATGTATCATTTATTAGAGATCATGTGATGTGACAATGGTAGTATTTTTTTTTATAGATACTTTAAATTAGTTAGCATACATCTTTATAAAAGCCTTACTTGAAGAGAGATTTACCTCTTTGAGACGAGAATTGGGCATGTGCAATTTGTAACAGATTTATCTACATATGACTGAAATAAATAAATTATTTCAGAGTAAAATATTGCCCCTTTTTTCTTAAAAATTGATTTTATTCTCTCCTATATTTTATTTTGCGCTATCAGTTTTCTACTCGGATAAGTTATATAGTCTCTTTGTCGTTTTGTGCAGTTAATGCCGCCTTCCTACTTTACCTTTTTCTTTCATATATCGATGGCAACTCATTCCCTATCGATTCACTCGCTCTCTCTTCATGCCATTCAACTCCGAGCTCTGCAAAACCCTCCTCGATTCCACAGAGCCTTTCTCCTTCTTTAAAAACTTTTGATTCTTCCCGCCCAATTTCTTGAGGGGTTTTACTCCTCTTCCTCCTACGATCATTCAGAATCTTCTCTTGTCGATTTCCATTGCCGCATCTGCGAGTTCTAGCAGTCTGGGTGGCTACAGTGCGGAATTCCTCACGGCAGAACAACTCCAAAGATTTTAGGCAGTCAAGATCAAGATTTGTGGCAATAAGGCAGCTGACATGGTCGATTGGAGAAGTATGAAATGGTCAGCGTGGTTGAAGCGCTTGAAATGATGAAATGGTCAGGGCTGTGTATGGTTTCAGAATC
This sequence comes from Colocasia esculenta, assembly GCA_014218235.1. NCBI lineage: Eukaryota > Viridiplantae > Streptophyta > Magnoliopsida > Alismatales > Araceae > Colocasia > Colocasia esculenta. The sequence goes on along the minus strand of CM024763.1, from coordinate 91,447,430 downwards.
GAGCTATCCTCATTTGGCGAAGGCGTTCTACACCTGCCTTCAATCTGAAGATGGAGGAATACTTGTTTTGTTTGTTAAAGGTAAGCACATTCGAATCACCTTTAACCTGTAGAAGAATTGTTTGGTTGTTCAAAGCAAGGTTTGGCGCGCCGGATCGAGCCGGGCCGATCCCCCCGAATCGCATCGGATCAGGGAGGATCCGATTCGCATCGGATCAGGGAGGATCCGATGCGCGACTCGCCTGATGCGCCGGATCCCTTCTTAGCAGGCGGATCGAGCCGATGCGATGCGATCCGGCCCGGCACTGTCGCATCGGGCGCGATCCGTCTGACACCCTTAAAGGGTGTCGGCGATGCACTGTGCATCGGGACTCAACAGTCCCATTCGCAGCGCAGGAAACCGCAGGCCCCTTTGTCCCCCCCCCCCCGTTTGCAGGTTTTTTGAAGAGAAAATCCTAGATTAGGTGCAAATCCACATGAGGAGGCTTCCTAAGTGAATTTGTGTCCATTTGGAGGTGGATTTGGAAGCTTTGAAGCCTTGTTCTTCAAGTTTTTTGAAGGTTCTACATGGCTTCAAGGTAAGCAACCTTATTTCTTCATTTTTCTGTTCTTTTCTGGTGTATGGGTTAGATCTTGTTAGGAAATGATGTTGCAAGGGATTGATGTTCATTTGCAACCATTTCTCATCAAGATCTACAAGGTTTTCATGTAGATTTGATGATTTTCCCTAAAATATGATTTTCTGAAAAATAATTAAAAAATCTTAAAAAAATTTTGAATAATAAAAAATGATAAGAAGGTGTTCTATAAGTTCTATATCATGGTTAGAACTTGATTCTAAGAAGTTTAGGTATAATTAATTAAATATTCATAAATATAATAATTATATTAAAAATTGAATAATAATTTTAAATATCTTAAAAAATGTAAACAACAAAAATTGATAGAAATGTGTTGTATAACTTGTACATCATGATTAGAAGTTGATTACATAGAAGTTGAGCAATAATTATTTATATTCTTACATTAATAAGAAGTATTTAAAATAAAATGTTAATAAAATGTGAAATACAGAAAATATATATGCATGTGTGAATGGATTTATGTGATCATGTGTCATGTATATTAAAAAAATCATCTAAAACAATTAAGAAGTAAGAATACTTTCTTTTAGTGTTCAAATTCTGAATTTAATTTAATTTACTGTTAATTTATTATTTATTTTTTGTCATTGTAGATGGCATCGAAAAGAGGTTCTGATGATATTGGGTGGTAGCATGGCATCATGTTGGAGAATAGGCAAACTTTATGTGCAATTATTGTGGTTTTGTGGGACAAGGAGGTGGGGTCTCTCGTTTGAAGAAGCACCTTGCTGGTGGTCGACTAGTAGGGTACCATGACGTGCAGGGGTGTAAATCGGTGCCAAAAGAAGTCAAGAAGGCTATGATTGAACACATTAAGCAAGTTCGAACTGAGACAGCAAGAAAGAAGGCAGATAAGGAGATAGCAGAGAGGATTATATCAGGAAGGCAAAGAGATGAAGATGATGATGATGAAGTTTAAATGTATGCAGAATATTTCCGATCTTGATGTGCAGGAAAGGCTACCCAGAGCACATAGCAGGGCGAGGCATGGGGAAACTGATCAAAGGGCAGGGCACAGAATGAGTTTTCAGGGAGCTCAGCATGAGGTTGGCAGTGCAGTGGCAGTGGCTCAGCGGTAGGTGGCAGTGGCTCCTGTCGATTTTCAAATGTGGGAGATTATTTCACTCTACCCCCTCCCACACAAGTACCAGAAGAAGGCAGGCATAGCAAGAGACCCATAGGTGTGCAAATGAGGATGTGGACCCTTATGTGTATTCTAGGGAGCATGGCAAGCAGACTAGGATTGATGATTCATACAACTAGGGGGCCGAAATACAAGGTGGGGGGAGAGCAATTGCAAAGTGGTGGCACCATACAGGGGTACCATTTAATTCAGCGAACAGTCCTATTATAAAACTGCAATACAGGAGGTTTAACGTGGAGGCCTACATGTGCAGCCTCCTACAGCTAGGGACTTGGCAGGGAAATATCTGCAGGAGGAAGTTGATGAGATAAAGTTTTACATAGACGGATTTAAGAAGAAATGGGAGAAGTATGGTTCACCATCATGTGTGATGGTTGGTCGGGCATCACCAGGAGCAGCCTCATCAACTTCCTAGTGTATTGTGATAGACAAGTCTTCTATCACAAATCAGTTGACGCATCCGAGTATGTACACAACTATGAATAATATTGGGTTTGATGCGAGAGGTGGTTGGGGAGATTGGGGAGCAATATATTGTGCAGGTGGTCCACGGATAATGGAGCTGCGTACAAGAAAGCAGGGAGGAGTTGATGAATATCTATCCTCATCTATACTGGACCCCATGTGCTGCCCACTGTGTGATTTAATGCTTAAAGAAATTGGGACACTGCAACCTGTGAAAATGGTGGTGGATGCAGGACAGAAGATAACACGTTTCATCTACAATCATCATCTTGGTTGGCGTGGATGAGAGAGTCCACTGGTGGAGAGTTGTTGAGGCCAGCTGTCACCCGCTTTGCAACAACTTTGTTGCATTACAATGCCTATTGAAGCCAAGGATGGATTGAAACGCATGTTCAGGGGTGATAAATGGTTGCAGAGTAATTTTGCTAGTACATCTGATGGAAAGGAGGTGGAGGCATCGTCAACAGCTCCAATTTTGGGATCAGGTCTTCAAGCTGGTACAGGTCTTTGAACCTCTATATGAGGTGTGAGGGTGGTGGATGGGGATAGGAGACCATCTATAGGATTGATATATGCAAAGCTTGAAGCCGCGAGGAAAAAGATCCGTGAAGTCTTACCTTGGTATGCACACTTGGTTTTGGATGTTGTTGACCATAGATGGGACCGGCAGATGAGTAGAGATCTCTATATAGCGGGTTAAGGAAATAAATCATATTTCTGTAATAAACTACTCTTTATTGTATTGATGATGGTATTTTATTCAATTGCAGCATACTATCTCTACCCTGCATACCATTACGCACACGAGCTAGCATATGATGATGATTTGACGGCTGCCTTTGCAAGGGTGGTTAAGAGATTGTCAACAAGTCCTGTGCTAGCGGCAGATGCCATTGATGAGGCAAGTATAGGATTATTTAATCCATCCAAAGTTCAATCAAATACTTGAAGTTCATAGGAGTTGATGATAAATTTATTAAATGCAGATGAAGCGTTTTTGGGAAGCCACTGGGACTTGCCTGAGCCATCTGCCATTGCTGGGGAGCGTGTAGACGGCGGTAATATGCTTCCGATTTACATTTTTTATCATTGCAACTTGATGGTTGACATCTGATTGAGATAATGAATTTGGATGCAGCTGATTGGTTGTTCAACTTTGGGCATTCCGCGCCAACATTGAGGAAAATTGTAGTGAAGGTCTTATCGCAGACTTTATCATCTAGTGGATGTAAGAGGAACTGGAGTACAGAGACTTTGGATCCAAATGCAGATGATGAGACACCGTCTCCGTTGGATCACCACGATTGCCCAATAGCGCCTCCCATGATCGATGACTACTGGTAGGCCATCATTTTGTATTAAAAATTACCTCAAAATGTATTTGTAATTTTGTATTTGTTCTAACTAATGTTTAAATGATATTGCCTTTGCAGGTGGTTCTTCAGATGCTGGTGGTTGACGGTGGTGGTAACGGTGGAGGTGGAGGTGGTAACGGTGGTCAGGGCGGAGGAGGAGGTGAGGGTGGTGAGGGAGGAGGAGGGTGGCATGGCATTCACAGAGGAGTATTTTTTCTGGGTGCAACACAAGATAGCAGTCATGGTGCCCCACTTCGGTACAATAGAAGGCAAAGGTTCCACCTGGCAGTCAAGGAAGAGGTGAACTAGTGGATTCCCATAGTTATGACACTATGTTATCAGACTTTGAGAGGATGAGTACACATGAGTCTGCTGGATCCTATGGCGGTCATAGCTACCAGCCGACTCCACTAGCATAGACTACTCTAGTGGGTACGGACTGTACAGTGGATACACTGCCACAGCAGGCTACTTTGGTCCATCTCCATATATGTATCCTCCTCCTGCATATTCTATCCTATTCCAGTCCAAGTTTTTTAGGCTGAGGAGGATGTACAGATGCACAACTGGGGGTAGTCCGTCCCGGCTGTCAAATGTGGGACCATTATCTCAGTCAGTTTCGGCAGAGATACCATACCATAATGACATGGGATGAGTTTCGTGGTTTTGTGTCAAGAACGAAAGGTCATCATCTTATTGGGGAGCTCCCCTCAGAGTCAGATGAGTCCGAATCCATGCCTAGCCAATCCCAATGGAATGCATATGATCCTATCAACAAGGCATTGAGGATATTAGAGTAAGTCATTATATTTTTATTGGAATTTAGAGTTTGATAGTTGTATTGACTTTGTGCAATGTAAATATCTTTCAATTAATGAGTTTCAATTTGTTTTCACTCTTCTAATGCTTTATTTCATTGAAAATAAATGTTTTTATACCAATTACATGATATAAATCTCATGGAATATGATGAAACATATGTTATAAGAGGCCTAAACCACACAATCATTCAAAAAAAGGCCAGATTCAAGGGAATCGGCCATAAAATGGGTCATAAATAAGGGTTCTGGCTGAATCCAAGTGGATCGAACCGAATCGGTTCGATCCGCCCGAATCGGATCGGATCAGGAAAAACCCGATCCGGTCCAAATCGGGATGCGCCAAACCTTGTGTTCAAAGGAAGGTCACATTTGGTAAACTCCGGATATGTTATTTGTAAAGACTTGTGATTATCGGAATAGGGTACAAGCTCAGGACGGAAAATAGATATAAATAGTTTACAATTTTTTCAAACTACTGCATTTTTGTTGTGTTGTTAGATTCTAGTACCTTGTAGTGCCACCTTTTCCAATGCATAAAAGGGGATGTTGATATCATGTTCCGGGCAGTGCAAAATCAGAAAGTGAATATGTCCCAAATCATGTTTTGAAAGAATGAAGTCTGTAGTTGAACTTATATGGATATGAAGAACAAGTTGGCGGCCCTCTTCTCCTTCCTGCATGTGTACTCACCAGAATTTTTCAACATTTTGAAGTAGACCTGGAAGGGTTACTGGAGAGAATGGGGCAGCCTATCCAACAAAATCTGAAGACAAGTGGATTCACCTTGTTTGCTGAGTGGTCGAAGGTCTCTATGGTTGAAGGAGGAGCCATTATGACAGATACTCACCGTGTAGAAGCCCCATCAAATCTAGAAGTTGAAACTGAAATTGGGGATGTTGAACCAGTTGCACCTATATTGCTTATAGAAAAATTGAGGACATAGCTCTTGAGCACATTGAGTCTTTTGAGCCCTCAGGGCAACCAGTTGTAAGTGCTGCAACTGACCCTGAAATAGAAACTCTTGTTGTACAGGAGACATTTGCTAGTACACGTGAGTGGTAGCTCCTACTGAGGGGAGTATGCAGCTGTCCCTCCATAAAATTTGCCAACAGAACAATCAGAGATTGTTCTTGGTGAGGAAGCTCCTGTTGAAGGGGAGCATGGAGAATGTGTCCCAGATATTATTGCCCCTGGGACATTCAGAAGAAGTTGTTGTGGAAAAAGCTCCAGTTCAGGGGGAGCCTGTTGCTACTACTTATGAAGATCCATTTGTGGAAGGTATAGTGGAGGATGCATCTGATGATGATGCCTATGCTCATCAACATACAGAAATTGTAGCTATGCATGAAGAACCAGCTGTTAATGAAGCTATCAGAGAAAAGGCTGTACATGACCTAGGCTCACTAGAAGAAGTCATAACAAGCCAAAGAAAATGAAAATTGTGTTCATCTCGAGACTGTCATTGAAAGATTGAATGTTCAGGGAGAATTGATTTGCTCAGTGCAGGCAGATCTTGCACCTATAGCTGAGAGCCAGCAGGCTCAAGGGAATATTTTGTGTGAAATGAAGAATGAGCTTCAAGGGATGAGAGCTGAATTGAGCAGTTTGAGGACCATGATGACTAACCTCACCCTATTTGTGAGAACTCACCTAATCTCATCTGCTAGGCCATTAGGGCCATCTGTACAGGAAGCAGAAGATGTCATTGGGCCATCAGGGCCATCTGTACAGGAAGCGGAATGCTACTCTGGGCCATCAGGGCCTCCAGAATAGGCAGAAGCTGTTATCCGGCCATCAAGGCCATCTGTTCAGGCAAAAGAAGTGGTTGGGCCATTAGGGCCTTAAGAGCAGGCAGAGGCAGCCTTTGGGCCATCTGGGCATCTGTGCAAGTAGAAGCCTCCGGGCCACCAGGCCTTTAGCATCAGTTGATCCACCTGCAACATGGAGCCTGACATAGAAACAGTTCATGCAGAGATTCCTACTGAGGTTTTGAGTGAGCAGACTCCTGCCCCTTCCTCTCCTACAGATCCATTCACTGCTCCTCCTGCTCCTGAGCCCTTCAAGAAATCTCTTCCTAAACACATTTCTTCTCCCACTCCTTTTCTTTGCTGAACCACCCTCATCACCTACACCTACACCATCATATCCTCCTTCTATCTCTCAACCTACTCTCTCACCATCCATTCTATCTACTCATCCAGAAGCACCTCCAACCTCTACCTCTGGCACCTCTTCAGCTGGACCTTCCACACACAACCTCCACCACTCTTTCTCTTCTCTTCATCCTCCGACTCTACCATCCTTCATTACCCTCATTCTTAAAGGAGCCTGTTTTATTGATATTTCTGTCATTCACATTAAGGATGAATTGAGGAAGCTATCATCAGGACAATGTTGTCTGTTTCTTCTCACATCCACAGGACTGAGTCTCTACCCTCTTCTAGTCCCGCTCCTAAAAGAAGAAAAATCTCCCAAGAGCTTGTTCTCCACATTCTTCAGCTCTGTTTCCCCCACTGTGGTACTCACTAACAATTATCCACAGACGCAAATTCATCTACACTGAGTACCTTCAGAAGTGCACTTTTGGACTCCCCTATCTGAATCTTTCAGAATATCTTTATCTTATCCTTCCATTATCTGATGTGCCCAAACTTGAACTTAATAAGATTCTCTCTTCTGCTGCTATCCAAGACTGAGGAACAGTGGGCTAGATCTCATAAAACTTTTACAGAAAATTTGAGATTGCAAGGGATCGCAGATACCCTCCGTCAGTTATACTCTTTCACTATCAGAATGGTTTGTGCATCAGCACACCTCTTCTTGGGGACCGAAAATTCGGAAAGAAGTCAGTTGTTAGGCAATTTCAGATTTACAATGACTACTGCCATAGTAATGATCTTCCTGAAGTTCAATTAGCTCAGTTCAGATTTGCTGTGTTATGAACTTTGGTCTCAGCACAAGGACAATACAACTTTTCAAGTTGATTTTGCCACTTTCAAGATGCCAGACTTCAAGTTATTACCTTAGTTACATTTTCTACTCATGGACTCTGATGTTGGTTCAATCATTTTTGAAAGGTATGCTAGAGTCAAAGCTCAGATTAGGTTCAAAAAAGTGTTTCCTTAGCATTTCATTGCTTTCTTTTTCGAGAATATCACAGAGGTTCATCAAATCTTCAGCTTTAGCCCCTTTACTGGCAGAATCAAAAGATTTTTTTCCAATTGATTGGCATAAGAGGTATCCCCAGGCAGCTCTCCAACTAGATCAGATAAATACAGCTCAACAGTCATCCGATCAGCCCACCTTATCTCGTGAGTAGTTTATGGATCTCAACTCATCACTCCGGTGTCATCTTTATTCCATCTGGGTTGAAAGGTACAAAGTAATATCTTGCTCTGAGGCAGGAACTGCTAGCTCACACATTGCTTATCCTATCTCTATAGATCAGTTTCTGCAGCATGCTAGTTTTGGTACCCGCAGCCTCTACAGGATGACTCTCAGTGATTCTGAGTATTATGAGCTTCTTCAAGATCAAGGCAGCTTCATATTCAGAAATTCAGAGTAGATATGGGGCCTTCCTATAATATCAACTGGGAATTGTTTAAAAATATTTTGAAGAGCATGAAGTCCAGCTTGACCTATCATCACTCCTTGCTGCCTTGCTGCTTTTTGTCCCTTGCCTTCTATATCTCAAACTCTCAGTGATTAATACCATCTCCTTTGGTCCCCATTTCTCTTTGTCTCTTTTATCTTCTACATTCTTTTTGATTAATGACAAAAGGGGGAACACATTTTGAAATTCATATTTATCATTTTACTTAAAATTTATTTCAGCAATTTCTACTCCATACTTTTATTGTTTTGTCATCACCAAAAAAAGGGGAGATTGATGAACAATTTATCTCCACTTATATATTTTGGTGATAAACAAAACCATGAAAAATATTTGACTAACATATTTGTTAGAAGTTTGTCAACAGGTATCAAATGAAATAAATTCTGTAAGTTGGATACACTCATTTAAATTAGAAGTCAATTGCATATGATTTACCTATCTAAGTCTACATCGATTACTGTTGTAAGTTCCATCGACTACTGTTTTTAACATCACATCGATTCTACTCTCACATCGATTACGTTACTCTCACATCGATTATAGTCTACTTAAACATCGATTACGTTTCAACATCGATTACTCTCACATCGATTACAATCTACTTAACATCGACTACGTTTCAACATTGATTACAGTCTACTTAAACATCGACTACATTTCAACATTGATTACTCTCACATCGATTACAGTTTACTTAAACATCGACTACGTTTCAACATCGATTATGTCTACTTAGACATTGATTACGCTTCAACATCGACTACTCTCACATCGATTACTTAAACATCAACTATGCTCAAACTTCGATTATGTTTAACATCGATTATGTTCACATTGACTATGCTCAAACATCGATTATGTTTAACATAGATTTTGTTTAAACATTGACTACCATCACATCGATTATGTTTAACATCGATTACGTTCACATAGATCATAATTGAAACACGATTATATGAAACATCGATTACGTTCACATCGATTATCCTTTGGATATCGACTGTCTCTGAACATCGATTCTCTTTGAACATCAATTATGTTCACATTGATTATCCTTTGGACATCGACTGTCTTAGAACATCGATTCTCCTTGAACGTCGATTATGTTGGATATCGACTATTCTTTGAACCAAGGTTTGCCGGATCGGAATCGAGAGGCGAATCGGATTTTCCTTGATCCTATTCGATTCCCCCCGAATCGATCCGAATCGGATCGATCCTCATAGGTATAATATAATATATATGATATATAATATATCATATATATGATATTATAATGTATAATATATATAATATGATATAATAATATTATATATATATGAGGCGATTCAGACCGAATCGATGGAATCGAGAATCGGGTTTTCCATGATTCGCCCCGATTCGGGAGAATCGGCCGATCCGATCCGGCACGCCAAACCCTGCTTTGACATCGAGTATATTACCTTGATAATGACCTTTACAATAATCATTTGATTATGGTTACAATTAAAGTTTTACTAAACATGATAAATTAACCTTAATCATATTTTGCCTCGTAGTTCTTTTCAAATTAATTTTGAAATGTTGTGCGTTTCAAATCTTCCTGCAGATTATTGCGTACCTTTGCACACAGGCATTTATTGTATATCATGAATACAGTTTCTATACACGTCATCTTTTATTGTTTATCACTTTCATGACATGTCAGTTAGAACTTTAAATGATGACATAATTGCATTTTTTTTTGGTATATCTTCTTGTAACATGGCCAGTGATGTTAACTGACAGTTTAGAAACATTTGAGCTGTCTGTCTCTCATCATTTATTGTCTGCAGGTTTTCAATAGTCATATACGTTTACAACGTTGGACATGCCATGTTAACCTGAGCAAAGAAGATATTTATATGATCTCTCTCACTCTCAATATGTCTCTATCCAAGCATTTATTATCTGCAGGTTTTTCGGCTCTCTTACGTTGGACCTGCTACAACTGTCAGAGATACATTTCAAGACAAGAGTCACAACGGACATTTCAACGGATACTTCATCAAGAGAAGATAAATAGAAGTATGTTGACGCAATGAAGACTATCTCTTTTTCAGATTGAAAAATAGAAGAGCTCGCTACTTCATTTAGATCAAGACTCTTGCTCTTAGCTCTCCATGAAGCACTGTTCTTCAATCCCTTCTAAAGTGAGAGCTTGTTTAAGATATGAGAGAACTCTTCTTGGTGTAATTCTTTTTATTTCTAAGATTCTGCCTCAGATCAAGCACTGTATTGTTGCTATTAGCTTGGTCTAGGGGCCATCACCTCTTTACTCTTCTTGAATGCTCCTCTTCATCTGTGAAGAGAGGACCTATGTGTAGTGGGTGTTCTTTCTCTTTTGTAGAAAGGAGACCTGTTGTTACAGCGGTGTATTGCCTCTTCGTGAAGTGAAGAGAAGGCCACTGGTGCTAGATGTGTAAGTGTCCTTGAGGAGGACTGCATCCTTAGTTAGTGGAATCCCAAGTTGTTGCTGGGAACTGGACGTAGGACTCTTTGTGATAGGAGATCTGTACCATGATAAAATTTTTGTTGTTTATGTGATTGCTTTTATCTTCTTATCTGTTGGTCATTACTCTAACAGTCTAACTATTTCGTTTAGTGTTTCTAAAGTTATTTTGTTACAGAATATTTCTAAGACCATTTTTAGCAATCCATTCACCCCCCCTCGGGCTTGCAACTTGGTCAACAGTTAACAATATATTTCTGGCTCTCTACCTAGGGGACTAGATTATAGCTCTTGGACACTCCTCGTGTCCGATTTAGCATCTCACTATTTTAAATGTAGATACTCACGGTCAAGCATGGTCAATTTCATGAATTGCAAGAATGTCAATGGTATAATATCATGTCATACGAGTAATTTCAAGAGTAACAAGTCTAATGAACATGATTTCAAGAGAGTGACATGTCTGTTGAACCACTCTTATATTATATCTTTTATTTTGGTGATAACAAAACTCATAATTAACTAAATATCTTGAATATATTTAATATTATATTTTTCTTCGAAAATACAACATACTATGGCCCTATTGTTTCATGATTTGCTTAAGTCTACATCGACTACTATTGTAAGCTCACAACGATTACTGTAAGTCTACATCGACTACTGTTGTAAGCTCACAACGATTACTGTTTAAAGAACATTGATTACTGTTTTTAAAGTCCACATCGATTTCATTTAGAATATCGACTTCAGAACATCGATTTCACTAAAACATCGATTCACTTAGAACATCGATTTCATTTAAAACATCGATTCCGCTAAAACATCGACTTTAGTTAAACAACGTTTCATTCAAACATCGATTTTATTTAAACATCGATTTTACTTAAACATCGATTTTATTTAGAACATCGATTTTATTTAAACATCGATTCATTTAGAACATCGACTTCATTTAATTATCGACTTCATTTCAACATCGATTACATTCATACATAGATTACATTGAAACATCGATTACATACATGGATTACATTGAAACATCGATTACGTTTGAACATCGATTACGTTTAAACATCAACTCTCTTTGAACATCGATTACGTTTAAACATCAACTCTATTTGAACATCGATTGTCTTTTAACTTAAACATCGACTACCTTAAGACATCGATTCCCTCTCACTTCAAATGTTTCAAAATACCTTTGGCGCCTAGTGAGAATTCAAATAAAATTCTAACTCTTATATTGTCATTTCTCTGACAGATAAAAAAGGTCTTACAGAAAGCTGTCAGCAAGAAAACATTAATAGAAGGCAAAAGTGGTATGAGCCATTTGATAAAAGACTTCACGAGTCTGATCATCTGCCTTACATTTAATGTCTGTAGATCCACCTCTACACACAGTCAGCATCTTGGACCTGCTGCTGGCATCCTTGGAAGTATGCACTAGCTGGATCATCCTCTCCCATTCCAAGTAGCCAGTAGGCATAAGAAGAAAGACGTTAGACTTAAAGGAAAGAAGATGAAGAAGAAGATGAGCAACGGATCAGAGAACTCTAACGGCCATCTATCAACGAATCTCTTCTCGCTGCTCCATAAAAGGGAGAAGAGAAAGCAGAAGAAAAATAAGAAGAGAGCGAACCTGAAGATCATTCAAAGAATGTACATCCAGTGAGCATCCAACTCCATATACACTCAAGCTAGGAATGAAGAGAGCTCGAGCCTATTCAAGCTGAAGCATTCAAGCCATCTTTCTCCTTCCTCATTCTCTCTGTGTGTCTCTGTGTATTTAAAAGAGAGAACTGGGGGTTTAGCTAAGGAGAGTCTTGTCATGTAAACTCTTTCCTTATTAGGCTCAGTCTCAGATCAAGCATTTTATTATTTATATAGAGCTTGATCTAGGGGCTTCAGGTCCTAGCTTCTGGATTCAAAAGTGTTCCTCTTTTTGTGTGAAGAGAAGGCCAGCGGGGTGATGGTGGTTTCTGTCCAACTGTGGGACTGTACACAGTGTTCATCTGATTAGAAGGGAAGACCAACTTGCGCCTGGTGATGACCATCTGGGGTCTGTACTGGTGTCTCCCTTGATTAGAAGGGAAGACCTGCTGGGGTGTGTACCAGTGAGGTGTTCTAAGCTCGTAAAAGAAGCACCTGGTGAGGTGAAATAATGGGCTGCCTTCTTGCCCGAGAAAGAGAAGAAGACCAGAGGGCTGGGTGTTGTATGTCCTAAGGGGGACTGTATCATTGGTTAGTGAAATTTCAAAGTTTGCTTGGGGACTGGACGTAGGACTTCCATTTGGAAGGGCCGAACCAAGATAAATCTCTGTGTTCCTTGTGTGCTTGTTTCTGTGCCTTTAATTTCTTTGCACACACCTTTTTAGACTAACCAAACATTTCAAGTGGTGATTGTTGTTTCAGTTTTTCAGATTACCTATTCACCCCCCCTCTAGGTTAGTTTTGCTGCCAACTATAAGTGGGCCAACAATGTCAAGAGAGAAATTGGCAGCATCTTAATTTCATTTAATTCAATTTTTACTTTAATGACTTGGTTGCATAGGTATAGAATCGCACTCTACGAGAAATTACATGAGAAAAGAAGTGCACATTATCTTCAGGAAATTTCAATAGTACAACCAGTTCAGTCTGTATGAGGGAATCTACAGTATGAAGACTTATAAAGGTCTTAACAATAATGTCTCTAGTTCGCCAGAAGGAACATCCGACATGAGAGGTTCCAAATCATCAATAAAGACTGCCTATAGTGCAAGTGTGTAAGTGAAAGGTGTGCCTCACGATATCCACAATAATTATCAGTTTAAAACATGACGGAAAGCATTAACATGATAGCATGTGATAGAACAATAAGCATGATAATAATAATATGAGTTTGTCCATATTAAAGACAACATGTTTCTATTTAATAACAAGTCAGATCATTAAGATAGAATCTAACAATCATATGATGAAGAGATCAATCAAGACAATTAAGAGCACTTAATGTCACGCCCCGACGCGGAATATCGGAGCGCGAAGGCAGTTGCAAGAAAGGTATAGAGCGAATACTAGACATCAAATCATTGCACATTGAATAATACTAAAACAAATCTTTCTCATTAATAACTTTTTAAATGTCTAGTTACAACCACTAAATCAGAGCCATTCTACAGGGCCAATTACATTGCAATAAAGGAAATAACTAACTACAACTCTAAAATAACATAATGACTCGAGGGTACTCCTGGCTTCACTCTTGGTCATTCTTTTCCTCGTGAGTGTATGGTCATCCTCGTCTCACCTGAGAACACAACATCAAATAACGTAGGGTGAGCGATAATGCCCAGTAGGACTTAAATCTCAGGCTCAAGCAGGCTTTAAATAATTAACGCATTTAATGGCAGAGTATCTAAAGATAGCAGGTACAAGAGAGTCAAATATAGCAAGAGGTAGCAAAAGGTAACAAGATGGCACAAAAGCACGAGATCGAGTATAGTTTCCGAAAATAGCCCAAGTATCAAGTATAGCGCGAGTAGCAGGATGGCCATAGCACAACTAGCACAAGTATAATAGCACGACGAGTATAGCACTTGTTTGTCATTCTAGACATCGAGAGAGTATAGCACTTGTTTGTCATTCTAGACATCGAGAGAGTATAGCACGTTTTGTGTTTTTGATTGTCATATAGATAGTCGAGATAGATAGCACTTGAGTGTAATGACAAACACTCTGATCATTTAACTCCCATGGGCACTAGCACTTTCGGGCGCACATCCCAGGACAGATCGGGTCCTTTATATATTGCCAGGCATTGATTATATTGTTTATCTTTAGACAATCAGTTAATGACCAATATAGAGTACCAAGAAGTAGATGAGAGCACTAGATAAATAGACGAGATAGTAGAGTGAACGTGAATAGACGAGCGAGTAGAGTACAGATGAGAGCTAGTGGACATTGCACGTAATGCGAGGGTAAACAGGCGATAGTAACAGTTGCACAACACGCGCACCTGGTGTTGGCAGTCAAGTGGAACTCACGATCTTCCCGCTGGCCATGTTATGCACAAGTCCAGAGGTCCGACGTGATTCAAGACGAGAGTGAACTTCTAATAGTCGTTTGGATCTATCGATCCCTAAAGGTGTAATGGGTGTTAGGGTACAACGGCTCGTCGATCATGTGGGTATCCATGATCAGAGGAGACTTACAGAGGCCTTGTGCAAGGGTTCACTAGTCCGGCGAAAGGAATGTCCGACGGAGAGTTCACCACAAGTCAAGTAAAGTGTGATATAAAACAGTGCTCGATGTTCTAGAGGATTTCTAGAACAGTGGAGCGTCGATACGGTATATAAACCCACGCAAGAAACGAATACAAGTCTTTTAAAATAGGGCAATTATATACTTTTTGCAATAAATTACCAGATACATTATGAGAAATTTATGCCAGATTTCAGCATATATGATGGTTCATGGTGTGCATGTGTACGAGAAATCATAGATAGAAAAGAAGTCGTGAATATGCAATTAAAGCATCAATATGGCTTCATTTTAAAACAGGTGTTACTGCGTGTGTAACTGTGAAAAAGCCGTAAGAATATTTTAGAAAGTGAGAGCAATAAATTTTATGGGTTTTCATCAAAAATCCTGTGAACGCGACGTACCCATGTAAGGGTCGCGACAGGGTCATGATGGAAGCAACAGGGCCCTGTACGAGTCGCGACAGGGCTGTCTGCTCAGGCGGCCAGAACGCGACGGGGTCTCCTGTCGCGTTGAGAACGCGACAAGAAGAGCGTCGCGACGGGCTTGAGAACGCGACCTGTCGGGCCGTCGCGTCCTCAGATCCGTGGACTGAGTCTGACAGAGTTCTGCTCTGCCTTGGATTGCGGTCCAGAAACTTGCCTTTTTGACATATGGTAGTTCAGAAAATCATAACTAATTGTATACACTACGAAAAATCGTAAAACTAGTTTTAAATTAATCTAGACATGCAAGGGTACTTCCAGTAATTAGGAATTTGAAAACAATCATGGTATCGACATAGTTCTAACAAGTGAACAAAAAGCAACCTGATTCCAGTGCAGCAGAGATGAATGATTTAATTCGCGCAACATGCTTGATAAAATAGGGCTTTTAGGGGCAAAAGATCCCTAACAACAAGTAGTATCTACAGTAAAATTTCGTAGTATGGAAACAAGTGTATATGGAGATCTGATTTAACATGATGACTCGGGGTTATCATGTATGCAGAACTTCAAAAATCAAGAACAAAGATTGGCTCGATGAAAATTAAGAAACAAGAGGGCTTTTGTTCCTGGTGATTGGAACTACTACAGACGAGTTTAATTTAGTTTTGCTTGTGAGAATGCCTACTTTTGACTCGATTTATTTTCTAGGGCTTAGAACTCTAAGACGAGGAAGAAGCTCCAAGAACTCCTTCTCCACGAGATCCTCTCCTCCTTGGCCTCTTCCCCACGTCCAACAACCTTTGGCAACAAGCTAGGGTCGGCTAAGAGGGTTTAAGAGATGTATTTATGCATGTATGAGTTCCTATTCTATTTCTATTCTAATTGCTCTTTAATTACGAGATTTCCTAACTCCAACCTTCCTTTCTTGCTTCCAACCTCTATTTAGGTTAGGATGGAACCTAAATTCGTGCTAATTAAGGGGTAGGTTAGGAATCCAATTCCAACTCAAACTTCTATTTTTTATGCATTAAATACCCTTTCTATTTAGTAATGTTTTAGTTACGAATTTTGAATATTTCTCTATTATTCCCCTTTTTAAAATCTCTATTTTAGCCCACTAATTTCTAATGGGTCATTATAGCCAAACCCATTACTCATTTTCTTTTAATGGGTTTTTTAATTCTCTCTTATTTGATTTCCTAGTTGTTTTAATACATCTTCCTTTTATTTGATTTCTAATTAAATAATATAAATATTTATTTTTTTCCCCAAAAATTTAGGGTGCTACACTTAAAATCACTTTCAAGTTATTAATGCTTTTACATGGGTGGAAATCTTTTAAGGCGTTATGTTAGCTATGACTGACTGTAATAAGACACTAAACATGACTGACATGACACAAAACGGTCTCTGGAAGGCTATTAAATCTCGTCAGACACAGACGACGTTTTTATTCAATGTTAAAATCATGCAAAACAGGCTTCAGGATATAAGACAAACTTTGATTTAAATAGCGTCAGGGTATACAGACGTGTTTAAATAGCGTCAGGGTTCGACGACGCGTTAACAGGTTGTGAGAACCATTTTTTTTAACTTTTAAAATTTATCATTTAAAATTGATTTATTTGGCTTTTACTTATTTACATGGATATGGGTCTTATTTGGTTTGACCTCCCTCACTAACCTCAGTTAGTGTTAATTATATCTCACAAATGCTGAACACCCTTGATTAACCATCAGATAACCCCTTTGAAATAGAAGAATGTGACTCACAATTGAATGAATGAATTGTACATGAAAGAATATAAAGTTGCAAGCATGCAATCTATTTTTTTTTTTTTTGACATTTGTTTCATTTTAAATTGATTTTTAATTCATTTTCTTATCTTTTTGTCTATTTTAAAATCATTGATTTCATTTATTTTATTATTTTTCGTCATTTATTTATTTAAATTATGGTTATGTGATTAAATTAATGTTTTCATTTATTTATTTGATTTGAAGGGGGATTACCTTAGGGTGGATAAAAATGATAGAAACATGAATTGTTTGTGTTTTTAAGTTATGGCAAATTAATACAATGTTTGTGAAATATTTTATTAAAGTTTGTCAAAAAATTGGTTGATTTTGATTAGAAAATTAATTGGTGAAGAACATGAAATAACGTTACATAACATGTATTAAACATATTGAAGGTGATTAAATAGTGAAGTAGCCCAATAGACCCATTAAGCATCACATGTAAAGATACACCAAAGGTCGGCCCATTAACCATCATTAGGCCCATTAAGCATTAAGCATCATGGTCATTTAATAAATCATGGCATAAAAGATTCAAGTCCGATCCAATAAGCAATTGTGGCCCAATAAGAAATTTGGCCTAATAAGGAAGCCCAGGACCTTGCTTAAGACTTGAGAAAATTAAAATTGTGCCTTACACAATGTTCTTTAGGGCTGCATTGCAGACCCTTCTCTCAGACCGCCTTGCAGTCTTTCTTAGAGCCTTGCTCTGTTTTTCAAGCTTCAAAATCCCCTCTTTAGCCTGGGGTGCCCCTTCTCTTTTATAGTGGAAGGAAGAGAGCCACCACCGGCATGTTTGGGTACCTCCACCGGCAAGTTTGAGTACCTCTACCGGGAGGTTTTGATTATCTCCACCAGGGAGGTTTCACTTGTAATTTTGCATTTTCCCTTGCTTATTTTCTTTTCTTTCTTTTCTCCCCCCTTTTTCTTTTCCACTTTGGGGCTTAGGGCATCGGGAGAGAGAGAGGCCACGATAGAGAGGCGGTTGGGAGGGAGGAGGCGCACAACCTCCTCCTCCTCTCTTCTTCCTCGCTTGGCCGGCAGCGGGCAGAGGCATTTGCGGCGGCGTGCAGAGGAAGTGGCGATGGCGGTTGCGTAGGGCGACGACGGCGAGCAAGGGAGTAGCGCGTAGCGGCGGTGGCGGCGTCTTCCTCCTACGGCGACGGCGGGGAGCAGGGGAGTAATGCGCAGTGGCGGCGGCGTCATCTTCCTTCTGCGGCGGCAGCGTTGGGAAGCGCAGTGGTGGTAGCGGCGATTGCTGTTTGGGGAGCCGGCGACAGCAACGACGCAAACGGCTGAGGGCGGCGGAGGTGGCGGTGGCTTGGAGGTTCTTTCGCCGGCCATAAGGGAGGTAACACCCCTTTTCTTTTCTCTTTTTTTTCTTTTTCCTTCTTCTTCCTTGCTTCTCTACCTCTCTTTGGAGAGGGTCGGGCAAAATCCGGTGCAACATAGGTGAATCGCGTTGGGGCAGTATGACACATCCATATGGGCTGTAGAATCGCGTCAAGGGAGTATGACGCGTTCTGGTGACTCTTTTAACAATCTTTTCAAAAATAGCATGAAATCAAGGTTAGGAAAAAGAACAAGACTGCATTAGGTATAATGGACGCATATCACACTTGAACACTGAAATCCAGAAGCAGTTTGATTACTAAAGTTAAACATGGCTCGTCTGAATCAGCGTCAAGTTACACAACGCGTTTCATCAATGTCGCCGGTTTCGGTCGTAAGGCGTGTAAGGATGCTCTTATATTCTGTTTTCTGGACCAAGGTTTGGCGCATCCCCGATTCGGACCGGATCGGTTTTTCCTGATCCGATCCGATTCGGGCGGATCGAACCGATCCGGTTCGATCCGCTTGGATTCGGCCAGAACCCTTATTTATGACCCATTTTATGGCCGATTCCCTTGAATCTGGCCTTTTTTTGAATGATTGTGTGGTTTAGGGCCTCTTGTACATATGTTTCATCATATTCCATGAGATTTATATCATGTAATTGGTATAAAAACATTTATTTTCAATGAAATAAAGCATTAGAAGAGTGAAAACAATTGAAACTCATTAATTGAAAGATATTTACATTGCACAAAGTCAATACAACTATCAAACTCTAAATTCCAATAAAATACAATGACTTACTCTAATATCCCCAATGCCCTTGTTGATATGGATCATATGCATTCCATTGGGATTGGCTAGGCATGGATTCGGACTCATCTGACTCTGAGGGGAGCTCCCCAATAAGATGATGACCTTTCGTTCTTGACACAAAACCACGAAACTCATCCCATGTCATCATGCTATGGTATCTCTGCCGAAACTGACTGAGATAATGGTCCCACACTTGACAGCCGGGACGGACTACCCCCAGTTGTGCCATCTGTACATCCTCCTCAGGAACAAAAACTTGGACTGGAATAGGAATAGAATATGCAGGAGGAGGATGCATATATGGAGATGGACCAAGGTAGCCTGTTGTGGCAGTGTACCCACTGTACGGTCCGTACCCACTAGAGTAGTCTGTGCTAGTGGATTCGGGGTGATAGCTATGGCCGCCATAGGATCCGACAGACTCTTGTGTACTCATCCTCTCAAAGTCTGATATCATAGTGTCATAGCTATGGGAATCCACTGGTGAACCTCTTGCTTGACTGCCAGGTCTAAACTTCTGCCTTCTATTGTACCGCATTGGGGCACCATGACTACTATCTTGTGTTGCACCCCCATAAAATTGCTCCTCTGTGAATGCCATGCCACCTCCTCCTCCCTCACCACCCTCACCTCTCTCCTCACCACCCTCACCTCCTCCTCCTCCTCGCCCTGACCACGTTACCACCTCCACCGTTACCACCACCGTCACCACCAGCATCTGAAGAACCACCTGCAAAGGCAATATCATTTGAACATTAGTTAGAACAAATACAAATTACAAATACATTTTGAGGTAATTTTTAATACAAAATGATGGCCTACCAGTAGTCATCGAATCATGGGAGGCGCTATTGGGCAATCGGGGTGAATCCAATGGAGACGGTGTCTCATCATCTGCATTTGGATCCAAAGTCTCTGCATCGGCAATGTCAAGTGGATCTTCAACACGGTAGCACCTTTCTTGCCTTTCTTGGATCCCCAACCAGAAAACCAACCCTCTTTTTTTTTGTGCTGGGACGGGAGGTGGCTCTCGTATAACAACTCCTTTACTTGGCCGGGACTCTGTTGCACCATTTTTTTTCTGCGGGATTCTGTTGCTATTTGCTTCCCTTTTGCCATTGAGATGATGTGGGAGCCCTTGTAGATTGTGAGGGAGGCGCATCCTGGGTAGATAAGCCTCTCCTTCTAGATTGTGTGCGGGGGAGGCCTTCCATCAACCTATCAAATCATCATCATCATCATTACCTCCTCCTCTACCTGCAATACCCCCAACATTATACATTAGGAAGTTAGCATAAATGCAACTGATAAAACATGTAAGATGAAAGAAAGAAATGACTCTCCCACCTGCAGTACGCGTCACATGCTCTACTTGTATGTCCGCAAGAAGATCCACCTCAGCCTCTGGATCCATCTCATAACGAGGGGAATATGGCTGTCCCACATTCCCACGATCTCCCTCCTCCTCTGCTGTTGCTTCTGCTACTGCCCTTGCCAAGAAAGTGTTAGGGCGAGGTGGATCTTCAGGGTCGTCTGCCTCCTCATCTAACTCATACTCCCCTCGCTCTTGTTGCTCGTGCAACCCATGCAACCATTGGGTCTTCTTCATCTCGTAGAAATCCAACATCAATTGGATCATACTCTACGTCCCCACGCTTCTTTGGATCTTCTGTAAGATGTTTGACCCTCAGCCTCATATATAGTGGACGTACACCAATTGGTCCAAACGCCTATATGAGAGACGATTCCGCACTTTGGTGTGTATCAATGCAAATGTACTCCAGTTCCTCTCACATCCACTAGATGAGGAAGTCTGCGATAAGACCTTCACTGCAATTTTCCTCAATGTTGGCGCGGAATGCCCAAAGTTGAACCACCAATCAGCTGCATCCAAATTCAATTATCTCAATCAGATGTCAACCATCAAGTTGCAATGATAAAAATGTAAATGGGAAGCATATTACCGCCGTCTACACGCTCCCGACCAGCAATGGCAGATGGCTCAGCAAAGGTCCCAGTGGCTTCCCGAAAACGCTTCATCTGCATTTATAAATTTATCATCAACTCCTATGAACTTCAAGTATTTGATTTAACTTTGGATGGAAGTTGATAATCCTATACTTGCCTCATCAATGGCATCTGCCGCTAGCACAGGACTTCTTGACAATCTCTCAACCACCCTTGCAAAGGCAGCCGTCAATTCATCATCATATGCTAGCTCGTGTGCGTAATGGTATGCAGGGTGGAGATAGTATGCTGCAATTGAATAAAATACCATCATCAATACAATAAATAATAGTTTATTACAGAAATATGATTTATTTCCTTACCCGCCATATGGAGATCTCTACTCATCTGCCGGTCCCATCTATCGTCAACAACATCCAAAACCAAGTGTGCATGCCGAGGTGAGACTTCACGGATCTTTTTCCTCGCGGCTTCAAGCTTTGCATATACCAATCCTATAGATGGTCTCCTATCCCCATCCACCACCCTCAACACCTCATATAGAGGTTCAATGATCTGTACCAGCTTGAAGACCCGATCCCAAAAATTGGAGCTGTTGACGATGCCTTCCACCTCCTTTCCATCAGATGTACTAGCAAAATTACTCTGCAACCATTTATCACCCCTGAACATGCGTTTCAATCCATCCTTGTGCTTCAGTAGACTCTGTAGTGCCACAAAATTTGTTGCAAAGCGGGTGACACCGGCCTCAACAACTCTCCACCAGTGGACTCTCTCATCCACGCCAACACCAGATGATGATTGTAGATGAAACGTGTTATCTTCTGTCCTGCATCCACCACCATTTTCACAGGTTGCAGTGTCCCAATTTCTTTAAGCATTAAATCAACACAGTGGGCAGCACATGGGGTCCAGTATAGATGAGGATAGATATTCATCAACTCCTCCCCTGCTTTCTTGTACGCAGCTCCATTATCCGTGACCACCTGCACAATATATTGCTCCCCAATCTCCCAACCACCTCTCGCATCAAACCCAAAATGTATTCATAGTTGTGTACATGCTCGGATGCGTCAACTGATTTGTGATAGAAGACTTGTCTATCACAATACACTAGGAAGTTGATGAGGCTGCTCCTGGTGATGCCCGACCAACCATCACACATGATGGTGACACCATACTTCTCCCATTTCTTCTTAAATCCGTCTATGTAAGACTTTATCTCATCAACTTCCTCCTGCAGATATTTCCCTGCCAAGTCCCTAGCTGTAGGAGGCTGCACATGTAGGCCTCCACGTTGAACCTCCTGTATTGCAGTTTTATAATAGGGACTGTTCGCTGCATTAAATGGTACCCTGTATGGTGCCACCACTTTGCAATTGCTCTCCCCACCTTGTATTTCGGCCCCTGCTGGTTGTATGAATCATCAATCCTAGTCTGCTTGCCATGCTCCCTAGGATACACATAAGGGTCCACATCCTCAATTTGCACACCTGTGGGTCTCTTGCTATGCCTGCCTTCTTCTGGTACTTGTGTGGGAGGGGGTCGAGTGAAATAATCTCCCACATTTGAAAATCGACGGGAGCCACTGCCACCTACCGCTGAGCCACTGCCACTGCCACTGCCAACCTCATGCTGAGCTCCATGAAAACTCATTCTGTGCCCTGCCCTTTGATCAGCTTCCCATGCCTCAGCCCTGCTATGTGCTCTGGCTAGCCTTTCCTGCACATCAGGATCAGGAACATATTCTGCATACATTTGAACTTCATCATCATCATCTTCATCTCTTTGCCTTCCTGATAATCCTCTCTGCTATCTCCTTATCTGCCTTCTTTCTTGCTGTCTCAGTTCGAACTTGCTTAATGTGTTCAATCATAGCCTTCTTGACTTCTTTTGGCACCGATTTACACCCCTGCACGTCATGGTACCCTG
Source organism: Colocasia esculenta (assembly GCA_014218235.1). NCBI lineage: Eukaryota > Viridiplantae > Streptophyta > Magnoliopsida > Alismatales > Araceae > Colocasia > Colocasia esculenta. Next base: position 91,424,389 of record CM024763.1, on the reverse strand, counting down.
CTAGTCGACCACCAGCAAGGTGCTTCTTCAAACGGGAGACCCCACCTCCTTGTCCCACAAAACCACAATAATTGCACTTAAAGTTGTGCCTATTCTCCAACATGATGCCATGCTGCCACCCAATATCATCAGAACTCTTTTCGGTGCCATCTACAATGACAAAAAATAAATAATAAATTAACAGTAAATTAAATTAAATTTCAGAATTTGAACACTAAAAGAAAGTATTCTTACTTCTTAATTGTTATATGATATTTTTTAATATACATGAACACATGATCACAGAAATCCATTCACACATGCATATATATTTTCTGTAATTTCACATTTTATATTTATTTTAAATACTTCTTATTAATGTAAGAATATAAATTAATTATTGCTCAACTTCTTATTTAATCAACTTCTAATCATGATGTACAAGTTATACAACACATTTCTATCAATTTTTGGTTGTTTACACTTTTTAAGATTTTTAAAATTATTATTCAAATTTTAATATAATTATTAATTTTATGAACATTAATTAATTATACCTAAACTTCTTATAGAATCAAGTTCTAACCATGATATAGAACTTATAGAACACCTTCCTATCATTTTTTGATTGTTCAATTTTTTTTAAGATTTTTAAATTATTTTTCAGAAAATCATATTTTAGGGAAAATCATCAAATCTACATGAAAACCTTGTAGATCTTGATGAGAAATGGTTGCAAGTGAACACAATCCCTTGCAACATCATTTCCTAACAAGATCTAACCCATACACCAAGAAAAGAACAGAAAAATGAAGAAATAAGGTTGCTTACCTTGAAACCCCTGTAGAACCTTCAAAAACTTGAAGAACAAGGCTTCAAAGCTTCCAAATCCACCTCCAAATGGACACAAATTCACTTAGGAAGCCTCCTCCTGTGGATTTGCACCTAAATCTAGGATTTTTCTCTTCAAAAAACCTGCAAACGGGGGGGACAAAGGGGCCTGCGGTTTCCTGCGCTGCGAATGGGACTGTTGAGTCCCGATGCGCAGCGCATCGCCGACACCCTTTAAGGGTGTCGGGCGGATCGCGCCCGATGCGACAGTGCCGGGCCGGATCGCATCGCATCGGCTCGATCCGCCTGCTAAGAAGGATCCGGCGCATCGGGCGAGTCGCGCATCGGATCCTCCCTGATCCGATGCGATTCGGGGGGATCGGCCCGGCTCGATCCGGCGCGCCAAACCTGGTCTGGACTAGACGTGAATTTGAGAACCTTACCCGAAGACTGCCTAACATCGTATGATCATGATTTAACTTATACTAGTGCTCTAGGTTTTTAGATGAAACCTACAACATGAAGTTTATTGAAAACATTAGGTAGAACAACACTATGGCTTTGGTTTGGATCAAAACGACAAACGGAAGCGTGATTTAAAGGATGAACAGAACAACCCTAAAACTGCTCGTGATAAAAAACACTTATACTGCAACATGCCCATGAAAATTGGGCAAAATAGGTTCATATGAAAATAGACTCGACGAACTACAAGATGGTATATGTCTTGTTTATTTTGTGCCCGAGATTACCTACCTTTGATCACTTCCAAATCTCTGGTTCCTATGGGTCGATATAGAGGCAAGGGGAAAAGAACTCCACAAATCCAAGCTTTTTAGGTTCTTCCTCCATGCTCTTGGATGTTCTTCCCACATCCAACAACGAAGGGAGATGTATTGGGTCGGCCAGAAAGGTGTAAGAAGGTTTATATGGCTAGGGTTATTAGATTCCAAGTTTTGAGTTTCCTAATCCCATGGTAGGAGTTCTACCTTAGATGGAACTTCCAATAGGCTATTTCCTTCTTAATCCCAACTCTAATGGGAAGGTGTTAGAGAGCAAATTCGTGCTCATATAATGGGCTTAGGGTGAACACTTATTATGGCCCAAATTGCTCATGTTGGGACATAAATGAGCCATATTACCATTGGGTGTGGGGCTATTGCGAATTTCCAAGATTATTTCTCTTTATTTAGTACTACCATTGGCCCAATAGCTCCATTTGACTCATTATTTAATGGTTTAACATATTATTTATACATACAAAGTAGTTGCCTCTGAGAACTTAAACTTTTATTTTAAATCCTGATATTTATCTTTATTGTTTAATTTTCTGGAGTTCTATGACAACTATCTGAAGGATCTGCCACCTGGTCAACATGTTGGATTTTCTCAACATTGATTCATTTGTTAGCAGATTTAAATTAAGGCCCCTAATCCATCTGTCTGCCAGTATGTCAATTCCTGTTCCATTATCTGGTATCTGGTGCATGTGGCGAGCTTGTTCTTTAAATACTGCTTGAATGCCTCTCCATACAGAAGAGTCCAGCACTGATCTGAAATGCCTGTCTATATATCTACTCCTCACCAACTTGCTCTATACCCCTCTATTCCTGCTGAGTAATGCCATTTTAAGAGGGAATGACTTGTCTTCTTGTGAAGGAATGCTGAGCCTGCCATTTGCGTGTGAGGTCATTATCTTTCTCCAGCTGATTAGCAGGAGCTTTTTCTTCCACATACCATCTCCACCTATGAAAGAGCACATTAAAGTGAAATGGGGTAAAGACCAAACAAAAAGAGGCATACTATGAGTATGCGTCTTTTGGATGCCCTTTACTCAAACTACAGTGCTACCCAAAAGGCATCTACCTGGCACCTGGGTCTTTTACATACAGCAAAGTTTTTCAAACAATTTTTTTTTGCAATTCCTCTGCAATTTTCTCATAGTTTAAACCATCCTTCTTCTCTGTCCTATAATGGAGAGCTAGCTGAAGTGATGTAGATAAGATCATGCCATGACTTTATGGACAGAACTCTTCTGTTGTTCAACATTAATTTTAAGTTTGTGTGTTGGAGAAGTCAAATAATAGCCAGCGGGGAAGCCTGCAAGATGGTGCAAAGCTGGTGCAATGATTTTCATGTTTTTTTTAAAGCATTTTCCAACTTAGAAGACCAATTTTCATCATTGTTACAAAACTTATCTCCTTACTCTGAAGTGCAAATGCTAGTAAGTACACTTACTGACCAGCGTCAATAAAAAGAAATCCTCATGGGACAGTTTCTTTTTCTTGATTTTTACCCTTTTCTTGGGTTTTTTTACATATAACTCCATGTAATCTATCGATATTCCAAGTATCACATTGAAATCTCAATATTTAAAAATACCCCCTCAAATCTCCTTAGGTTCCAAATAACCCCCTAGAGTTAGTTGCCGTCCAAAAAAAGCATTAATGGACAGTATATTCCTTAGTAAATGTTAAGCTTAAATACCTTGAATATTATATATAATATTAGGGTGAGAAATTATAAAGTTATAAAATTAATTTCTCTCACCCTTCTTCCTTGCAGTGGAATGGCCAGCCAAAAGGGATGGTGTTCGGGTGCATACAAGGAGGTGTCTGGCAGGGGCCCACAACTAAGGGGCAAGGGGTCGGACAAGGTTCTGTTTGTGTAGGGTGGATGGCGGGGGGTTATGGAGGGGATTGCCATAGATGGAGCTCGGGGGTGATGATCTGTGCAGCGATGTAGCCAGGGGGTTGCTACAAGCCTACAAGGGTCATAGAGGGATGTGAGTAGTGAGGGTCGCTGTGGGGGGACATCGACGAGGTGTGATGCACTACTACAGTTTGGGGCTGGAGGGGTGGGGGTTCCAGTGTGAGGGATACTGTGGGGCTCATCCAAGGGTGGGCGCAGGGGGTTCTGGGTGGTTACAAGTGGTGGGGGTTAGGGCAGATGTAGAGATTGGGGGTGCAGAGGGGCGAGGGAGCTGGGCACCATTGCAGGTGGGGGTGGTCCAACATGGGGTACACTATGTGGTTGTTGAGGGTGAGTGCAGGGGTGTCTAAGCGCTGTGGAGGGCCATTGCAATGGGGGGGGGGGGGCAGATAGGGAGCTGTTGGGGCAAGGGTGCTATGGGGTTGTTCAGGGTTGGGCACAGGGGTGTTGGGGGTTTGGCGGGGGCCACTGGAGGGCAGGGATATTGTGGTGGGCTTAGGGTGTTGTTGTGGGGGGCCACTAGGGGAGGAGGTTTGCAGGAGCCACAGGGTTGTTGTTGTGGTTGCTGGAACCGGAGCCAGGGGCCTCGGGCCTCTATGCAAGGTGGGTGGTGGTGGGGGAGGGGGTGTGAAGAATGACAGAGGAAGGGAGTGCTGCTGGTGGCGGAGGGGGTTTGGCTGTGTATGGCCGATGGGGGAAGGAGAGATGCATGGGCAAAATTGACTTTTTCATGGGTAGGGTTAGGGCTAACCCTAGTTAAGCTATCTAACATCAATAGATGGTAGGGGGTTATGGTTATTTTCGGACCCAAGGAGATTTGAGATTCCATGGTAATATTTGGAACATTGATAGATTACAGGGGTCATTTGTAAAACAACCTTCTGTTTCAAATACCTTTCCCTCCCCCTACACTTACTAGCCAAGCATATTTACTATGTCATTTTGGAGGTCTAGTTTTGGTCTACTAATATTACTGGCTCTTGGAACACTAGTTCCTGAGACACATGGTTTTTATGGTTTACTATATATATATATATGCAAACCCTTAGAACACATGTTTCCAACTCTAAAGACAGGTAGATGATGTCTATCACACGGTATCTGGAAATCTTAAGAGCTTATGTTCTTTCTGCTGTTGGTTAAGTTTTAGAAATCTGCTCTTTTTCTGCAGGTTCATTGAGAATTATGGTACGCACATCATAGTGGGCTGAGTGTGGGTGGACAAGATGTTGTGTTTCTGAGGCAGGAGCAGTTCTCCAGCCTTCTGCCTGCAAAGATCAAGGACTACCTTGACAGGCTCGGTAATCAGCTCTTCACCGACACCAGCACCTTCACACCCCTTCATTTGGACACCAGAACAGGCTGAAGGTCATGCTTCATCAACATCCATCTGGTCCCATCACACACTTCCCTCCCCCCCCCCCCCCCCCCCCCCCCCCCCCCACAAACACAAAAACACACAATGCACACCCCCACAATCCAATCCACATTCAGGATTGGTGTATATATAGCTAATCTGTTATTAATTGATCGGAAATTATTCTTTTTACACGTTTTAGACAGGTCAGTTGAACATGATAAGATGTAATGGTAAAAAATGATTTGAATTTTTTTCTGGGTCGCATACATAGTGCTGGGTTAGGATGCCTGTTGTGCTGTCTCTCCTTGTGATGATGAATTTTTAACTTGATGATGTCTAGCAGGTTCCAGAGTTTGCTTCGTTGCTTGGCCAGCCTGATGATGGTGACTTTGACCAGTCAATGGAATCTCTCCCCTCCTGCAGCCTGTCTTTTGCATCAGCTCGTGACATTTCTTTCAGATCACTCCCCTTCTCATCCACATCCGTCTCAGAGTGGCCTTTGACGAAGGCATTGACAGCCGCAGCTGCAGCGATCACATAGTAATTAACAATGAATTGGAGGAGATAGCTTCCCTTGAGTGGCTGGCCAGATGCATGGCTGAGACTAATATGAGGTATAAGACATTGGCTGCTCATTATTGGCATTTTTCTTACCATTACAGCTTCCTGCCTGCCATGTGCCCTCCTCTTCCCAACAACACATCACCGACCTGTTCTGATGGATGACAGTTGCAGCAGGTCTTCCTGTGAATCGGCTGCAGGGTCCCCCATTCAGAATAAATGGCATGGTGCACTACTTCCTGCATTGTCGAGCAAAGCTGTAAGTCATGTTACTGACAGTGCTCCCACTTTCTCATAGACAATACTTGGAGACCATAATGGTAAAATGCCTACAAACTTAAACATAAAAAAAAAAAAAAATCCTCAACACATGCCCTTGTCGTACATCATATGAGAATGATTAATTGGAAGTGACATCATATAAGAATGATTAATTTGCTAAGTGTAGATTGCCCAGGGCATTATTTCCAAAACATGGCCTAGGTGACAATGTGCTGGAAACAACCACCAAGTCTGTTTGACGCCTAGGCAAGCAGCTCAATAAGGTTCTCAGCCTGGGCCACCTTGGTGCACCTTTAGCCCAACCAAGCCATTTTGGTGTACAAGGTCATCCCGCTACATTTGGCATATGGGTTTGATGTTTTTGCTAAAACTTTCAATGGGTTTCTTGTAGAAGGTACCACCAAAGCTAGTGGTTTTGGTGTCATTATTATTTTGTTATTATCTGTCATTTCTTTTATTTTATTGTCTTTCTATATATATGTGTGCCAAATATTTGTTAGTAGCATTTTTGTATTCATTGAATATAGAATGTGCATCATAAAGAACATTACTTTCTTGCATAAACTAAAGTTTCGCCTAGGTGCTTTGCTTGTTTCCTTAGCAGTAAGGCGGTGCGCCGACCAAGAGTTATGTGCATGTAAAGAATAGAAACTAATGGTACTTTGTTACGTAATTGTTTTGTAATCTAACTTCACCAAGGCACTTTGCTTTGTCATCTAAGAAGGTGGCATGCCACTGCCATGGTCGTCTTCCGCGCCTCAGCAGCCGTCGCCACATGGCTTTTTCCAAGGGATTATCCCAGATTTCTGCTAGGTGTTAATTATTAAACATCTAAAAGAATTTGACCCATTCTGGATTAAACATTAGATGCCACCTAAGTCGCAATTAAACCATGTGGACAATGATGAGGTCTGTTTGGCTATGGTTGCTTGCTGTTATTTGACAATAACTCTTTGTTTCAAATTGGTGTAACTATGACACTGTTAGTGAAGAAACTTAAAGGTGATAGATTTCTGTTGTTCGATAATATAGTTACTTTAGAAATTTTCATCTGAAGTTTAGAAAAACAAGAGAAGAATTATAAATAAATTAACTGAAATGCTATAAAAAACTGAAAGAAAAAAAAGAAAAGACACTTGTTGATGTAATTACTGAATTAAGTTAAGCGAACTTCTGGGTAGCTATCAATGTTAGTTCCGCGGTAGATATACATGAGTAGAAGGATGTTGAAACCAGACAAAATGACACGCATATCTAGCTAAAGATTTCTCTCTCTCTCTCTCTTTTTTTTTTGAGAAATGCTTAGTTCTAAGGAAGGCAATAAAAGTGATGTGAATTGTCATCCATATTAGTTGAAAAATAAAATATCTTGTCAAAATTCCACCCAATAATATTATTTAGAGGGTAATACGCTTCATCTTTATTGCCCTTTTTGGAGGGTAGTAAGCATATATCTCTCTCTCTCTTTTTACTTTGAAGGGGTAACCCACCACCTAGCTAAAGGTCACCCTTTGTTTCTTTCGTCTTTTTTTTTTTTCCTTTTTTTTTCTTATTCCACACCCCCCACCCCTCCCTTTTCCAGGGCATCACGGTGACATTCTCAAAGAGAGAGAGGGGACACATCTGCGAGCAGCCACTGCGAATGGCTTCCCACTGTTTCAACCATGCCAGATGTTATAAACTTCACCTTCGTACCCATCACCTCCCTGCTCAAGGGTGTTCCTGGCATAGGGTTCCTATCCCATGCCATCAACCTCTACACTCGCTGTAAGCACATCTTCTCTTCCCAGTCAAACAAGATAGCATGCATATTTTTCTACATTACAGATGTGTATCAGCTGGAAAGAGTCTATATTTGGATCACTAGTATTGATCGCACTCTTCCACAATAAAGCAAAATTTACCTCTTTATTGTGGGACTTGTCTGCATCCATTATAGTCATTAATATCGGCGAATTATTCTAGTTATGCCAAAAAGGAAATTCTCAGATTGGGAAGAGCGTCGAAGTTATTCACAATTAGTAAATAATCCCCTGATAGAAAAGAGAACATATAAATGTATACAGTAACGTAACCCCATGAACTAAACTTTGAAATTCTGATTTGGATAGCGTAATGGTCTAAGTACGATGAGAACTAATTCTATTTCGAGTTGTTGTAGAATTTTTTGGTAAGGGAGTTGTGGAAGGATCAGTTGTCTTAACGTACATATGATCAAATGAAACTCAAAATGCATGTAATCATATGCAGCCCTGGTTCTTTCATTTTCACCTTGACCTTGGTCGATGAAGGAAAAAAGCAGATACTAGGTGAAGAATAGCTATAAAGGAAGAGATGTTTATGTCTGTGGACGGGTGATCCTGTTCGGGCTTGGCCGAATGGGCCTCCACTAAGAGAAGAGGGAAGACGGTCGCCGGTGCAGACGATGGCCTGCAAAATACCCAAAAAGGATCAGGGGGACCCGGTTGAAGAACGGGGGAGAACCCTTCGATGCCAAAGTCAGGTCAGACTGTCAAAGGAGGTAGGAATGGAAGGTTCTCTGGTTGTGCTCGTGCGTGGGCGAGTGTGTATGAGAAAAGTTGCGTACCTTTGCATGGAGATCTCAGGCGCCTTTTATAGGTAAAGGAGATGAAGGGTCCGGACACAATCTCCTTCAACGATGATCAAAGGGACGCATCGGTTAGAGTCCCTAGGTGGGAAGTTATCTGTTTGAGGCGACTGTCGAGCTCCTTCGTGGTTAATGCTCTTTATAGTTGGGAGCGTGTTGCGCCGTTGTCGTAACTGCCTTCGCGGGGGCGAAGGGCTGCTTCGGGTTCTATGGACAGAGGTGCCGAGCAGGGACATGTTCAGTTACCGGGTAGGTTGCACGGTGTTCGGTGCTCGGAAGCGGTGCATGGCGCTCGATGGTAGATCGTGCCTTGTTCGAACAGGCTGTAGGGTGTCCGGAGACTGCCCTTGGGGCCCTTTAGATGCCTGGGGGCTAGAGCGTGCTCGGAAGCCCTTTGGCTAACCCCGAGGACACGTGGCTCGATGACGGGAGCCCAGACGTCTTGATGGGTCTTAATGGGCCTGCAGGCCTAGGGGGCTAGAAATAGCCTCCACACTTGCCCCCCACGCTCTCAAGCCTGCTCGGGTACTGGAGCACTTGAGAGGGGAGGTGTCTGCTCGATTGTCACCCTCGCATAAATGCGATACCGACCGCGGGCGGTGAGCACGGCCTCTGGGCGACGCCGTTTTGGGCTCTTCTCGGGGACGGAGTTTCATGATAACTGGGGATGACGGTGTCGCGTCCTGAGCCTGGGGCGGCGTGTTCGAACGGTCCGTTGGAAGTGGGAAAACTGCCACTTTCGCCTTCGATTTCGCGCCTCCCTTCCTTATAAGGAAGAGGAGGGGAGAAGGCGGGGGCTCGCGCTTTCCTCATCAGAAACCTTCTTCCTTGCTTCTGCTCATTGTCTTCCTCCTGCTTTTTCGCCACTTCACCTTCTTCTTCTCCGTCGCTTGCGAGCAAAGATGTCGCAGAGAGTGGGTAAGGAAGTTGCCACCGCCGGAGCGAGCGGAGCGGGCGCCGGGAGCGACGAAGGGGCCGAAGTACAAATACTCTGACGGCCTGCGCGCGAGCGCTTCCGCATTGCTGAGGAGTATGGCATCATCCTCGCCAACGAGAGTGAGTTGTACTTGCTGAATAAGCCAGGGTGCTTCGCCTTGTCTCTGGACCTCCTGGAGGCAGGGTTTCGGCTGCCGTTGCCGGAGGGTGGCGAAGGGGATCCTGAACGCCTGGAGGATCGCCCCCATACAACTGACGCTGAACTCGTGGAGGACGATCTGCGTGTCTGCATCCTGTGCAAGCTGCGGAATGTGGTGCCCACCGCAGACATCTTCCGGGGGCACTTCAGCCTCGCGGCGTCACCGCAGACCGGCAACGGTGGTTACTACATCAAGCACCCGACGAACAAGATGCGGATCTTCTTTTCGAGCAAGTACTCAAACAATAAGGGTTGGAGCACCGGGTCTTCTTTGTGGGTCGCCGACGAGGAGCTGGAGCGGAAGAATGGGGGTTCCCTACTTGAGTTGGGGAACCTCCGAAGAAGGACATGGTGCCCTTCTTGATCCGGGAGGTGGCGAAGATCTCCGATGGCCTCAACAGCGTGCTGGCGGAGCGCGTGGAGGGCTACTTGACAGAGGCCCAACTGGTCAAATACGGGATCAGCCGAGCATGGGGTAGGTACCATGCTTCGTTTTTCCCGTTCTTGGTTGTTAGGGGACTGTTCTCTGACTCCTTTTCTTTTCTGTGCAGATGCCGCCGAGTTGGCCGCTAACAGGGACCAAAAGGACATGGCTTTTCGCCCGAGCAGATACCTGTCACTTCGAATGTGGTGTATATGGGCGAGGGCGCGCCCTGAGGCTGCATTCGCGAGAGAGAGCCGATGCCAGCGCCCAGGGCCGTCTAGAAGAGACCCTTGAAGATAAGTCTTCGGAGGGAGTCTGCATCTAAGACGGCGGCGAGGGCCGTGCAGGGAGGGGCCGAGGAGGAGGAGGAAGTCCCTCAGCTCCAACTTTGGAAGAAGGGAAGCTGGTGAAGGCGGCCGAACAAGCGAGGCCGCGACCAACGATGAGACAAGGCCCTGACCTTCGAGAGCGTAATCTCGGAGTTGGGCCTTGGCAGCGGAGAGGAGTTGGTCGTCGTCAGTGACCATTTTGATGGAGGCTCCGTCGAGGAGCAGATTGGGGTGCGGATGCCCCCAGGACCTGCTGGGGACCGAGCGGAGGAGACGGGCACAGCGGAGGCGTCTAGCGTCGCGGCGAGGGCGAGGCAACTTCCGCACAAAAGATCATTCCCGTTGTTTCCCCTGAGACACTGCGAGGGTCGTATCGGAGGGAGCGACGGAGCTTCTTCCATTGACCGGCGCTGCTGCGGAGGGCCAGTCGTAGATGGCGACTGCGATCGTGCCCGTCACCGAGCAGGTGGTCGGGATCGTGGAGATGGGGATTCAGCGGGCGCCCGCCGACGGCGACGAAGGCCAGGGGGTGGCGGTTGATGCGACCGCCAGCCAAGTGGTTCGAAGGAGCGGACCCCCCTGTCGAGGAGACCGCCGTAGCCGCTGAGGTCCGAGCCGAGTTCGAGGAAGATCGGGCACCTCTGTCGAAGGTGCTGAAGGCGAGGTCTTCGGCGCGGCCCACATAGGCGCATCTGGAAGCGGCTTTGGAGCGCTTCCAAGGGAGCTCGTCGAGGGAGCTGCCCCCCTGCCCCACCGCGTCCCAGCTCGAAGTGCTGGCACGGTGCCAGGGGTTGAGCCCGGAGGAAACTCCCGAGCTATTAGAGGAAGTTCGGGGGGAGCACCACTCAGATTTGACGATGAAGCTGACGTCGGAGCGCTGGTTAGCGCATCGCCTGATCGCTGGAGGTGCTGCGAAGGCTCGCGTCGCGAGCTCATACCCACCAGCATATTGGGATGCTGAGATCGCGTTTTCCCGAGGGAACTTGAGGAACAACACCGCTGTCGGAGGTCGAGCTACAGAAGGAGAACAGGAACCTCCGAATCGCGCTCAAAGCCTCCGAGCTGGAGCTTGCCATCGTCCCCGGAGCGAAAAGACTGCCCTTTCCGGGGTCCTTTCTGAAGCTGAAGCTCGGGGAGTCGCCGAGTACAAAGCCCGAGCCAGAGTTTCGAGAAGACTTGGAACATTATGACGCAACCTGTTACAAGGTGGGGCTTGAGTTGGCGAAGATCGAGGACGGAGGCTGGCCACGGACGATTACGCCCGCGAAGCCTTCAGGCTGCTCTTCGAGAGTGCCAATGTCGAACCCAGAATCCGCGCCTAGAGGGGTTTGTTTCGCGAACTTCCGTACAGGGCAGATGACCCTCGAGAAGACGAAGCTGGACCCTCCAAGCAAGCTTCATGACTTGTGTATTTTCCCTTTTTTTTGTACTTGGCTTGGCCGCTTTTTTATACCTTTTTTTGATGAAATGGATGGATTATCTTTTGAGTACATGAAGGCTCCTTTTTCTATCTCCTTCCCTTGTTATATTCTGTTCGAATCGAGATTCGTCGGCCGCTTAGAGGCTCGTAGGTACCGCGCAGGCCTTTGGAACTGAAAAAGTTCCGACCAGGGGTTTGTATCGAACACCTCTATTTCAGGTTTGGGGATCGCGCTAGTCTTTCGAGTTGAGAAGCTCTGACTAGGGGTGGCCCGAATAGCCCTTTTTACAGATCGAAAGAATGTGAGGATGAGAAGTAGGACGCCGAATAGGAGGCTTTTATAGATAATAAGCCTTTAAATTGGATACATGCCAAGTTCTGGGTATGACTTCGTCGCTAGGAGTAGCCAGCTTGTAAGAGCCTTTCCTAAGAACTTGTGTGACCTGATAAGGTCCTTCCATTTCGGGACGAGTTTGCCGGTTGCTCTTCGGGGATCTGATGCCGAGCAACGGCGTAGAACAAGGTCTCCTTCGAAGAAGCGCCATTCCCTACTCGAGAATTATAGTATTGCGTGAGCCGCTGTTGGTAGGAGATTAGTCTGATGCTGCCGTCACTTTGACGTTCACCGAGCATGTCTAGGTTCTCCCTTAACGCGCGGTTGTTGACTGTTTCGTCGAAGTGAGTTGTTCGGATTGTGGGGAGAGCAACCTTCAGAGGCACAACAGCTTTTGTGCCGTAGGCCAAGTGGAAGGGAGTCTCTTCGGTGGCCACCCGAGCAGTTGTTCGGTGGCACCATAGCACATTGGGGAGCTCTTCGATCCATGATCCTCCAACGGCCTCCACCCTAGTGCGTATCCTGTGGAGCAGTGTTCGGTTGGCGTTCTCAACCAGACCGTTTGTTTGGGGATGTGCGACTGAGGTGAAGTGGTTGTAGATGCCGAGCTCCGAACACTTTTGTTTGAAGAAAGCCCTGTCAAACTACTTCCCGTTGTCAGAGGTAATCACCTTTAGGACACCAAATCGGTAAAGGACGTTCTTTCATACGAACTTCCACGCGGCCTGGTCATGATCGTGGCAACAGGATCTGCCTCGATCCACTTGGTGAAGTATTCGATGGCGACGAACAGGATTTCCTTCCGACCTTGAGCCTCTGGGAATGGTCCCATAATGACTATACCCCATCGAGCAAAAGTGCGTGGTTCAAATAGAGTGTGAGCTGTTCGGCAGGCTGACGGATGAGCTGCTCGAACTTCTGGCACTCCGGGCACTTTTTGCGTAGGACATGCAATCCTTTTGCAGTGAAGGCCACCAGAACCCTACTCGGAGGATGCTGCGTGCCAATGTTTTGCCCCCCAGATGACTTCTGCACAGGCCCTCGTGGACCTCCTCGATGGCCGGTGTCACCTCAGTAGGATTGAGGCACCGCAGAAGAGGCCTTGAGAGGGAACGTCGTACAGTTGGCCTTCGATGACGGTGAACTTTTGGCAGTGCAGCTTGATCTTACGTGATTCGCCTTGGTCGGAAGGGAGATCTCCTCAGAGTAGATAGGCCAGCAAAGGGTCCTTCCAGCTTGGAGCTGGCAGGTCGGTCTCGATGGCCGCTATATCCACTTCGGTGCTTGGTGAGGCGAGCTCTTCTATGAACACGGAGCGAGAAGAGGCGATGTCGCCGGAAGATGCTAGTCTGGCGAGTGCATCAGCCTGTGCGTTCTGCTCTCGTGGGACGTGCACGACTTCGAAGTAGAGAAGACCTTATGTTTGGCGCTTGACCTGTTGGAGGTATTGCGCCATGCGGGTCTCCTTGGCTTCGAATTGTCCGTTCACCTGCTGGCGACTAGCTGGGAGTCACTGAAGGCCCGTAGTCGAAGCGCTCCGAGGTGTCTGGCCATACGGATCTCGGACAAGAGTGCTTCGTATTCTGCAGCGTTGTTGGAGGCGGCGAAGCGAAACCTAAGGGCATACTGGAATTCTAAACTTTTCGGTGAGGTAAGAACCAGGCCTGCCCCGCTTCGTGTGACGTAGGAGGACCCATCGACGTAGAGCTCCCATGAGGGCTTGTCCGCCAAAGGAGGGTCCTTCTCGGTCGGAAGGGTGCATTCTGCCAGGAAATCCACTAGTGCCTGTGCCTTGATGGCCGTCCTTGGACGGTAGCTGATGTGGAATTCCCCGAGCTCGATGGCCCATTTGATGAGCCTACCGGAAGCTTCTGGTCGTTGAAGGATGAGCTTCAATGGCTGGTCGGTTAGCACTGTGATCGGATGGGTCTGGAAGTAGGGCTTGAGCTTCCGAGCAGCCGTAACGAGAGCTAAGGTGAGCTTCTCTGCTCGAGGGTATCTTCTTTCAGCTTCTTGGGGCACCATGCTTATGTAACAAATAAGGTGTTGTGTCGTTGCCTCTTCTTTGATCAGCACCGTGCTGATGGAGTGTTCTGTGACCGAAAGGTACACGAACAACGGTTCTCTGAGCACAGGTTTTGAGAGAACAAGTGGGGCAGCAAGGTATGCCTTTAGCTCGGTGAAGGCCACTTCGCAGTCCTCGGTCCACCGTACTTTCCCCCCTTGCGGTGAGGCACCTTTGGGGACTCGCAAAAATTTGAAGAAGTTAAAGCTTCGTTCTGCTGCTCGGGACATGAGCGGTTGAGTGCGGCAAGGCGTCCAGTGAGCCACTGGACGTCGCGTACGGTCCTCAGGCTAGTCATTTCCAGTATGGCTCAGATTTTCTCAGGGTTGGCCTCTATTCCTCGGTTAGAGACGAGGAAGCCGAGGAACTTCCCCGAGCGTACTCTGAACGCACACTTTGCGGGATTGAGCTTCATATTGAACCTTCGCAGGGTTGCGAAGGTTTCTTCGAGGTCGGTAATGTGGTCGGCGCTCGGGAGCGTTTTGACCAGCATGTCATCGACGTAGACCTCCATGTTGCGCCCGATCTGCTGCTCGAACATCTTGTTGACTAGTCGCTGGTAGGTCGCGCTTGTGTTCTTAAGACTAAACGACATTCTGGTGAAACAGTTTAGGCCGAGGTCGGTGACAAATGTCGTGGCATCCTGGTCCGGGGGATGCATACTGATCTGGTGGTAGCCAGAGTACGCATCCAGGAAGTTGAGAAGCTCGTGTCCCGAAGTAGTGTCCACCAGCTGGTCTATACGCGTTAGCGGAAGTTATCTTTGGGCGTTGCTTTGTTGAGATCTTTGTAGTCCACGCATACGCGCCATTTGCCATTGGCTTTGCGTACGAGGACCACATTAGAAATCCACCTCGGATACTGAGCTTCCCGAGGAGCCCAATTACTCGGCTTGTGACGACGTGATCGTGGATCACGGTCTGCCGTTCTCGGTTGACTGGTCTCCGCCTCTGCTGGACAGGTGGCACCCTCAGATCTAGGTTGAGATGGTGGGTCATCACCTCGGGAGGGATGCCGGGCAACTCGTCATCCGACCACGTGAAGACGTCCAAATTGGTAAAGAGGAAAGCCTTGTAACGTTGTTGTTCGGCTTTCGGCAAAAGTGTACCAATGTAAAGGATATGTTTTGGGTCATCGTCCA
This sequence comes from Colocasia esculenta, assembly GCA_014218235.1. NCBI lineage: Eukaryota > Viridiplantae > Streptophyta > Magnoliopsida > Alismatales > Araceae > Colocasia > Colocasia esculenta. The sequence goes on along the minus strand of CM024763.1, from coordinate 91,409,208 downwards.
CCCCGTACTGGGAGCAGATCTTCGGCAGGGGTTCCTCGACTGGTGGAGGGCTCGCTGGTCGGTGTGGGCAGCACTTCTGGGTCTACCACGGGCCGTTTGTCTCGCAAGGAGAGCACATAGCACCGCCGTGACTCTCTTTGGCTGCCGGGCACCTCTCCGATACCGTGCGGCATGGGGAACTTCATCTTCTGGTGTAAAGAAGAGGGTACTGCTCAGATGCGGCCGATCAGGCCCCTGCCGAGAATGGCGTTGTACCTTGGCATGCTTCTGATCACCAGAAGTCCACCATCTTGGTTATATTCTTCGGTGCTATTCCTAGGGTGATTGGAAGATTAATCTGACCCATGGGATGCACCGAGACCCGGAGAAGCCAAACAGTGAGTTGGTCGGCTTTCAAGCCCATCATGAGAAAACATCGTAAGCCAACACGTTTGGTGCACTTCCATTATCTACTACTATGCGACGCACAGTACAATGATTGATGGTGGCCGCAACGACCAGCGCATCAGTGTGGGGAGTCGTAACTCCTACAAGATCATTGTCCGAAAAGGTGATTGCCTCCTCGGAGCGTGCGTGTGTCAGACTGGGATAAGGGGTTGGTCGTGGCGCTGGGGGCCGTTCGACCTGGTGCACCCGACGAGCATAGTTGCATTGGCTTTGACTGCTCTCTCTGCCTGCACCGAATCCTCCCACGATCACGTTGATCTCCTGCCTATTTGGCTCGTTGTTGATGGGCTGTACGAGGGTACGTTCTCGGCGTCTCGGGCGATCTTCGTTCTGGCGCACGTAGCACCCCAAGTAGCCACGCTTGATCAAAGACTCGATCTCGTCCTTAAGTTGGTGGCACTCCGAGGTGTCGTGGCCGTGGTCGCGGTGAAAGCGACAATATTTGTCTTGGTTGCGCCTGCGGGGATTAGAGCGCATCCTGGGCGGCCACCAAACATATTGCTCGTCTCGGATTTCAGCCAGGTTTTGTTCGGGGGCCACCGTGAGAGGGGTGTATTTAGTGAAGGGGCGTGGTCGGCACGACGAATCCTCGTTGTGTCGGCCCTTCTTCCGTTTGCGGTCGGAACCGTTGTCGGAAGGCCTCTTCTTGTCTGCCTGCTCGCCCTGCTCTGCTCGGCCGGCTGCCAAGCTCTCCTCACACGCAGCATGGCGCTGGGCGGTGGAGAAAAGCTCGGCCAGAGTGGTGGGCTGCTGTACTCCCAACGTCCTCTGGAGGAAACCATCGCGAGTGCCCTGGATGAGGCCACTGGTGGCTAACGGGACGTCCAGACGTGGGATGCGAAGCGCCTCAGTCCGGAACCGTTTGATGTAGTCCTAGAGTGCTTCGCCCTTCTTCTGCCGAACTGACAGAAGTGAAGCCGCCGTGCGGGGTTGCGATTTTTCGCCCAGGAAGTTGTCCTAGAAGGACTTTTTCAACTGGTGGAAAGACGAGATGGAGCCCGCAGAGAGGGTTTCAAGCCACGCACACGTAGTCTCCTTCAATGTGGCCGGGAAGGCTCGGCACTTGGCTGCATCTGATGCTCCGTGGAACACCATGTGTGACTAAAACCCGTGGATGTGATCCGTCGAGTCGGTGGTGCCGTCGTAGGGCGTAATGGTAGGCAGGGGCAGCTTCGGGGAGACTCGGGCCTTTAGGATCTCCGCAGTGAATGGGGAGCGGAAGTCCAAGACGTCATCCCCCGGAGTTCTGCCTTCTGCCCTCTGGACCATCGCATCCATCCGGCGTTTGAGGTCGACGATGCGGCGGAGACGTCTGGCTAACTCCTGGTCGGAGTACACAGAGCCTTCGTGCTTGGACCCATGGATGTTGGCGGCAACGATGGAGTGCGGAGGAGGAGGAGCCACAGCGGACCGACGAGGAGAGTCATCGCGCCGTTCTGGCGTTTGGCAGGGCGTCGGGGCTCTGCGCGAGCACCGAGCCGATTCCTCACGCCGCTCCTGTCGGGCCGACGGGGCAGGGGGTCGTCTTCGTGACAACTCTGCCTGTTGCTCTGGTGGTGGGGGAATTGTCGGGGCTGGCTGTCTTGCCAGTTGAGCCTGAACGCCCTGACATACCCCCACAAGTTGCTGCATCTGACCCTGGAGCTCCTCCACTTCCTGGGCTGTTGCTGGGGTGCCGGCAACAGGACAGTTATCAGTTGCTCTTACGGAGGGGGGAGCGTTGTCGTCGGCCGGCGGGGCTTGACCGCGCGAGTCTGCACGCGATTGGCGAGACTGTGTCGCCCTGCTGTCAGGGTTCTGGTGAGAGAACCGTCCGCGAGCCATGGCAGTTGTCGTTCCCACAGACGGTGCCAAAAATGTGGACGGGTGATCCTGTTCGGGCTTGGGCTAGACGGGCCTCCACTAAGAGAAGAGGAAGACAGTCGCCGTGCAGACGATGGCCTGTAAAATACCCAAAGAGGATAGGGGGACCCGGTTGAAGAACCGGGAGAACCCTCCGATACCAAAGTCAGGTCAGACTGTCAAAGGAGGCAGGACTGGAAGGTTCTCTGGTGTGTGCTCGCGCGTGGGCAAGTGTGTATGGGAAAAGTTGTGTACCTTTGCATGGAGATCTCATGCGCCTTTTATAGGCAAAGGAGATGAAGGGTCTGGACGTAATCTCCTTCAACGATGATCGAAGGGACGCGTCGGTTAGAGTTCTTAGGTGGGGAGTTATCTATTTGAGGCGCCTGTCGGGCTCCTTCGTGGTTAATGCTCTTTATCCGTTGGGAGCGTGTCGCGCTGTTGTCGTAACTACCTTTGGGAGGCAAAGGGTTGCTCCAGGTCCTCTGGCCAGAGACGCCGAATAGGGGCCTGTTCGGTTACCGGGCAAGTTGCACGGTGTTCGGTGCTCGGAAGCGGTGCATGGCACTCGATGATAGATCGTGCCTTGTTCGAACAGGTTGTAGGGTGTCCGGAGACTGCCCTTGAGGCCCTTCAGACGCCTGGGGGCCAGAGCATGCTCGGAAGCCCTTTGGCTGACCCCGAGGACACGTGGCTCGATGACCGGAGCCCAGACGTCTTGATGGGTCTTGATGGACCTGCAGGCCTAGGGGGCTAGAATAGCCTCCACAATGTCTACTCTATCTAATGGGGGCATTAATTTGGAATATAAAATGGTAAATGAGTAGGCAAAAATATAATCAAAAGAAAGCACAATTTGTTTTGGCCTTTTTAACTTAGAGAATTGTCACTTAAGAATAAAATAGCTATTGATGAAGTCATGTAGAAGATTTGGTATTGGTCGACTGGGTTCACTTTATCATGATCAAGTTTGTCTTACACTGATGGAGCACTAAAAATGTGAGTCTTGCCATGAGATTAATTGGAGAGGAAGAAAAGGAAATGCACACACATACTCGAGTGTAAGAGTATAGAAATTCATATCTTATGCGCTGCTAATTTGAAAATTTGCATAACAAAACTTTCTCTAGGTACGGTATTCTTTCTTGTATCCAGTATGTATCAAATGTGGAATTTGATGTTAGAATAGTAGAATCGAAATCTTATATATTCTCTACTAGTTTTTAATCCTTATATATGGTTGTGTGTGTGTATATATATATATATATATATATAATTTTAGTTTATAATCCTTGCAATTTTTTACAATGAATTTTTCATCCTATAACTTTGACTATTTAACTCTGGACCCACAAATTTCCTTTCCCCAAAAGCAGGTCCTTTCAAGGACGTTTTGCTAACTTTCACAATCAGCTTGTAGTCCCTAAATAAGGACCTGCTCGTAAGAAAGGTTACGCTTCATGGCTAAATAATGAAATTACAGTGATTAAAAGATGAGTGTGATAGATTACAAGGATTAAATATCTCTTATGTAAATCTATCAAGAGAGCAGAAGATCTTATTTTGCTGTTGTGTTCGCAGACAAGCCGCCCATACAAGATCTGGAGTACTTCCTGGACTTCCAATTACCCAAGGCGTGGGCTCCAATTTTCAACGATCTCCCATTGGGTCGCAGCTCAAACAGGCCTCTCCGAAACCCGGCATTACAGTTCAGTTTAATGGGGCCTAAGCTCTATGTCAACACAACAGAGGTGATCCCCGTTCCCATGCGAACTCAACAGTTGCCGACGTATATATAAAAATATGCTTGCATCATGTCCTCTGCTCACTTACCTCCTCATCGCTGACTCTGACCACCGTTTAACTTCAAGTTTTCCATCTTCTGTGCCCCTCACGCAGGTGACTGTCGGAAGACGACCTGTAACGGGGATGAGGCTATACCTAGAGGGAAGGAAAAATGACAGTTTGTCAAAACCAATTGAAATGTGCAGATTTATTTTTTTTAGAAAAGGGAAATGCTAATTTACACCTTAAAAGACTGCCTCGAGGTATTTCTTTCATGATCAACACAACATGTTATAGGGAATATTGAATCAATCACTCATGATTTTAGCGATGTGAGATGAGGGAATGCGCCTAAAGAGCAACTCGATCTGGTAAGTTAAATGGGAAAAGATGTTTCGCTTGAGTATAATGATTTAGCTCCTATTTTTTCTGGGTCCTTCTCTCACTAATAATGCAGATCAACTAGTAGGGAGTATTTTGAAGGCGTATTCTTTATTTGTGCTATATATCTCCCATCAATTTACAGAATGTGCCGTATGACTTAGTTTAACATTAATATCTATGGCATTGATGGGCCAATGAAATCATTTTTTTTAACTAAAAGGCCTGAAATCGGCCATTTTATTAATAAAGAGTCGTGATTTAAGTGTGCATCTCAAGAGATATTGTCCCCATGTTTAGGGTTTTATCTTTTAAAAGGGTCCTCTTGGGAGAAGAGGTGAGGCTCTTGCTGATAAGCACACACTTGTTCTCACTATCTTTCAATGTGGGACTAAAGAATATCTCTACACAGTCTCCCAATAAAAATATGGGTGTGCGGGTCTCATGAAGATGAGACGCTCGGGTAGGGCGCATGGTCTCTCGTTCGTTCCCACAGACAGCGCCAATGAAGAGATGTGATTTAAGTGTGCCTCTCAAGAGGTATTGTCCCCATGTTTGAGGTTTTGTCCTTTAAAAGGGTCCTCTTGGGAGAAGAGGTGAGGCTCTTGCTGATAAACACATACTTATTCTCACTATTTTTCAATGTGGGACTAAAAAATACTTCTACAATTAATAAATAAGTTTTAAAAAGTGGCAATAGCTATTTACCATCTCGGTGGCATAGGCCATATAAAAGAAACATGCCAAAATTAATTAGATTTCCGTAGACAATCTATTCTAGGAATAAGTACGTCGTAGAACTGTCTGAGGACGAAGTTCTCGACATCGATGACAACACTCAACATCATCATCTCCAGTCCTTTTATCAGATGTCCCAGAATCAAACTTAAATCCAAGCATGAAGATATTTTCAACTTTAGCTTGTTCTGCAACCCTCCACCAAGTTGGAATGTCATCTTGATCACCTTGAGCTGTAGAGGTTTGTATTGGTGGATGAATTGTAGGTGAGGTAGCTTCCTGATGTAGAGGGTTAGGAGACCGATGGCGTGGTGAAGGGAAACATATTTTGACACCTCTTTTATGAGTTGGATGAGAAATAGATTTCTTACGACCAGAGAATGTGCTGGTTGATAGTAGACACAACTAAAGTCTTTGCATCCTCCCCGGGGGAGGAAGACAAGTTGTCCTTGCTGGCAACGGCGGTCAAACCATACTCACTATTGCCTTTTTTAACACCCTGTAGTGCATCTTACTTGTTATAGACTGTTAGTGGGATTATGGTATCTTAGGTTTCCCTATTTCTACGTGGATCAAGCACACGGGAGATGTGTATGCCATCTCACTCTAGCTACACACCAGGAGCATGTATTCCGTACTCTCGCTTCTTGTGGGATCAGGAATGAGAATAAACCTCATAATAAAGCATATCAACGAACAAAAATGCCTTTCTTTTTCCTACTGAAATCACATCCTGAGACAGCTAAAGAAACTGCAGATTAGCCGTTCACCTCCAACACCTCCACAACGTACCAGCCTTCTTCGGAGACCAGATGGACACCGGCAGGCCGCTATGGCGAGGATCCGCGGACGTCTTGGACGAGAGGTACCATGAACCCGTCCAGTGGAAGGTGTTCTCCCACGTATGCACTGCTGCCGTAAAGTACGACCCCGAGTGGGCAGCCTCCTCCGGCGGCCCGAGTGTGTTCATCGTTACCGGGGCGCAGCTACAGGTGAAGACCAGTGCGTCCAGAAGTGTTCTCCACCTTAGGTTGTTGTACTCGGAGGTGCCAGGCTGCGTCATCGGGCAGTCATCATGGGGGCAGAGCACGGTGTGCCTGTCGCAGGGGCTGGGCCTGCTGTCCACCATCAGTGAAGCCTTCTCCGGCAGGGTGGAGAAGAAGAAGCCGGAGGAGGTAATGTTGAACTCCGCCAAACACGCCGACTACCCCCCTATTCCTGTGCGGTCGCCGAGGCTTCTAAAGTTTGTGGACACCACCGAGCTTTGCAGGGGACCTCAGGACGGCCCTGGGTATTGGCTGGTCACCGGAGCCCGGTTGGCGACGCAGAAAGGGAAAATTGGTCTCCACGTCAAGTTCTCCCTTGTCAACCCACTGTGGTAGCTCCCGGTGCGTGTGTAGCTGTGCAATCACAGTAGCAGGGCTCAACAGAAACAAAGAATCCCACCAAAGAGAGTTTTTAGTGTTATTCTCATTTCCTTTTTGGTTGGGCAGTAGCTTTCTGGTTGGCTTCCGATCTCTCCTTCTCTTTCCTTCAACGATCTTTGTTAGGGTGCTTTAAACACTCCGGAAATGGAGAGACAATGGAAATTGATGCATGTTATAGGCTAAAAGCGGTTTTCCAATTTTCTTTTCTGTTGTACTTGAGGTTTAGTCTCATATAAGCCCCTTCCCTCTTTATTTGTATAGAATTCTCGCAACTCAATACTTTGGATTTTATACTTTAAGAGTGTGGATATTAGAGTTCGATTTTTACTTGTTATGCCGTCCTGTAAGTTCAATAATGCCACTTACACTGCAATCATTCAGATTTGGCTTTAGGAGGTGTTTGAGATTTTGTCCCATGTGCAAAGAATTTTGTATACTATTTCTCTTCATGTGTAGAGCGTAGGAAGAGAAGTCTCAATTCTACCCCCAAAAGTCTTTAGTTTTGAATTAGAGTTTGAGTATTTACTGTGTGAGCCACCCTTCGGGGCCCTTTTCCTCCGCGCAGGTTTAGGCGTGTGTTACGTTGACATTTCTCCACATTTAAGGGCGCCCTTGTCACAGGTACGTTTCAACCCCTTCCCATTGATTCCCCTCTCCGGAAACAATTTTGTAACACTTGATAACACATTAAAATAACATTACTATTGAAACTGTGCCACTGCGCCAATTGTTCAAAAAGGAACCAGAGAGACAGATTGCACTGTTCAACCAATTTTCTCAAATTACAACATTGGACCCACAGACTCTCAGTAGATCTAAAAACCTGACTTCATTTTTTTTAATGAGTAGGCACATCTTACGAACTGGTAATGGATTGTGACATCAAACTATGCATGTAGTTCTATGTCACGGAACCGTTCTATGTATATTACCAGAATTTCATATCATTATCAATACGGAGATGCTTGATCTTCTTACCGGTCTACCTCTCAATCAACGCATTCCACTACTTGAAAGTGACGAATACCTCACTCTTTTTCTTTAGAAAATATACCTAGACCTTTCTTGAGAAATCGTCAATAAGGATCAGCAAATAATTAACACCACCTTTTGAGACAGCTAGAGCAAGATTCCAAAGGTTAGAGTGGAAGTAATTCACAGTGCCCTTAGTCCTATGGATTGTTGGGCTGAATTTCACCTACATTGTTTGCCAAACACACAATGCTCATAGAAATCAAGTTTTCCAGTCTTCTGATTAGCAAGTAGACCTCGCTTGCTCAACTCCATCATGTCTCTTTCACTCATGTGGCCCAATTTCATGTGCCACAATTGGGTAGGATCATCTAGACTCCGTACTAGATTGGCACTGCCCATCACGGTGCTTCCTTGTAGATGATACAAGCCACCGATCAACTTCCCTTTCATTTAAACCAATGCACCTCTAGAAACTTTCAGGATTCCATTCTCTGTTGAGAACCGGTATCCATGCACGTCTAAAATACTCAAGGAGATCAGACTCTTCTTCAGTTCTAGAATATGTCGCACTTTTAGAGTTATGATGACATTGTTAAACATCTTGATTCTAATTGTACCAACCCCTACAATTGCAAGTGTTCTATTGTCTCCCAAGGTTACGGTACCACTACTTATTGATGTGTAAGTAGAAAACCATTCCCTGTGAGGACACATGTGGAAGATACAACCAAAATTAAGAATCTAATCATCTCCGAACCCAAACTGGGAATCCGATTAGGATTCCGTCAGTTCCCCCACGTCACTCTCACCCACCCGGTCATGTCGGAGCGAACGGCACGCCGATCGGATCCCTCTTTCATATTTTTGGACCATCGACATATATGTTCTAACCCTTTACATTTGAGTTTTTTTTAGATTAGTGGCTTGAGCGCCGAACCCAAACTAGAATTTCGATCAAATTTCGTCAGTTTCCACATGTCGTTCTTACCCACCCGGTCGTGTTGGAGCAAACAACACACCGATCAGATCCCTATTTCATATTTTGGACCCCCGACTTGCGTGTTCTAACCCTTTTCATTTGAGTTTTTTTTAAGATTAGTGGTTTGAGCGTGTGACGACCCAACTAGCAAATTGGCCCAACAACCATGCTAGTTGGTAAACTTTCCAGGAGGGTCACCCATCTTGTGACTACTTCCAACTGAGCACGCTTAACTTCAGAGTTTTTTTTCCTGCTCGAGCTCTGAAAATGACTAGTCCGAGTTTTTGGTAGTCTACTGATTTAGTCCATTTAATATATTCTTATATGGGATGTTACAATCTACCCCTCTTATAAGCGACGCTCTTGTCGCTGCTCACATATAGCGCATAATCAAACCCTAGGCAGACAAGATTCTAGAGGTGGCCCTCACAGGTTCAAGAGGTGGCTCCCACTATGTAGCACTTTGCGCCATTATGGCCTCAAGAGATGGTTCCCATAGCGTAGCACTTTGTCCTGTATGGTACTTAGTTCTTTCACTTCTGGCTGGGCAAGGCAGGTATTGCTCATGATGAGGACGATGTTATTAGATTCCAGCACCGAGTATGTGTACCAGATGTCATGGATATTTGTGAGCGAGTACTTGCAAAAGCTCACAGGTCGCGGTTCTCCATTCATCCGAGCAACACCAAGATGTATCAAGATTTGAAGTGATCCTTCTGGTGGTCAGGTATGAAGAAAGACGTGGCAGAGTTCGTATCTCGGTGTTTGGTGTGTCAGCAGGTTAAGGCCGAACGTCAGAGACCATCAGGCCTTATGCAGAAGATGGAGATACATGTATGGAAGTGGGAAGCGATCACCATGGATTTTGTGATGGGTTTGCCCAGGTCAGCTAAGGGCAATGATTTGATATGGGTGGTCGTAGACTGTTTCTCCAAGATTGCTCACTTCTTACTTATGAGGAAGAAACAGTCTGTGGAGAGCTTGGCGAGGCTTTATGTAGGCAGCATTGTGAGATTGCATGGTGTGCCGAAATTCATTATCTCAAACAGCGACCCACGGTTTACGTCGAGGTTATGGCATGGCCTTCAGGAGGCTTTGGGTTCTCAATTAGAGCTCAGTTCGGCTTTTCATCCTCAGACAGATGGTCAGTCCGAGAGGACGATTCAGACGCTCGAGGACATGTTGAGACCGTGCGTGCTTGACTGGAAGGGCGACTGGGAACGTCACCTACCTCTAGTGGAGTTTGCTTACAACAACAGTTTTCATGCAAGTATAGGCATGGCTTCATTCGAGGCTTTATACGGTCGGCCTTGTAGGTCTCCTTTGTGTTGGGAGGAGACTGGTGATAGACAGTTGGTAGGACCTAAGTTGGTTCAAGAAACTTTAGATAAGATCCAACTTATTAGGCAGAGGTTGATTGCAGCGCATGATAGGCAGAAGAGCTACGCCGACAACAGAAGGAAGGACTTAGTGTTCGAGGTTGGCGAGCATGTTTTCCTTAAGGTATCACCTACACGAGGCTAGGTCAGGTTTGACAGGCATGGCAAGCTGAGTTCGAGGTTCATTGGCCCGTTTGAGATTCTCAGGCAGATGGGCAGTGTGGCGTACGAGCTAGCTTTATCCCCAACGCTAGCAAGTGTGCACCTTGTATTCCACGTGTTTATGCTCAGAAGATACGTGCGAGATCCGTCAGATGTTATCACCACGAGCCAGTGAACTTCAGCCAGATTTGTCATATGTGGAGCGACCAGTGGCTACTTAGATCATAAGGTTTAGCACCTCAGGGACAAGGCTATAGCTTCCATAAAGGTGTTATGGAGGAACTTCTCACGAGAGGAGGCTACATGGAAGCTTGAGGAGACTATGAAGAAGCAGTACCCCTATCTGTTCGGTTAGTATTTTTGCTCTAACTTTGGGGACAAAGTTTCTTTTAGGGGGAGAGGGTGTAAGGCCTTAGTTTTATGTGTATTTTATGGTTGTTGTTATGTTCTTATTTTTCTGCCCGAAATTCTTCTTAACGTCAACATCAATTAACGTTAAAACCTGGTTGACGGCAAGATATGTGTCATTTATAGTCTGGCCAGAGAATCTAGACGTCAACATCGATTGACGTTTAGTTCTGGTTGATGGCAGCGAAGTGGTCGTTAACTTCTCCGGCTGCATTTGGGATTCTTGATTTGAAACCGTCCCGATTTCTCCGGGAGGCAGATATGGAAACCCTGCAACTGTCAGGACTCCTCTTTCCTAGGTTGCCTACGACCTCAAACACCTATAAAGCTAGGTCATCTCTGCAAAGAGAGGACATTGGCTCAGCTAGGGCTTTTGGGTTTCGAAGAGAGAAAAAGAAAGTTTGAGAGGGTTGATCCAGCAAACCAGAGGCTACACCGACGATCTATTGCAAGGGGGAGGTTCTTCTAAAGGTGGAGAAGCTCTCCTAACGCTAGGAGATCATTTGCAAGAGCGTGGAAGTCAAATCAAACCGTGAAAGTTTGCCTCTTTGGCTTGGCCAAGGAGGGCTTCATCACCCAATTCGATCTTCAGAGAGTTTTATAGAGGCAAGTACTTAGGAGTTTCATCCCTATACCTACCACATAGGGTTTTAAGATTTTTATGCATTTTTATCTCGTGTTCTAGACCCCCAAATTCTCCATCCTTTTGTTTTCAGTTTGCACTTTCTGCAGACAAGAGGTTGACGACAACATCCTTGCCGTCAAGTTCCTGAGTTGACGACAATCGATTATGCCGTTAACCCATCCTGACGGCAAATCTCTTGTCGTCAAGTTCTTCTGATTTTTTCAGAACAATGTTTTAAACATGTGATGTGAATTTTATGGTATTTTGAATGTATGCATATGTTTAGAATTTTTTTCTTGTCAGATACATTTAGTAGATTGAGCCATAAATTTCTGATGTTTTTTATCATATTTGTAAATTATAGAATTTATGTTATAAGTAAATAAGCATGTTATGCCAGATTTAAATTGGAGTAAATATGTATGATGGTATTGTTGTCACAGAAATTTTCCATGAACTCAGTGTTATTGTGTGCATGTTTCAGAACTGGTAGAACCGTTAGTTTACTGTCTACCATGTTTAATCAAATTTTCTTGTTAAATTACCTGAGATCTCTGTTAAATATTAAAAATAAATGTACTGTCGGGAAAATTTTGAAAAATTAAAATATTCCATGCATAGGGTCTATGTTTAAAATTTGAGCATGTTCTAACATCCCTGGATATTGTTTCCAATCGTAAGTCACTAAGGGTCATATTAAGCATGATTAATCACAAAATGATATTTTTCTGATGATTAGTGTCATGTTCAGGTTCTGTTAAGTATGTATTAGCACTGTTAGATAGTCATGATAAATTCTGTAATCTGAGATATATGTGTTTGAATCATGAGCATGTAAATGGATCATTAAGTGTATGTAAAATTGTGTTAAACATGTGATCAATGTGAGTGATGTGATTAAGTGATAATTATGTCGAGATTGACACTGCTACCATAGAAGACTGTGGAGCCATACCATAGAAAAGTCTCTATGGGAGGGCTTAATGTGTATGTGATATCATGTGGGCATCAGGATGAAATCCTGGAGGTGGACAAGTACCACTGGTTAGGCTAGAGAGGACTTCTTCCGGTTCTGCGCAGTTACCAAGATTCGTCACTATATTGCCTAGGTGACGGATATGTGTTATGTGTGTGATGTGTCCTTCTTTATGGTGGTTCAGACTATGTGTCACGGCAAAATAATGTTTAAAGATGTGAATTACATGTGAATGTGCAAAGTGATTGTGTGAAAGTGATGTGATATTGTGCTTCCATATGTGAGAATGCGAAACCATGTGATTAAACTTCTTTTATATTAAAACAGCAAGCAAAATGTGAAAATATGTGTTACATAAACATATAAGATGTAATTGATATCATGCTAGCATTATTAGTAGACATGTGATCAAGTGTAGTACCCCATAAAATTTATTAATATAAAATTATAGATAAATTGAAATTTTATCAATTATAAATTTAAACTAGTTAAAAGGTACGCATCATTATTGCATGCGTAAAAATCTATATAAAAATTTCATAAAATAGTAGTTACACGTTAAATAATATGCTTTAATGACCCATCAAGAAATTTGGTATAAAAAAATCATCTGGACCAAGTTTAATAATTATTGCGACTTAATATCATAATTAAGGAATAAGTTAAAAACCTCATTATTATATGAGCCAAAGTGGATTAAAAATTAACATGTGAGTAGAATTCGTAACTATAGTATTTTCTAATTAAAAAGGATCAATTAAATCATTAAAATGACTTATATATATCTAGAAAAGAGACTTAGACTTACCCCAATCCCTTAGCCACGAAATTAGATCTCTCCCCAAGTTAATTAGGTGATAGATGTTAAAAAAAGGAATAAATGTGGAAATTTGGAGTAAATTATTAAATAAATTGAAAAGGGTAAGATAATGACTAAATTAGCTTATAAATATCTCTACAAGAGTCCTAGACCTATCCAAACTTTCTACCCACAGAATTAAACCTCTCATCTATCCTATTAGGTGGATAAATAAGGAGAAAAATATAGAAATTAGGAGTTTGAATAGAAGGAAGAGTTTTAACTAAGTTAGTCACTTAAACTAGCTAATACACCCCCCCAATTCATCTCTACCAACCCATAGTTCGATGCTGGAGCCTTGGGGGATGATGGGAGGAGCTGTGGACGAGAGGAGCAAGGAGGAAGGAGCTTGGAGCAAGGGATTTTCACCATCTTCTTCGTTTTTCAACCCTAGGAATCTTTACAGCGCAAAAATGTAGGCAATCTCTCAAGCAAAATTAAATTAAACTCGGCTTTAGGTAGACCTTGATCCCCTCTATCAAAACCCCATGATTTTCTTAATTTTCATTGCTCCATGAGAGAGTATTAAATGCTCTAATCTCTGTCATCACCATGTACTCGAACCTACATATTTGCTTCCAATCCATGAATATACTTGATCTTATGCCACGAAACTTTTATCATAGTTACTGCATGATGTTAGGGTTCTAATGATCATATTTCTCACAATTTTCATCGTGTATCTTTTGCTAATTAAATTGAAAACCATGATTGTGCATGTTTTATGTCACCAAAAGTAACATATTAAAGCATGCCCCATACTTGTTTATTTTCTAATTACTCGTGCCTAGTGATAGATCTACATGTCTACTTTCATTCAAAATTAGTTTCATGATTTTTGGACGTTCTTACGATTTTATATCGATTTTTGAATAGCCTTGTGTTACACTATGGAGGGTTGGACCAAACCTGAAAAGGGGCTGATTTCCCTTTTGGGTTTCGGGCCACCTTCTGAAATCGCGACGGTCTGATCCATCGCGATTTCAGAAGGTCGCGACGGGTAGGACTGCCGCGTCATGAACGCGACGGCCCGAGCTGTGAGACCCTCGAATACATGTAGTAGTTACTTGTCATGTATATAGTGTGTATTAAATTGTGCATGTTATAATTATATAATTACTCATGTGCATAAGTAGGTGTAAATATTGTTTCATGAGAATATAAATACTTAACTAATCTTATACATAGTGTACTTATTTGAATCACATGCATATTATATTTTAATGATGATGTGTATATAATATCTAATTATTGATGTACATATTACATTTAGTTATTCCATGCATATTGTATGTAACTAAGTAGTATACATATGTATAAATATGTGTTTACCTTGTGCAAATGATACCTATCAACTTTCTGTACTCATTTAGTTGTTTAAGATGTTTATGTATTTTTATTTTGATGTCTTGTTGTGTTTTGGCCGAAATGTCTTCTGTCGTAAACATAAATTGACGTTGAACTTATGTCGACGACATCATTCTAGCCGTTGACTGTTTGGTCAGCTGAGGTAGGCGTCCAGATCGATGGACGCCAACCCATTATTAGCGGCAGCTGATGTTGACGTCAAGTTCCCAGCTATGTGACGGTTTTAGATTTGGTAACGCCCGTGTTTCGTCCGGTTCCAGAACCGTTGGTTACCTACCCTAGTGCGTACCCCGAACCCTTAAGCTTATAAAAACTCCCTCTTTCGGTCGGATTGGGTCTTTTGGTTCCTTGTGGAAAAACCCTAGAAAACTGTGCGAAACCTATTCTTGAGAAGCTTGGATCCGACGGTGTGGTGCGACTTTCGGCGTTCTCCTTCGACTAGAAGATGCTCCATACATAGAGGAAGGCTTTCCCGACCTTGGTTAGCAGGCAACATCGACACAGAACCAGCTTGGGAGAAGATTTGGAGAGCTCCTTGGCTTGGCCGAGGAGAGCTTCTCCGGAAAATAATCTCAGTCAACGAATTTCTATGAGGCAAGTGATCTACAGATCTCATTCCTGTACATGTCCCCTAAGTCCTAGAAATTTTTGTGGATTTTATTCGAGTCTTGGAATCCCATTTCTCCAAGTTTTCACCGTTCTGTCTGCACTTCTGCAGACAGAATATTGGCGGCCACTTGTGTGCCGCCAAGTTTTGGTGTAAACGGCTACATCTTGTGCCATTAATTATGTTGGCGGCAAAGCCTTTGACGCCACCTTCTAATTTTCACAGAACTTACATATCATGACTGTGTGATGATTCCGACCTTTTAATTGCTTGTATGTGTCGATAAATTGTGGATTTTTCTCATGTCCTGGAAACCCCATTCACCACTGTTTCTGCGTTCAGTCTGTATTTGCATAGACAGGAACTTAACGGCAGCATCTGGTGCCGTTAAGATTCATGGTTGGCGGCCACCTTTGGTGCCGTTAACCTGTGTTGGTGGCAGCATCTGTGCCGCCAAGTTCAACAGATTTTGACAGAATCCATGTTTGATCCTTATGACCTATTTTTCGGATTTCTGGACATGATTACATGCTGTAAAAATTTTGTGTGATCAAGTATATCCAGTGGAACATGCTATGTGATTTAGTCAAATTTTTGTACATTGTACTATTTATTATGGTTTCTGAAATGAGATTTAGGCATGAATTAGCCTTGTTAATTCCTGTTTAAATAGATCCATGTTAAATTTGAATTTTAGAAAATTTTTGTGACTGTAAAATGACAATTATCTGGTTTTGAAACTGTTATACATGACTTTACTGCTGTGGATCATGTGTAGTTAAATTTAGTGGCAAATGTGAATAAAGCATGTTTTAATTACTAAAATTATTTTACAAATCTGAAAAATATGAGAAATTGAGCATGCAATGAGTTTACTGTTGGGAACATGTGATTAAATTTTTGTTGCATTTTGATAACAGTAGGTACTGTCATGAGTTAAAGGAGAGAAATGACATGTTAAGTATGCCAATGTTAATTATGTGAATCTCAATCAATTGCAACAAGATTAGGATTGAGTTTATGAACTGATTAACACTGTGAACAATAGCATCATGTTAGGAAGAAAATTGAAACATGTGTGTGTTTAAGTGTATGAGCATGAAATGATTAGTGAGTGTGAGTATATAAGTAAAATATGATTAAAGTGAAATGTGTAAAGTGTGCCATTAGTGACACTGCTACCATAGAGGTCTGAGAGCTGTACTATAGAAAAGTCCATATAGGAGGCTCAACGTTTATGTGATATCCTAAGGGCATTAGGATGAAATCCTGGAGGTGGACAAGTTCCACTGGTGAGGGTGGAGTGGGCTTCTCCCGGTTCTGCGTAGTTACCTAGATTTATCACCGTATTGCCTAGGTGATGAATATGTGATATGTGAATGTGTATGTGTCACGTGCTATGTGTTCCTCTAGTTGGTGGTTAGGACTATGCGTCATGGCAAGTTAAGTGTAAGAAAAGTGTAACATGTGAATGTGTAAGTGACATGTGAATGTGGCACGTGGTAAGTGCAAGTGTTGTGATATGTGAATGTGTAAGTGAAAGATATGTGAAACATGTGTGAAACCATGTGTAAGTGCAAGCCAATGTAAATAAGATAGTAAGTGTATGTGAAAACAAAGATAGGAAGTGCAAATGTTCAAGTCTTGCATGTGTTAATATGATAGAATGTTTAGTATCATGTTGTTTAGTCTAATATCATCAATGTGTTAGTATCATGTGAATATGAATATTATACATTAAAAACAGCTAGCAAAAAGTGTGGAAAAATGTTATAATTGCATGAGAAATTGATTAGATACCATGTTAGGATTTTTATTTACCAAGTGTATAAATCCATGTTTTAACTTCATCTATTTGTGATGTGAATTGAAGGGAATTTGAAACTTAAAATCATGTTTGACATAGAGTGTAAGAAGCATGCTATAGGCATTCATGGATGTTGTTTATTTTAAAATATGGTTGACCCAAATTATGAGTTGCAACATGAAACAAGTCAATTATCATGTGTAGATGTATGTTAGTAAATCCATGTTGTAGTGATCATGATTAGAACCTTTATCTTCCATATGCTAAGATAGCTTTGCTTTATGGATTTCATGTTCATTATTCATCATCTTGAATACGCATGTGTAAGTCTAAAGCATGTTTAGGTGACTTATGTACATTGTTAATTGTTATAAAATATGTGCCATGAAAATAGTTTAGTGATTAAAAGATAGCATGTGTCTTATTGTTGAATAGTTTAATATGTGTGCGACATGTGTAAGATTGTTGTCTTTAGATTGTTTGCTGGGTTTTTTAGACTCATCCTTGCTTCGGCGTACAGGTGAGACAGATGTACCCATACCTGGAGAGGGCGCAGCGAGGAGCGGCATCGAGAGCGAGGAGTAGTAGAGCGTGGAGATGTTTATTAGTTTGCTTTACATTCCATAGTATGAATAAATGTTAATTCTTGTGGACGATGTCAGAATGTACTTTCATTCAGAAATGTAATAATGTGGACTTTGTTATTTTTATTTACTTTATAAGCTGTGGAATAATGTGATGATGATGGAATAAGATGAGTAGTTCTTTCTTTTATTTCCGTTGTACTTATTGTTATTCACGTACATCTCAGCCTACTGTTTAGTGTTGGGTTATCATCCCACTGTAATGACGCCCTTTGCACCGATGAGGATTGGTATAATCGTATCGGTATAAAGTGGGTCGTTACACGAGCCGTCGCGATTTCAACCCCCAAAACCTTGACCCGGTCGGTTCAGCAGGACGCGACCGGACCGGTTGTCGCGACCTGAAACACGACGGGGGTATTTTAGTTTTTGAACCAGAACCCTAAATTGCTGTTGTATCCCTGTTATTTATGCCATATAATTTTTGTTTAACCTTATTCATGCATTGTTATGAACAGTAATAATCTTTCTATTAAAATTGTGTATTAATTACATGAAATTCATTTAATTGAAAGCTATGTGCACGATTAGACTTGCTCACATGATTTCTTTACACTTGCACACACTTAACATTAATGTTTGCCATGAGAACTTATTAATTTACTCTATAATATATTGGTAATTAAGTGCAATTATTCACTTAATCTCCCAATTATTTAATGACACTTGTCTTCGTTTTATTCGTGCGCTTTGTACATCGTTATCGCGTCCCTCTGCCTTCGAGCACTCGAGGCAAGACGAACACTTATTTTTACACCCTTCTTTCTTGACTTGGACCACCTCTCTGTTGAGAAAACTCCTGACCAGACTAAGGACTCATTGTCAATGCCTCCGTAAGTCTCCTTGGCTTTGGCAGACGTCCATTGCCGACGAGCGGGTTGTACCCTTAAAACCCTTTACACTCTTAGGGATCAGTATGATCCAATGGTCTTAGTTGGTTCTCTCTCACCTTGAAGATCACGCCGGAACTCTGACTTGTGTTCATAAGCATGGATAATGGGTGATTGTGACTTCTACCAGACTGCCAGCACACGACTGTGCCGTGCAATTGTTACTCTCGTCTGTTTATCGTTATTTTACGAATATGACACTGTTCTCATCTACTATCTCTATACTCTCATCTGTTCACATTCTCTCTCTACACTTTCGTCTATTCGTCAATTACTCTCATCTTTTCTTGGTACTCTATTTGGCCATACAATTGATTGTCTAAGATAACAAACATAACCAATGCCAGGCAATAGGGCCCGATCTGGTCCTCGGGAGTGCGCCCGAAGAGTGCCATTTTCCCATGGGAGTCAACATGATCAGGGTGTGTGGTATACACTCAGCGCCATTTAAATACTATCAAGATTTAATCTATTGCAATTAATTAATCACTATACTATATTCTCTCAGTTGATAAAATGATCGACCAATCGTTACATGCTATCGTTACTAGTGCACTGTTGTGCAACTTTACGTGTTATTTCGTTACATGGATAATCCGTTATCATGCTAGTTTTGCATATATTCTTTTAGAAGTTTTATCATTCTCTTACTATCATGTGCTATTACTCTCTTGACTATACTTGATCGTTCTCTCTAGTTATCATGCTTTACAAGACACTAATCACTTAAAGTATGACTGTCTTTACGAGATATTAAGTCCTATTGAGCGTTATCGCTCACTCTGCGCTATTTGTTATATGTGTTTCAGGTAAGTCGAATGATGACATTACACACACCAACATGAATGGACTAGAGTGATGAGCAACCTGGAGTCTTAGCGATGGAATGACCTTAGTATCATAGAGTCTAGATAGATATTTGCTTAAATATCCATTCCAATGTAATGATGTTATTGAGCCCTATGTTTTGGCTCAGAATTAGTGGTTGTAATAGTTTAGGTGATTTATCAATAAAATAAGGAGTTTATTACAATTATTGTTCATTAGATGTTCTGATTTTTGCGACTGTATGCGTAATTTACGTTACCATACACTTTGCTCACGTCTCT
This sequence comes from Colocasia esculenta, assembly GCA_014218235.1. Lineage (NCBI taxonomy): Eukaryota > Viridiplantae > Streptophyta > Magnoliopsida > Alismatales > Araceae > Colocasia > Colocasia esculenta. The sequence goes on along the minus strand of CM024763.1, from coordinate 91,389,800 downwards.
CCGATTTATTCCGCTGCTAAATTGGAGGGGCGTGACATCAAGATACTTGGAAATGTGCCATGCAAAAGTTGTGAATGATACCATGATTTACATTAAATTCATGTATAGATAGCATGTTATAGACTGCTTATTTGGTACTTATTTATTGCTACATGAACCATGTGATAAATTGTTCTTTATGATAAAATTGAGTAGAATGAATGTGAAAAGTATATGGATGTACAAATAGGTTGCTTGCTGAGTCTTTTGTGAAGACTCATCCTTGCTTAAACATACAGGTGAGACAGGTATTCCCGAGATTCAGGAAGAGATAGCGAGGTGCAACTCCGAGCGAGAGGAGTAGCAGAGATCTTGGAGGCGATCTGCTTAGCTTGTACTTTTCTTTTGCTAGTACGTGAGATGATGTTATGTCATGGACTTGTTGTTTATGGATTTTGTTATTTACTTTGCTACTATATAGACTGTGGGATGTCTGTAATGATGATAGAATAAGAATTACTTCCTTTCTGTTGTATTTTTCTTTGTTATTTGTGTACATTTCTACCTACTACCTTGTGTTGGGTACATGTCCCACTGTGACGACACGTTCTATATCGATGTGGATTGGTATAATCGTACCAGTATAAAGGGGGTCGTTACAAAGATTGGTATCAGAGCGAGGTTTCGATCTTGGGACAAGTGTTTCGACATGGTAATATCGTTTGAAAATTCTGTTTAACATCTGATTCGCAAATCGACCTGATACAATGACTTGATGTTTAGACACCGATGGTACTATGATTGACTTCAGTAATAATTTGACTCGATTTCTGATGGTATTATTGGGTTCGACTACTTTATGTTCAATTTCGATTCAGCTTCTGTAAGTTCGACTTCCAATTGACTGTTGAAAGCCCAATCTCAACCACTGAATCGATCAATTCAAATATGTACCTGTCGAGAGTGGATCTCTGAACTTGGCCACTGAATCGCTCAATTCAAATATGTACCCGTCGAGAATGAATCTCCGAACTCAGCCAATGAATTGGTCAATTCGAATATGTACCCGTTGAGAATGGATCTCCCGAACTCGGCCACTGAATCAGTCAATTCGAATGTGTACCCATCGAGAATGGATCTCCCGAACTCGTCCACTAAATCGGTCAATTCAAATGTGTACCCGTCGACAATGGACCTCTCGAACTCGGCCACTGAATCGGTCAATTCGAATATGTACCCATCGAGAATGGATCTACTGAGTGTCTTGGCATTGGACACTGCTAACTGCTTGATTGTTGCATATTCAATTATATGTTATTGTTTCCAATCAGCATGACTCAACTGATTTGTACTTACCGCCAGTACATGTTCCGTGGACTGCTCGACAGTGATTACACGTTTGATAATGACGGAATGTGATTATTGTCACGTCCCGACATTTAATATATCTATAAATACCGAAATGTGAACGAATAAGAAATCAAGAGTCAATTTTTGAACTTTTCGAACAGAAAATGCTTGGGGCTTCACTAAATAAAAATTAATTAACTGTCATTCTACATGTATTACATGATTCTCAATTTACAACTCAAAGGTAGACACCTGCAAAGGTTGATCTCTCAGCACACAAATCCCGATATCCCGCCTTCTAGAACTGTAGATTACCTGAGAAAAAGTAGGTATGAGCACTCTTGTCCAGTAGGATTTATCCTCCAAAGTCAAGGAATATAAAAGTTTACAAGAGTCAAGGATAATTGAGGTACAAAAAAGTAATAAGTACTGAGTACAAATAATGGAAAATGATACAAATCAGATCATAGATGAAGTGAACCATGATTATCAAACAGTAACAAGTATGAAATAATATGCCAATGAACTGACATAATGTGACCATCAATGAAAATAGCAAAGGACGAGTGTGTATGATCAATAATTTAGAAGGAAATGTAGAAAGTGTATGTGTAGAGATGCCATGTCCACTCCTTAAAAAAAGCAATAAACAATCACGTTTCAACATAGTTCATGGAAATGTCGACCAATCTAGCATGTAGTAGTGTCATGCCAAACACCCTAGAGATCCATACTGCTCTACGCAGATTAAACGAATTCGGGTGCTCCTCCCGGGACAGGATCTGCCCCATTTGCACTGGTATTAAATCAAGAGAGAGTCCGAAGACCCAAAAGTAAGTCATCCCATTTCCATTTCTGATATACATACATGATACTTGGGCAGTCATCAAGAGTCAAGCAATATCAAAGGAAGCAGGGTTCTAGGAGTTAATGCTCAAAGATATCCAGAAGGTATATAATCAAAATAGTTTAGGATGTCCAAGAATAATCCAAAGGTAGATATAAATGATGATTAAATGATTCAACTAGTGGTATAATAGTTTAGAGTCCAAGAAAATAAGGAAAACAACTTGTTTGGTTAATACCAAAGTGTGTCACCTTGGATTGGAAGAAGAGTGGTTCTGGTTCAACTCACAGACTGGTGTATGTAGACAGCCATAATGTGTCTATCGACAGCTACAGACCCATCCAGAACCAGATTCTGGAATTTGGTCCCTATCTATAACGGCCCGACGCCTAGACCCTCGGCTCCCACCAAGAATCCGAACATCGGCACCGCCGCCCACAGGGTCCGGAGCCCGGAAGGGCTAACAGATCGGTCTAACAAGATATGTAATAGAGATAAATAACAACAACGCACTAAAATGTATGACATGTGACGGAAAAAGTCCAACGCTGAGTAATAGTCTAGTACAGTCCCAAAGTAAATAAGTACAAGTGCTGGAATAAAAGGGAAAGAACACGTCTCTTAGGGGCATACCCTGAGGGTGAAGTACACAAGCTGGGGAACACTACTCACTGGGGACGCCGTCGACTACGGCTCCGTCTCCTCAGTTCACCGCGGAGGGAATTGCTGTGAAGTCTCACCTGCAAAAGAGGGCATGAGCTTCACGAAGAAGCCCAGTAAGGACTACCAATCTCCCACTGGTTCTAACAGCAGAATAGAACTAAGTGCAGTAACTAAATAAAGCAGTAAATTCTATTCTACTAAATAGAGTCCAGTGCGGAAGTGTGAAAGAATCTACACGGTCGTCGGTCTAGGCTACACGTCAGGACCGGAAAACCCGTGTGAAACACGGCACCAGAAGAACCCCAAGGTTGTAAACTCAGACAGTAAGGACTGCCTGGACAGTAACACTAGCTACAGAACACTACACTAGTCAACCAGTCAGGTGCGCCACGCGCCTTACCCTCGGTCGACAGTCCATGTCTAGCACCTCCCGTCGGAGTGAGACACAGAACTAAAGCAAACACAACGCCGTAGTCTGGCCGGACTACGGTCCCACGTCTGACCCCTCTAAATGGTTCCGGAACGACGTAGAGTGAGGCAGTGAGAAAGGACTAGGTGGTCTGCACCGAAAGAGCGCCACAACTACCTTGGCGACCCAGACCCAGCTAAGAGAGCTCTACAAACGACTCCACGCCGTTGTCCCCACCGTTTTTCCCTCCGCTCCAAGTCCGTGACTCGAGCACGCCTGCCGCCTGGAGTGTGAACCACTCCTATATTTTACCCTATTTTAGTAATAACAAAATTTATGATTAATAAATATTATTAAAGATATTTAATATCATGTTCCTAATATAAATAAAATTTATGATATTTTGGTGATAACAAAACTTATGATTAATTAAATATATTTTATATTATATTTCTAATAAATATAAATTTATGGAATTATTGTTGTGTGATTTGCACTAAAAAGTTAAATCGATGTCCATTCAATATACATCGATTTCAGTTCTCAAAGTGCCATAAGGATTTACTCTCATAAGGATTTGCTCTCATATGATTCACTCTTATAAGGATTCGCTCTCATAAGGATTCGCTCTCACATCGATTTGCTCTCATAAGGATTCACTCTCTCATCGATTTGCTTGAAAACATCGATTTGCCTCTCATATCGATTTGATAAGTAAAGCATCGATTGATAAGTGAAACATCGATTTGCTTCAAATATCGATTTGATAAGTAAAACATCGATTTGGTAAGTGAAAACATCGATTTGCCTCTCACATCGATTTGATAAGTGAAACATCGATTTGCTTCAAACATCGATTTCATAAGTGAAGCATAGATTTGCCTTTCACATCGATTTGATAAGTGAAACATGGATTCACTTGTAAAAATGTGGATTTGCTTCTCAAACATAGATTCGCTTGTAAAAACATGGATTTGGTCACTTAAACATGGATTCGCTTGTAAAAATATGGATTTGGTCACTCAAACATGGATTCGCTTGTGAAAACATGGATTTGGTCACTCAAACATAGATTCGATCATTTAAACATAGATTTCCTTTATATTTCAAAGTGTATTTTGGCATCTAGTGAAAAAGTTATATATTATTGATTTGCGTAATCTTCTATCTTTCTGACAGGAGATCTTTTTGCTTATCTTTCTAGATCTCTTCTTTCCTGCCAACAAAAGGGGGTACTTACTACTTCTGGGTGGCAACAGGAAACATAGAGGTATGAACCTTTTTGACAGAAACACTCTTTTATCTAAACACTTTCTTCTATGCTTGCAGACCTCGTAGACCATAAAATATCAGAAGAAAGTGAAGATGAGCAATGGCTAGAACTCCAACAGATTTGTTCAAAACTGCTCATATAAAAGATCAAGCAAGGCTGAAGAAGCAGTAAGAGCTTTCCTGAAGATTTTTTAATAGTGTGCATCCTGTGAGGAACCTCAACTCCATATACACTCAAGAGAAAGAGAGAAAGAGCCCGAGCCCAAGAAGAAGTGTTCAAGCATCTGAAGCCCTCAAGCTTCAAGCTCCTTCTCCTCTCTTCACTCTCTCTATGTGCATCTTTGTAATCTGGGGGAGAGTGTCTTTTCGTTGAGAGTTCTTTTAGTTGGTTTTCATTTGTTCCAACTCTCAGCTTTGTTCTTTCTTTTATAAGAAAGACTTCTGTCCAGCTGTAGGACTATATACAGTGTAGAACCTAGCTAGGGGTTTAAGTCTAGTAGAACCGCACTGGGGTTTATACCAAGAGGTTGCTTCTTGACCTGTAAAAGAAGTGGGCTGCCTTCTGCCCGGGAAAGAGAAGAAGACCAGGTGCGGTGCTGGGGTTATATTGTCCTTGAGGGGTACTGTATCCTTGGTTAGTAAAATCCCAAGAGGTTGCTTGGGGACTGGACGTAGGACTTCCATGTGGGAAGGGCCGAACTAGGATAAATTCATTGTGTCCTTTGTGTGATTGTTTATTTGCTTCCGCACTGCTACTCTTTATCACACTAAACTAACCAAACTTTCAAGTGATAATTTTCTGTGTTTAAGTTTCTGTTTCAGATTTCAGAAAAACCTATTCACCCCCCCTCTAGGTTAGCTTGTTGTCATACCAAAGGGCCAACAAGTGGTATCAGAGAGAGGTTCTCTGATCAGTCAAGAAGATCTAACGATCTTAGAGAAGATCCATGGCAGCTCAAGGATATGCTGAAGGTCAATCAGTCACCAGACCTTCATTCTTTGATGGAGAGGACTATCAACATTGGAAGATGAGAATGGAATGCTTCATTCGAGGCACAAACTTTGATCTGTGGCAGGTAATCGAGGTAGGTGATTATGTTATTGTTCCTGTTCCAGGCACTACTGCCATTACAGCAGTAGATAAAGTAAATTATCTTTAAACTTTAAAGCTAAGAACTACTTATGTTGTGCACTATCCAAAAGAGAACTTAGTAGAGTATTTGCATGTAAATCAGGTAAAGAATATGGGATAAACTGCAGATAACTTATGAAGGAACAGATAAGTAAAACAAACTAGGATAGATATTCTTGTCTCTCAATATGAGCAATTTAAAATGCTTCCAAACGAAAATATCACTCAGATATATAATAGATTTTCGAGCATAGTAGTTGGTCTTAGTTCTCTTGGTAAAAATCTTTCTGATGAGGAACTGTTAGAAAGATACTTAGGTCTTTAACTCTTTCATGGACACCTAAACTGCTATTGAAGAAGCCATGACTTAACCAAACTTTCTATTGATACTTAATAGGTTCTCTCATGGCATATGAAATTAATATGGAGCGACTATCTGAAAGCTCATTAAAGAAAAAATGTACTAATGCTCTTAAAGTTGCAGCTGCTCCTTCCACTTCTTCTTCTTCTAGTTCAAAAAATGCAGATTCTGAAGACAGTGACGTAGATGAAGTACTGTCCCAAGCTTCAGAAAATTCTCAGAAGAAGAAAAATGGATCAAGAAGGATTCAAAAGAAAGAGAGAAAATAAAAAGAACTAGTCTGCTATGAATGCAGAAAACCTGGACATCTAAGACCAGATTGTCATAAACTAAAGAAGACTGGTCCAACCGAAAAGTCTAAAAGAAGCACAAGAAATTCAAAAGAAAAGCCAAGGTGGCTGCTTGGGAAAATGAAGAGGCCACAAGCTCAGAATCATCAAGCTCAGAGTCAGAGAAAGAGCAGGTAAGTCTAGCCTTCATGGTAGGACTAGATGATGTACATTCTGACCTATTTTTTGATTCATGCACTAATTCCGGGTCAGAGTCTGAAGACTTAGAAGAAGTCTTTAACGAACTATATGAAAAACATAAGGGTGTTATAAAAGAATTAAAAAAATCTGAAAAACAACACTACTTGCTTGGAAAACACCAATTCTGATCTTAAATATGAATTAGAGCAACTAGAAAACAATTAAAGGATAGTAAAGAAATAATTATCTTTTAAATGAAGATTTGAAAAGCAAGAATAATGAGAAGTTAGAGTTAGAAGAAAAATTAAAAACTCTAACCGAAGAAAATCTCTATTTAAAAGAATCACTGAGAAAGTTAACTAGAGGGAAAACATCTTTAGCCCTATGCTTAATGTAAGACCCGGCCCCCTTGGGCCCTAGGCCCCGTCCTCAAGGTTGCGACAGGCGCCCTGGCCGCGACATGGTCGCGCCAGAGCGGCCTGCCGCGACAGGATTGGCGGTTCGTGTCGCAATGGGGGTGAGCGTCGCGTCCTTGTCGCGTCACCCCTGGTTGTATCGACTGTGTTCTGACACGACTTGACCGCTGTCCTGTCTGTCAGAACGGTCGTGTTGGGTGGCAGGGTCGTGCAGCGTTGACGTGACCTGCCAGGCTGCCGCGTTTTGCTTTTCCAGTTTTCGAGGTTTGACTGTGCTTTTTGTGTCGCGACGTGGCGGGCGGTCGCGACATGGTCACGACGCTCCTGGTCGTCGCGACAGCGTCTGAGGGGCCATCGGTTTAAAACTGACAGCGCGCCCCATTTTCCCCCTCTTCTTCCTCTTCCTCTTCTTCTCCCTCTCGAGTTCTCTCGCGGTTTCTCGGTGTTTTTCCTTGCTCGTGGTGCTCGTGTTGAGGCGTGGACGTGCCGTTCGTGCAGGGGTCGTGCTTGTGGCATGCGGTGCGAGGAGGAGACGGCCATCCCTACGAGTAGGCCCCAACGGGTGCGTTCTTCGTGTGGAGGTAGGGACGTCCGACCCTCTTGCCCTAAGCATGATCCCCTCCCCTATAGACCATGGTTTCCTTGTGGTTTGGGGCTTGGGAGTGTGAGAACTCCATACTCGAGTTGAGTGAGTTTCCTTCAAGCGTAGATCCATGCTTTTGAGGGATCGTGGGTGGTTGGGTGGATTTATTGCTTTTAATACATGTTGTGCATGATCCCTTTCCCCTCCTTGTGAATGTATTTCGTGTTTTGGGGAGGGTTCCTGGAGGGACTGCTCTGGAACCCTGCTCGGCTGGAAACGCGGCAGCCTCGGAGGCCGCGACCATGTCGCGACGGCGCGTCCAGTTGAGACGTGGTCGCTGTTGGGTTCTCATGTTGAGAAGATTGAGCTCACATTCTAATTAATCAATACAACATGTTTTTGATGATGAGCACTGATGAACATTCATGTGCAATGATGTACAATGCAAACAAGTGATAAACAATGTGAATTGAGTTTTGAATGCATGAGATCTTCAAACAATATCTTGTCATAACAACTTGGTACAATGCTTGATTTTATGCTCATAATATCTCACTAATCATGTTTACTTTTGTAGGAGATATACCATGCAAGACATGTGCCAAAAACAAGATTGAAAGTTCAAGAAAAAGTCAAAAGACAAGGTACCTGTCGACAGCAAGCAGGGACCTGTCGACAGATTCAATCAGTCAGAAAGCACCAGTTCTGACAAGGCATTGCCTGTCGACAGCAGGAGTTCCCCTGTCAACAGATTCAGTCAGTCAGAAACCACAAGTTCTGGAAGGCCTGCGCCTATCGACAGCAGCAGACCACCTGTCGACAGATGCACACAGTCAGAGCCTTCAGCCTTCTGGTTCTTCACAAACTGTCTACGCCTGTCGACAGCAGGTGCAATACCTGTCGACAGACAAACCGAAATCAAATTACGGGAAGTTTTGCAAGTTGCCGAACTTGGTGTTTCTATGGAGTACGGCTCTCCATATGTTAACACTCATATATAAGCAACCTTTTGCAACAAATCTCGTACGCAAGCAGCCTCCAAGAAAAAACCCTAAAGAGTTCTCACAAGAAGCCTTGTTCTGCTACTCTGCTTCAACCTACCGCCCAGAATCAAGAACGAAAGACTCTTAAAACGGAAGGTGAAGTCCGTACGTCTTGGATTCAAGCATCTACATCAATATCTGATCTCAAAGTCGAAGCTTGGACTCCAAGAGGACGTTCAGAGGAAGAGTTTGCTTATTGGATTTGTTCTTCAACTCTCAAACCCTTCCCTGTTCTTTCAATTCCATACTTGTGTGTGTGTGTGGTGTGTTTCAAGCGGTTGTTGTGCTTGATACATGTGTGTGTGTGTTAATCTGATCGTGGGTTCACATCAGATAAACACGTGTGTGAGTTGTAGTTCGTGAACTAGCTCATAAGCAGGTGATTCTACATGTGGTGTGGCCCGTGGATGTAGGATACACGAGTTGTGTACTCCGAACCATGTAAAATCTACGTGTCTCATGGTTTGCATGGATTTGCGTTAGATGTTAGGTAGGCACGAGAAGTTTATACACGTTTGAGTACTTGCTTATTTGTTTGTTAATCACTGACAAAAGAGGGCGTTAAGCTTTTAAATTGTCCGTAATCTATTCAACCCCCCCCCCCCCCTTGTAGATTACCATTTAGGGAATTCCGCATCTTTTCAATTGGTATCAGAGCCCCAGGTTTCTCTGATTTACTGCTTTATATGTTTGATCTTATGATCAGGAGACTCTCGGTCAAATGGAGTCTAACAAGGGGTACATGGCTGAGGGACACTCAGTGACCCAGCCACCCTTCTTTGATGGTACTGACTATCCTTATTGGAAAAATCGGATGCAGGTTTTTCTCTGCGCACATAATTTTGAACTATGGAAAATAGTCAAAAAGGGAGCATACGAACTGTCTCAGGACGAGGATACCTGGACCAAGGACCAGATCGCCAAGGGGACACTCAACTGGAGCGCCCTCAATATGATGCAGTGTGCGGTCCATCCAAAGGAGTACTCAAGAGTCTTCACATGCACCTCAGCTAAGGAGATGTGGGACAAGCTTGAGCTCATCTATGAAGGTACGTCCTAGGTAAGAGAATCAAAGGTAAGCATGCTGGTTTCAGAATATGAAATGTTCAAAATGAATAATGATGAAACCATCTCAGACATGTTGCTAGATTCATGATAATCATAAATAGATTGAAAGGTCTTAAAAAGGAATACTCGGAGAGTGACTTGGTAAGGAAGATACTTCGGTCTCTTCCATCCTCTTGGAACACCAAAGCCACTGTCATTGAAGATTCCAAAGACCTCTCAAAAATGAAAGTGGATGAATTAATTGGCTCCTTGATGACTTATGAGTTGAATGTGAAAAGAAAAGAAACTGAAGAAAATCCTAGGAAGCCACTTGCCTTGAAGGCTTCCAGGAGGACTTCTTCAGTTTCCAAAAAGGAATTAATTCAGGAAAGTGAAGTCAGTGAATCGTCTAGTGAGAGTGACAATGATGAAATGTCTATGCTCACTAGACAATTCAAGAAATTTCTGAAGTTCAAGAGGAGAGGTACAGGTAACTCTAAACCTTTCCAAAAGAAAGACTTTTCTAACAAGTTTGATTCTAACAAAAAGTCTGAAATTGTTTGCTATGAGTGCAAGAAGCAAGGGCATATGAGAGGAGAATGCCCCGAGCTCAAAAAGAAGCTTAAAAAGGACAAATTCACCTTCAAGAAGGCCGAGGCAATGGTGGCCACTTGGAGTGATGAGGATGACGATCAGAACAGCCAAGCTACCTCCGGAGATGATGAAGTCCACTGTCTCATGGCGAGAAGTGATGACTCGAATGAGGTAAATTCTTCCTTTGAAACATACTCTATTATTCAATGGGAAGAAGCTTACACTGTTCTATTTGAAAAATACTGTGAATTCAAGTCTGAAAATAAAGCACTCAAGAAAAAGTTCAATTCCCTTGTTTATGAGTCAAACAACCATGATGAAAATGAATCCTTGAACAAGATAATTGAAATGATGAAACTTGATGAACAACACACAGTGATGAATTGGACAGCATGAAACTTAAATTTAAGAAGTTCAAAAGGAAAGAGATGATTTAATGAACTCTCTTGAAATCCTTAATAGTGAGCATGAAAAGCTAAAGGAGAAATTGGAAAAAGCTGAAAATGACTTAAAAGGTAAGTCAAAAGATTTATCTAGTTTTGTCAAAAGTAATCAAAATCTGGATGCTATTTTAGGTTCAAATGTTTATGTTGTTAGACATGGGATCGGGTTTCAAAAAGTAAAGCCAAAGGAAATTGGCAAAAATATGTTGACAAACTTCATTGATACCAGCCCAAGTTCAAGTAAACGAACCCCTTTAAAGAATAGGAAAAATCCTTTCAAGGGAAAGAAACAAGAATCTAAAATGGTCAAGTTTGTTCCTGGCCAATCTAAGGAATTTGCAACAAGCTCAAGACAGGACAAACAACAAACTCCTAAAGCTAAATTTACAAGGCAACAAAAAGGAAAAATGTCAATGCATGCTCCCACAAAGGTAAAGCTCAATGTTGTTCAAAAACCACCATCATGCAACATATGTAAAAGGTTGGGCACACTGAAAAACAATGCTGGAATAACCCAATCAAATGAAAATCAGACAAGTTTGGATTCGTAAGCATTTGTTATTTGGCATGAATGATACAATGGGACCCAAAGTAATTTGGGTACCAAAACCTCTCGTCTGATCCACATGTGCAGGAATGCCTAGCAGCCCACAATCAAAACAAATGGTACCTGGACAGTGGCTGCTCGAGGCATATGACGGGCGACAAAGCTAAATTCAGTTTGCTCGTGGAAAAAGACGGAGGTCAAGTGATCTTTGGAGGTAACAATAAAGGCCAGATCATCGGCTCAGGTAAAGTTGGTAAGTTTGCCTCTAACTCCATAGACAATGTGCTACTAGTTGATGGCCTTCATCACAATTTGCTTAGCATAAGTCAATTGTGTGATAAAGGTCATAAAATTGTCTTTGAATCCAATTCATGTCAAATTCTTGATAAGGAAACAGGAAGCCTAAAATTTTCTGGAAAAAGAATGAATAACATCTACATGGTTGACTTAGATGATCCAGAAAATAACAATTTGTGTCTAGTAGCAAACAAACAGGACGAGCTTACATTGTGGCATCGTAGACTCAGTCATGCTAGTTACAATGTATTGCACAAGATCATGAGGCTTAAGTTGGTAAGTGGTCTTCCTGAAATCTCCTTTAACAAGAATGAAAATTTTTGTGATGCATGTGCGTAGGGAAAACAAACCCGAAAATCCTTCAAATCAAAGACACCGTAAGTACTTCCAAAGCTTATGAACTCTTGCACATGGACCTATTTGGACCTACGAGAACACTCAGTCTCAATGGCAAGCGTTATGGTTTTGTCATTGTGGATGACTTCTCTAGGTTCACTTGGGTAAAATTCCTGGCTCACAAGAATGAAGCATCAAGTTTTTTGAAGACTTTTTCAACAAAATTGAGCATGAGAATGTCAATAAAATCTGCTCCATCCGTACTGATCACGGGGGAGAATTTGACAATAACTCCTTCTCCGAATTTTACAGGTTTTCCTCCCCAAGAACTCTCGAGCAAAATGGAGTAGTGTGGAGAGGAAGAATAGAGCCTTGTTGGAGATGGCTCGTACGCTTCTGGTCGAGAATCAACTAGCACGAACCTTTTGGGCAGAAGCGGTAAACACATCTTGCTACATCCTTAACCGAGCCATGGTAAGACCCGTATTCAAAAAACTCCTTACGAACTTCTGAAAGGTAAGAAACCCACCATTGGGTACTTTAAAGTTTTGGTTCAAAGGTGTTTATACATAACAATGATAAAAATGACTTGGACAAGTTTGAAGCCAAAAGCGATCAAGGTATTTTTCTTGGATACTCTGAACATTCTAGAGTATATAGGGTGTTCAATCTGAAAACTAGAACTGTGGAAGAAACTCCACATGTCATTTTTGATGAATCTCAAATCAAGCCTAACATTGTAAATTCCTACAGGTTTGATGACATGGAAGGGACAACACTTGAGGAACTTCAAAGAAAAGAAAAAGGAAAACTCAAGAAGTTTCAAAAGGAAAGAGTGGATTTCTTCGCAGGTACGATGATGAAGAAGACGGTTGTTTGATCAGAAATGATGATGAAGTCCCTGCTGAAGATCCACAACAAGAAGAACAACCTCAAGATGAAAGTCCTCCAGTCACCCCTCCTCCAGAACATCCTCCTCAATTGCAAGATCAACCTGGGCCTTCAACAATCACTAATGTGAGGTACTCTAAAGCTCATCCACTTGAAAATGTCATAGGTAACATAAATGATTCAGTTCAAACTAGGTCTCAGGTAAATCAAATAGTTGAACAGGATCATTTAGCGTTTGTATCTCAAGTGGAACCCAAACTGTCGAAGAAGCACTAAAAGAAAACTCTTGGATTGATGTCATGCATGAGGAGCTTGGACAGTTTCAAAGAAATAATGTCTGGAGCTTAGTTCCTAGAACCCCTGAAATTTCTGTCATAGGGACGAGATGGGTCTTTAGGAATAAACTAAATGAAGAGGGTAAGGTGGTGAGAAACAAGGCTAGACTAGTTGCAAAAGGATACAATCAGGAATTTGGTATAGACTTTGAGGAATCCTTTGCACCTGTAGCTAGACTAGAAGCAGTTAGAATCTTGTTAGCATATGCATGTTCAAACAAGTTCAAATTATTTCAAATGGATGTCAAAACTGCTTTCTTGAATGGCTACATAAAAGAGGAAGTCTATGTCTCTCAACCGCCTGGCTTTGAGGACCATGATAAACCAAACCATGTATTTAAATTGCACAAAGCTCTCTATGGTTTGAAACAGGCACTCCGAGCTTGGTACGACAGGCTGAGCACCTATCTGGTAAGCAAAAACTACTCAAGAGGTTAGGTGGACCAAACTCTCTTTACAAAGAAAGTTCGCAATCACATAATTGTTGTTCAAGTTTATGTGGACGACATTATCTTTGGTTCCACAAATCCCACACTGTGTGAAGAATTTTCACAACACATGCACAGTGAATTTGAGATGAGCTTAATGGGGGAGCTTCAATTTTTCCTTGGTTTGTAGGTCAAACAATTAGAAGATGGATTCTTTATAAACCAAGAGAAATATGTAAAAGAACTGCTCAAACGGTTTCAGTTCGAACAAGCCAAGCGCACTTCAACACCAATGAGCACAAGCATTAAGCTAGAAAGTGATGAGAAAGGTAAACTGGTAGATGCCAAACAATTTTGAGGTATGATTGGCTCACTCCTTTATCTTACTGCAAGTAGACTGGACATACAATTCAGTGTTTGCCTTTGTGCTAGATACCAATCTAGTCCAAAGGAAAGTCATTTAATTGCAGTCAAGAGAATCTTCAGATATCTCTCAGGTACGCATGACTTGGGTCTTTGGTATCCAGCTGGTAGTAGTTTTGAATTGATCTCTTATTCTGATGCAGACTACGATTGTTGTAAAATTGACAGGAAAAGCACTAGTGGCTATTGCCAAATGCTTGGTGGTTGCATGGTTTCGTGGGCATCCAAGAAGCAACACTCGGTTGCACTTCTACTGCAGAGGCAGAATATGTTGCTGCAGGAAGTTGTGCAACACAAGTGTTGTGGATAAAAAGTCAGTTGTATGACTATAACATCGATATTGGATGCACACCTATCCTATGTGACAACACTAGTGCAATCAATCTATCAAAGAATCCCATTCAACATTCCAGGACGAAACACATAGAAATTCGTCATCATTTCTTGAGAGATGAGATAGCCAATAGATCATTGGAAATCAGTTTCATACCCACAGAGAAACAGTTGGCTGATATCTTTACCAAACCTCTAGCTGAAGATAGATTCACCACATTGCGAAGAGAGTTGGGGTTATGCAAATTGCAATGAAACTTAACACAAATGTTAAGCATATGTCCCTTGTGTGCACTAACTGTGAGGTATATCAAATGGTGATGTGTGGAAGAACAAGTCATGCTTGTTTGGAACTCTCATTATGCGTGAGAAATATTCTCCGCCAAGTATCCATAGTCATGTGACATAAAAGGACATGTACTTTACATTTGGAATTAGTTTCTTTATAATTTTGCCTATTCAAAATTCTCTTTAAGTTTTTGAAAACACTTGATGGTTTGTCTTTCTACATGCTTGGTGTTCTTAATTGCTTGGTCTTGTGTGCATATTTGTCTTCATGAACTTGAGTCCTTTTATATCAAATGGCACACATTATGGGGGAGCAAGTTAGGGTTAGATGAATGCAAATGTGAAGAAAATATTCAACTTCTGTCCATCTTAATTCCCTCACAACCATTAATCATTTTAGACCTTCATTCTACCCTTAAAATTGCATTGAACAAGTCCCTGTCGACAGGCTACATGGGCCCTGTCGACAGCTCAGCCCAGACAGAACTCTCAATCTTCTGCCTGTGTACATCTGTCGACAGGCCCTCTACCTGCTGTTGACAGATGCACAAAGTTTCTGCCTCCCCGAATTCTGCAACTTCTGTCTGTGTGTTCTGTCGATAGGCCCTTTCTCCCTGTCGACAGACATACTGAATCTTGGTACTTCATACTTATTTCATCACCCATTCAGTGAGCAACTTCATGATTAACATATAAGGTGTCTATAAGGTGTTCATGCATGTTTGACCACACTATCTACAAATGATATTTAAGCTATTCTTTATACCACTATGATTTTCACATACTATTCATGTTTGGATTTAGGTTCTATCATTCTGGAAACATTTCATAACTCTAAAGGATATCCACCTCACTCCTCTAAATCAATTCCTTGTGGGCAAACATAGTCTCGATTTACTTGATAAGCTTTTTGGTCTTGAAAGTGCATGTCTAATATTGATAGGTAATCATATCACCTACTTGATATTGGCTTTTACAACAATACTTAGAGAAAAGCTACCTATTTCTGAAAAAATCTTTCACAAGGAAACAAAAAAAATCTAATATAAATAATCAAAATCAACTTTACTTGGGATGAATATAGAGCAATGTTGGGTTATGCTGAGTAACCGGGGTGATGGGCATCACAAATGTCTACCCTCGCGTCAAAAGGCTAACTCATCATCTCTGTACAACGGTATGATAGAAACTTCCACTGAGTAACTGGGGGTATGGCACTTGTAATGTTTATCCTCACGTCAAAATGTGTGACGTTTTCTTAAGTACCATTTCTTCCCATTGCTTTTCTAAATTAAAAAAAAAATAGTGTGAAGCCTCCACTGAGTCATAATTTCAAGGTCATTGGTCTTGTGATTGTCTTGACATGTAGATATCATTTCATGCCTATCAACAAAATGGGGATTGTGTTGTCTTACATTGCATTTATACAAAGAAGGGTGAGTGTGCATTGTTCTTTATTTACGTGAGTGTTTTCTTAATGCTTTAACCTTAAATTCCTGGGTATTATGTTAAAACCATTGAGGAAAATGATATGGTTTATTATATCCTTGCATATGGTAGGTTAACATACATGATTCACCTCTTATACACCTTCATCTAACACCTGGAAAACATTGCTCAGAGCTTCAGTTCACAAAATCACCAAAAAACACAAAATGGCCATTTTCTGAATGTTCCTGTCGACAGGCACCAAAGGCCCTGTCGAAAGCAAGCGGCCAGAAACAAACGGGAAGCCAAAAGACAAGGGTTTTAAACCGGGTTTTTGTGGGGCCAACCTTTCAAATCCTTTCTAAACTCTTTAAAAAGGATCCCACACCCCTTTCCTCCTTCTACCTCCTTCCAAAAACCCTTCCCTCCCTCCTTCCACCAAAACCCTCCCTCTCCAGGGCGCAGGAAGAGATTCCACCTCCTTTGCTGATTCTCTCTGTCCCGTGTCTCTTCTTCCTCCACCCTCTCCCTCCTACTCGAGGATCATCATCTCATGGCTCCACCGGTGAAGAAGATGGCATCTTGTCGCCATGCAAGATCTCCCGAACTAGGCCAGGGCTCCAGGGCGACCACAGAGCGTCGCACGAAGCACCGGGAGGATCGTCTGTTGGAGCTTGTGATCCCGCCAAATCTCCAACTCCTCAACGTCCATGGCATCTTCACCAAAGTCGCGCAGCCCCGCTACGTTGACTTCATCTCTTTGCAGGACATGTTTCCCGGCCTTTTGCCTCTGTTTGATGTCCAGGGTTGGTCACCCTTCTGTTACGATCACAAGCGGTACTCTCCCACCGTTGTGATGGATTTCTATCACAACCTTCGATTGTCCAATGATGGCAAGCTCGTCACCAAAGTCAAAGGCACTACCTTTTTGTAACTCCAAACTTTTTATCCACTGCCCTTCAAATCCCCAATACAGGAGTTGACATCAAAACCTATCATCCAACTCCGAGGAGTTCCACACTCTCGTCGTTCGGCAGCCCTACGACCCCACCAGTCGTAAGCATTTAAATGCCAACTCTTTCCCTCCAATTCATCGCCTAATCCACCACATCTCACCACACTAATGTTCCAAAGGATGGAAGCCGTGAACTTGTGACTTCCCTTCACAAGTCTCTGCTTTACCAGTTCCTCCAAACTGAACTCATCAACCTTCCACTCCTCATGATCTCTATCTTTCGCCAGTGTGTTCGAAGTTCAAAGAGATCAATGCCCTATGCATGCCACTCACATCTCTATTCCTCTTTATTGGCATCCACATCCACACTGGAGGAGATGACAATCTTTCTTCTCGTAGCTCCTATGACCTCACCGCCGCTCAGAGGATGGGATACAAGCTAGTTGATGGGATAGTTACAAGAGATCTAAAGGGCAAGGGAAGAAGCTGTAGCTGAAGAGGTTGGTGTGGTGTTGAAGAGGTAAATGAAGATCAAGATGAAGCTGAGGAAGATGCTGAAGATGAAGATGACTCCCACACTGAGTCCTTTGATGCTCCGGAGATGTCACTGTTGGTGCTACTGAGCCGTCCATCCGTCAACTGCTAGCTCAGTTGCAACTTCAGATGACCACTGGTTTTGAAAGCCTCAATGCAAGATTGGATAATATGGAATCTAGCATTGCAGTTCTCGATTCACGTCTGGACCACATTGCTCCTAAGCGTCATGCTGATCAACCGGCTCCTTCACAGCCCGCTGATGGAGATGCTTAGATAGCTTAGTTGTCTAGGATTGGGTCTAGTCTGGTAATCTAAGTTTCATTTTATTTATGTCATGTTTAATGTACTTTTGCTTTTTCTATGGTCATCATGCCATGACTTACCCTTTACTTCTAATTTCCTTTCATTAGCACCCAATGTCATGTGTATGCACTCATGAAAATTAATGAAAATCTTTGCTCTGTGCATCTACTTGTGTCTATGGTGTGCTTTTGGATGTTGTCAAAAGGGGGAGAAGAAAACTCAATTATGCATATTGATTAATTTTGTCATCATCAAAAGGGGGGAATGTTGGGTTCTCATGTTGAGAAGATTGAGCTCACATTCTAATTAATCATACAACATGTTTTTGATGATGAACACTGATGAACATTCATGTGCAATGATGTACAATGCAAACAAGTGATAAACATGTGAATGAGTTTTGAATGCATGAGATCTTCAAACAATATCTTGTCATAACAACTTGGTACAATGCTTGATTTATGCTCATAATATCTCACTAATCATGTTTACTTTTGTAGGAGATATACCATGCAGATATGTGCCAAAACAAGCTTGAAAGTTCAAGAAAAAGTCAAAAGACAAGGTACCTGTCGACAGCAAGCAGGGACCTGTCGACAGATTCAATCAGTCAGAAAGCACCAGTTCTGACAAGGCACTGCCTGTCGACAGCAGAAGTTCCCCTGTCGACAGATTCAGTCAGTCAGAAACCACAAGTTCTGGAAGCCTGTGCCTGTCGACCTCAGCAGACCACCTGTCGACAGATGCACACAGTCAGAGCCTTCAGCCTTCTGGTTCTTCACAAACTGTCTACGCCTGTCGACAGCAGGTGCAATACTGTCGACAGACAAAACCGAAATCAAATTACGGGAAGTTTTGCAAGTTGCCAAACTTAGTGTTCTATGGAGTACGACTCTCCATATGTTAAACTCATATATAAGCAACCTTTTGCAACAAATCTCGTACACAAGTAGCCTCCAAGCAAAAACCCTGAAGAGTTCTCACAAGAAGCCTTGTTCTGCTACTCTGCTTCAACCTACCGCCCAGAATCAAGAACGAAAGACTCTTGAAGCGGAAGGTGAAGTCCGGACGTCTTGGATTCAAGCATCTACATCAATATCTAATCTCAAAGTCGAAGCTTGGACTCCAGGAGGACATTCAGAGGAAGAGTTTTCTTATTGGATTTGTTCTTCAACTCTCAAACCCTTTCCTGTTCTTTCAATCCATACTTATGTGTGTGTGGTGTTTCAAGCGGTTGTTGTGCTTGATACACGTTGTGTGTGTGTTAATCTGATCGTGGGTTCACATCAGATAAACACGTGTGTGAGTTGTAGTTCGTGAACTAGCTCATAAGCCGGTGATTCTGCATGTGTGTGTGGCCCGTGGATGTAGGATACACGAGTTGTGTACTCCGAACCACGTAAAAATCTACGTGTCTCGTGGTTTGCATGGATTTGCGTTAGATGTTTGGTAGGTACGAAAGGTTTATACACGTTTGAGTACTTGCTTATTTGTTTGTTAATCACTCACATACATCCATACATAGTCCGATTATTTCTAACACTTTAATTGTCTGTGCTATTGCAAAAAGAGGGCGTTAAGCTTTTAAATTGTCCGTAATCTATTCAACCCCCCCTTCTAGATTACCATTTAGGGAATTCCACATCTCTTCAGTCGCGACGCTCCTGAGCGTCGCGTTAAGGTCGCGACATGCTAGGGCGTCGCGACATGGTCGCGACGGTCTGCCCTATCGCGTCGTCGACCGAGAGACAGGTTTTCGCCTGGCACCGTTTCCATTTCGTTTTTCTGTACCGTGGCACCTGTGCTAGTCCCCTAGTATGGTCTACACTAGTCTTTCGTCCAGTGCTCGGCACTTGAGGGCTTGTCCCGTGTGAGAGGTTGTACCGTTGCCTGGGACCCCCATCCTCGGGAGCCTGTTGATGGAGTACTTCGGGCTACGAGTGCGCTCGAGTTGGCAGCCACCAGACAGACTTTGGAGCTTAGGGGAAAACGGTGGTTAGGACAGTGGCGTGTGAGTCACTTGCAGAGCTCTCGTGGGTGGTCTGGGACGCTGAGGACAGTTAGGAGTTCTACCCGACGCAGGCCAGCCAGTCCTCCTTCTCACTGCCTCGCTCCTTACGTCCCCGGAACCGTTTGGAGAGGTCAGGCGTGGGACCGTAGTCCGGCCAAACTACGGCGGTTACTGTTGTGTTACTTGTGTCCTACCTCGCTCTGATGAGACGTGAGGGTCAAGACCGGGGTCGAGCATAAGACGTTAGTGGGCGCACCTGACCGTGACTAGTGGTAGTGTTTCCGTAGCTAGTGTTCCTTGTCCAGGCGAAATTCCCTTCGTCTATGTTCGCTATCCGTGTGGTGGTCACGACGAGCTGTCGTACGGAGTTTCCGACCGCGTGTACTTTTCGTACCGTGCTAGTTGTAGTTTTGCTTCCGCACTTCCGTTTGTAGGTAGAAGATATAAACTGCTATCATTTATTTTATATTTATATTTTTCCTGCCTGTTTAGAGCCAGTAGGAGATTGGTAGTCCTTACTGAGCTTCTGTTGTGAAGCTCATCCCTCCTTTTCCAAGGTGAGACTTCTCAGCAACAGCAGGGCACGCGCCGGGCGGAGAAGACGGGGCAATAGGCGTAGTCCCCGTAGCTAGCAGTGGTTCCCCTTTCTCAGTGTACGTCACCCTCGGGGTATGCCCATAAGGGACTTGTTCTTCCCCTGCCTTTTACTTGTACTAGCATGCATGCGTTGGGACTGTACTTAGAGCAGTACACATCAGTCTCACTCTCTTTTCTGTTTCCGCCTGTACGCTTCTAGTTTAGCAGTTGACGTTTACTTCCGTTACATATCCTGTTAGATGCCTATTATAGCCCTTCCGGGTCTCCGGATCCGTGAGCGGCGACCGCGAAAATCAGGTCCTCGGCGTGGGCCGAGGGTCGGGTTCTCAGATCATTACAGTTGGTATCAGAGCGAGAGTCTGACAAGACTTGTAATGGATTTGAACTTCAACAGGAAGTCCCAAGAGTAGTACAAGTACACTGCTAGCCGCCCGAGTGGTATTGTTAACCCTTGTTGGTTGTGTGTCATGTAGGATATGGCTCCGCGTAGGCGCAGTCAGGCTAGACAGTTGATTGAGCAGCAGGATGAGTTCGAGATGCCTGCGCAGGGGCAGGTCCAGGAGGAGGTGTCGGCAGACGAGTCAATGGCACAGCCTTAGGGTGCAGCGGCAGCAGCAGCGGCAGGAGGGCAGCAGCATCAGGAGTACCAACCTCAGCCGTAGCAGTACGCAGACTGGTTTCCCCTAGCAGAGCAGTTCTTTAGGAACTTGTACCAGGGAGCGTACCAGCTCGGTTAGGCAGCAGCAGGTGTTCAGTTTCTGGTAACCCCTCCAGTGATACCAGAGTAGCAGCAGGTAGAGCCAGAGGTGGAGCAGCCAGAGCATCAGCAGCGGTCGGGCACTGGAGTACCCGGGCCGGACGGCGGAGGACGGCGGTTACGGAGGATCGGACCGCTCTCCTCGAGAGGTTCCTGCGCCTTCGACCACCGATGTTCCACGGTGAGTATGATCCAGACAAGGCAGAGAGCTGGACCCACGAGTTGGAGCGCATCTTCGAGATGATGGAGTGTGCTGAGGAGGACCAGTTTCGACTGGCAGTGTACCAGCTCAAGGGAGCAGCCATGAGTGGTGGAGAGTTCAGAGGCAGATGCACTTCCAGGGGCAGAGGTTGGATCATATCACTTGGCAGCAGTTTTCGGAGGTCTTCCACGGTGAGTACTTCCCCGACTACGCTCGACGTGAGAGACGGAACCAGTTCCACGCATTGGTTTAGGGCGACCTCACAGTTTCGCAGTACCACCAGAGGTTTGTCCGGTTGTTGAGGCATGTGCCTCATGTCGCAGGCAGCGATCAGGCGTGTGCAGAGAGGTTCATAGCAGGACTGAGACCAGACCTGAGGTAGGGTGTGACGGCACACATGTGTACCACCTTGGGAGAGGCCGTGGCGAAGGCCACCGCCTTGGATAGAGAGACCTGGCAGCAGCAGTAGCAGCAGGGAGGAGCCTCTTCCAAGTCCTCGCCTTACCAGTGTCCAGCAGGTAGCCGCGGTAGTGCGACTTCCTCTTCCTACGGCTCGGGCAGTTCCGGCAGCGCCGGGATTCGCTCGCAGTTTAGGAAGTTGTCTACTCGCAGGGGCGGTCGGAGCCGACAGCAGAAGCGCCAGTCCAGGTTTGCGGAGCAGTCAGTTGTCTAGGGAGCTGAGCAGGGCGGTCAGGAGGCAGTTTGCTACACTTGTGGCTTACCGGGCCACTTCAGGAGGGATTGCCCCATGGGGCAAGCCCCGTAGCAGCAGCAGCCAGTGCAGTATGCTCAGCAGCCACCTCAGTACCAATACCCTCCCCAGCAGTAGGCATTGCGTCAGCAGCAGCGAGGGCAGTACCAGCAGTCGGCTCAGCAGTTTCCGCAGCCGCAGTAGTACCAGCCATACCAGAAGCAGTACCCCCAGCAGCCGCCGCAGCAGCAGCAGCCCCAGCAGGCACCGCAGCCTGGGCGTGGTCGTGGTCGCGTGATGGCGCTCACCCGGGAGCAGGAAGAGGCATCAAACCTTGTTATAGGTACTCTACCTATCCTTGGCAAAGCTGCTCGTGTTTTGGTCGACCCCGGTGCTTCTTTGTGTTTTGCTTTCGAGGAATTCTATGAGTCCCTTGCTTGTCACGCTCCTGAGAGGCAGTGTGACGTGATGGTCGACCTCCCGTCTGGTGACTATATGCCTTCTTTTGGTTATCTGGAGGGTGTGGCAGTCGAGGTTGAGGGGCACCAGTTGCCGGCCAGGTTGTACGCACTGCAGCTTTGTGACTTTGACGTCATCCTGGGCATGGACTGGTTGGAGGCTCACTCAGTCGTTGTTGATTTCCAGCGGAAGACCATTCGGTTTAGGATACCTGGAGAGCCCGTCCCTTGCTTCCGAGGTATCTGGTCTACCCGTCGGCCATTTATTTCCTTGTGTAGAGCTCACCGTTTGATCTGCGATGGCTGTGTGGCGTACCTTGCTTCGGTTTGTTCTTTGAAGCCTAGCGGATCTTCAGTTTTTGACGTGCTGGTTGTTTCTGAGTTCTCCGACGTCTTCCCGAAGGATCTACCTGGTTTGCCGCCTGAGCGGGAGGTAGAGTTCTCCATTAAGCTTTTGCCCGGTACGATGCTTTTGTCCAAGGCACCCTACCGGATGGCCCCGACGGAGCTGCGTGAGTTGAAGTGCCAGTTGCAGGAGCTTCTTGAGCTGGGCTTCATTCGCCCGAGTCGTTCGCCATGGGGCGCGCCTGTTTTGTTTGTGCGGAAGAAGGATGGTAGTCTTCATTTGTGCATCGATTATCGACAGTTGAACCAGGTTACTGTGAAGAACAGGTACCCGTTGCCGAGGATCGATGATTTGTTTGATCAGTTGCAGTCGGCCCGAGTTTTCTCGAAGATTGACTTGAGATCCGATTATTATCAGATGCGGATCAAAGAGTCAGATGTCGGTTTGACGGCTTTCCGTTCTAGGTACGGTCACTTTGAGTTCGTCGTGATGTCATTTGGGCTGACGAACGCACCCGCAACATTTATGGATCTGATGCATAGGGTGTTCAGTGAGTACCTAGACCGCTTTGTGGTTGCTTTTGTTGATGATATCTTGGTCTACTCGGCTTCTGAGGAGGAGCACGAGGAGCACCTGAGGATCGTGCTGGAGACCTACGGAGTCACCGCCTTTATGCCAAGTTCGACAAGTGCGAATTTGGCTAAGGGAGGTGCACTTTCTCGGGCACGTGATCTCGGGTTCTTGTGTGGCAGTGGACCCTGCCAAGGTGGAGGTCGTGTTGTCATGGGAGCAACCCACATCGATGTCAGAGGTCCGCAGTTTTCTGGGTCTAGCAGGTTACTATCAGAGGTTCATTCAGGATTTTGCCAAGATAGCAGCGCCATTGACCAGGTTGACTAGGCAGGACATCAGGTTTGTTTGGTCAGAGGACTGTAAGCAGAGTTTTCGGGAGCTGAAGGCGAGGTTGACTTCAGCGCCAATGTTAGTCTTGCCATCGAGCAGTGGTGGTTTTGTGGTCTACACCGATGCGTCGAGGTCAAATTTGGGTGTCGTGCTGATGCAGCATTGTGACGACCCACGTTATGCCGGTACGGTTGTACCAACCCACGTCGGCACGACGAAGATCACCACAGCGGGACATTGACCCGACACTAACAATTGATTGAGATGCACACAAATATAGATACAGAGTCGCGGAAGTAAAGGACTAACTGTCATCACATTTCATCATCCCCCATTTAACATACATAATCCATATAGCAATTAAAAGACTAAACTTTCATAATTGAAATTAAACCAAAATACATTGTCCACAAGATTAAAGTTCTACATTTTAATACATAATTTGTCCACAATTACAAAATGATAACTCTAATACAAGTCCCAATTTACATACTATGAAACAAAAAGGGCACAACGAAGACTCCGCCAACTAATCTCCGCGCTCGGAGTCACTCTCCACGGTCTCCTCCAAAGGTACCGGGTCACCAACTAAACCTGTACGCCGAAGCAAGTAATGAGTCTAAAAGACTCAGCAAGTAACTCCATACACATCATTCATGCATACATCACAGTAGGTTCCACTAATTCAATTTGCAAGGCAACATACAACATGCTTGAACATTAATAAGAGACAACCTATCATGGTAATTCTACCAAATCAAAACACATGGTACATGGTTTAAGATGTTTCAAATAACACTTCCTATCACATGCTTTCTACTCATTTAATCACATGAAGACTACACTCCCAATTTGACTATAACATGTTAGCAATTTACATGGAACTAGAAATATCACAGCATGAATTATCGTCTCACACTCTAACACATTCACTTCACATGGTTACACATTCCCATATTTCACATGATTTCACATTTCACATTTGCATGCTCACATATATACACAATTTACACATGTTCACATATACACATTTTACACATGTTCACATATACACATTTCACAATTTATTTGCCGTGACACATAGTCCAAACCACCACTAGAAGGACACATCACATACACATAACACATAGCACATCACCTAGGCAATACAGTGATGACTCTTGGCACTGCGCAGACCGGGAGAACACGTCTCCACCCTAACCAGTGGTACTTGTCCACCTCCAGGATTTCATCCTAATGCCCTTAGGATATCTTAACACATTGAACCTTCCCATGGGGACTTTTCCATGGTACAGTTCCACAGCCCTCTATGGAAGCAGTGTCACACACGGCACATTTTACACATTACACATTCCGATTAACACACGTTTTACATATGATATTCACACTTTCTTATTTATGCACATGGTTCTGTTCATTCCTAGCATGATGCCACTAATAACAGAAATCAAGCATTTAGTAGCTCTCATGGATTAATTGGAACACACCTCATTTAACCTTAATCATGGTACATGTATTTATAACTCATTTCACATGGAAACCTCATAGTGTAGGCTACTGTTATCAAATTTTCCTGAAAATTTAACCACATGCTGTTTTCGGGTATAATAACACACATACAAATTTTCACATTTTTCTGAATTCACATGTATTTATAGAAATTGAAACACCCAGTTTCATGCCATTCATAAACTAAGTTAACATAGAACATGACATGGATTTCAGATTTGATCATGCACAGTCATGAATCACACATACATATTGGCACAAGAAATTTTCCCAGATTTATTGCATGACACAAAATTTACTATGAATTATTCATTAACCTACTCATGCTTCCATTCCCATTACAGAAATTTCAGTAATTCACATAGCCATGTAAAAATCCTCAAATTTTCAGGGCATGGACTGATACATATAGACATGTTTCATAAAATCTACAGCATTTAATTCCTCATAAATCATAGGAACAAAATTAAACATGCATAATATCCTCCTTACACATGCCTTTCAATAATTCTAATAAATTATGCCATTCACAGAAAAATACAGAAATTTTCACACACATCACATTATCTATTTTACATAACATATAAAATTTACATTATATCCTCATGCGCCAAAGTCCGGAATTAAAGATATAGGGCAGAACAGTTCACTGTTCTGTCAAGAAGAACTTAACGGCATACTCTGGCCGTTCACAAGAGTTGGCGGCAACATCGTTAGCCGCTGACTCAAGATCTCAACGGCAATAGATCTTGCCGTCAAGTTCGGACCTGTGCAAAAACACAGTCCGAGCTCTAAAGAATGGTGAATGTAGGGGATCCAGGACACGAGGAAAATCCATAAAAATGATAAAAACCTCCTAGACACATACATGGACAAGGTGCAAGGGTTACTTGCCTTTGGAAAAACTCCTAAAGGGATCAAAATGGTTGGAGAAGCTCTCCTTGGGCAGTCCCAAGAAGCCTCCAAGATGCCTCCACTCCGGCTTCTGTGATGCTCCCCTCTGAAATCCGGGCTGGGGATGTGTAGTCGGATGTGTTGTCTTCCTCCTTGTCGAAGTAGATCGCCAGGAAGAGCCTTGGATCGCCGGATCAAAGCTCTCAAACCTCAGGTTTTCTCACAGCTCACTAGGGTTTTTGTTTTCTCTTTGCAAAGAGCCAAGAGAGCTCTAGAGGTTGCAACAAGGGCTCTCTTAGAAGGGGACCCTCTCACCCCACGCAAGAGTTCGGTTGGAAGGCCAAGGAGCCGTTGGGGGAGTGGTTGCCACGCCCCATCAAGCATGGCACACCATGCTGCTGCGGACTGGCCTGTCAGGATGTAGACGTCCACCGATAAGGCCGTCTACTTACTAATAGACGTCCACCGATATGGACGTTAACAATAAGTGAACGTCCATTCATGTTGACGTCGACTAACCCTTCGGCCAGAACCCAAAACCATGCAAAACCCTAATTTCTCCTAAGTTCATGCATGCAATACATAGGGTGTAATGTACACACTCATTATGCCACGAAATCCACCGATAATATATACAACTAAGTATATACATACATTCATAAGTACACCCAGCTAAAGTATGCATAATACTTATATGATAATGCATATACATATACAAGCATAAAATTACACATAATAAAATAATAAGGACAAAATTTGAGGGCCTTACACCCTTTCCCCCTTAAAGAAACTTCGTCCTCGAAGTTAGAACGACACTACTCGAACAAAAGGGGAAACTTCTTCTTCATCGCATCCTCAAGCTCCCACGTAGCCTCCTCACGTGAGAAGTTCCGCCATAGAACTTTCACCGACGCGATACTCTTGTTCCGGAGATGCTGCACCTTCCGGTCAAGAATGGCTACCGGTTGCTCGACATACGAAAGATCTGGCTGGATCTCCACTGGCTCATGACTAATCACATGAGACGGATCTCGGACATACTTCCTGAGCATAGATACGTGGAATACCGGGTGAACACTAGCCAAAGCCGGGGGTAAAGCTAGCTCGTACGCCACGTTGCCCAAACGTCTGAGAATCTCATATGGGCCAATGAATCTAGGGCTTAGCTTGCTATGCCTGCCAAATCTGACAACACCTCGAGTAGGCGATATCTTCAAGAAGACATGATCGCCAACCTCGAACTCCAAATCCTTTCTTCTGTTGTCGGCATAACTCTTCTGCCTATCCTGTGCCGCAACAAGCCTTTTCCTGATAAGCTGAATCTTATCCGAAGTTTCCTGAACCAACTCCGGTCCGATCAACTGCCTATCACCAGTCTCCTCCCAACATAAAGGAGATCTGCAGGGCCTACCATACAACGCCTCGAATGGAGCCATACCGATACTAGCATGAAAGCTGTTGTTGTATGCGAACTCCACAAGAGGTAAATGACGCTCCCAATCATCCTTCCAATCCAGAACACACGCTCTCAACATATCCTCGAGCGTCTGTATAGTCCTCTCGGACTGTCCATCGGTCTGGGGATGAAACGCCGAACTGAGCTTAAGCTCCGAACCTAACGCATCCTGAAGACCCTTCCACAATCTCGAAGTGAATCTCGGATCTCGATCCGAAATGATCGACTTCGGCACACCATGCAATCTAATGATACCACTAACATACAATCTAGCTAAACTCTCTACTGACTGCTTCTTCTTCATAGGCAAGAAATGAGCAGTCTTCGAGAATCTATCTACGACTACCCAAATCGAGTCATTGCCCCTTCTAGATCGAGGTAAACCCGATACGAAATCCATAGTGACAGCTTCCCACTTCCACACTGGGATATCCATCCTCTGCATAAGGCCGGATGGTCGCTGCCGCTCGGCTTTCACTTGCTGACATACTAGACATCTAGACACATAATCCGCAACATCCTTCTTCATGCCGGACCACCAAAATGATCTCTTCAAATCTTGATACATCTTGGTGTTACCCGGATGAATAGAGAATCGCGATCTATGAGCCTCCGCTAACACATGCTCACGGACATCTACCACATCGGGGACACAAACACGGTGCTGAAATCTAATCACACCGTCCTCATCACGAGCAATGCCCGCCTTACCCACTAACTCTAACAATCTAGGATCGGCTTTCTGCTGCTCAATTACCTCATCCAAGACTGAGGATCTAAGGGATAGCTGAGCTACAAAAGCCTGACTCAGCGATGGCTCTAACTCGGTCATAGAGCATGCTGCATCCTCCAACATCTTCCAATCCTGCTGGAGCGAAGACCTCTTCCTACTAAGAGCATCCGCTACGACGTTCGCCTTTCCAGGGTGATACTGAAGGTCGAAGTCATAGTCCTTCAAGAACTCAATCCACCTTCTCTGCCTCAGGTTTAATTCCTTTTGGGAGAAAAGATACTTCAAGCTCTTGTGGTCGGTAAACACCTCAAATCTGACACCATAAAGATAGTGCCTCCAGATCTTTAGTGCATGAACCACAGCTGCTAACTCCAAATCATGAGTCGGATAGTTCCTCTCATGCTCCTTCAACTGACGAGAAGCATAAGCCACTACCCTCTCTTGCTGCATGAGCACACAGCCTAAACCAATCTGAGATGCATCCGTATAAATGGCAAAGCCCTCTAGACCACTAGGCAATACCAATACCGGAGCAGAAGTAAGCTTAGCCTTCAATAGCTGAAAGCTACGCTCACACGCCTCAGACCATACGAACTTCTCACCCTTCCGGGTCAGCTTTGTCAAGGGGGCGGCGATGGATGAGAAACCCTCAATGAATCGCCGATAATAACCAGCTAACCCAATAAAACTACGAATCTCCGAAGGGGTCCTGGGAATCTCCCAATCCATAACTGCCTGGACCTTTGCTGGATCAACAGCTACACCAGCGCCGGAGATAACATGCCCGAGGAAATGAACCTCGCGCAACCAAAAATCGCACTTGCTGAATTTTGCATACAGCTTGTGCTCACGAAGAACCTCTAACACTAACCTCAGATGCTGACGGTGTGTGGCCTCATCCGGAGAATAGACCAACACGTCGTCAATAAACACTACGACAAAACTATCTAAATACGGACTAAACACCCGGTTCATGAGATCCATGAACGCTGCAGGGGCGTTTGTCAATCCGAAGGGAAGGACCAAGAACTCATAATGTCCATAACGGGTTCTAAATGCCGTCTTGGACACATCCTCACTCCTAATCCTCAACTGATGATAACCAGATCGCAAGTCAATCTTGGAAAAGACTGATGCCTCTCGCAACTGGTCAAACAAATCATCAATCCGAGGTAAGGGATACCTGTTCTTCACAGTCACTTGGTTTAGCTTCCTATAATCAATGCACAACCGAAGTGACCCGTCTTTCTTCTTGACGAACAATACAGGTGCGCCCCAAGGGGAAACACTAGGGCGAATAAATCCCTTATCAAGCAATTCTTGCAATTGCTTCCTTAACTCGGCTAACTCTGCAGGTGCCATCCTATAAGGGGCCTTCGAGATAGGAGAGGTGCCTGGAAGCAACTCTATAGTGAACTCTATCTCCCTATCGGTGGCAATCCAGACAAGTCATCGGGAAAGACATCTGGAAAGTCCTGCACCACATCGATCTCTGCAAGAGTCAGTGACGAACCAGCATCGGGTACCAGCATAACGCTGGCAAGAAATGCGTCACATCCCTTGTTCACCATGCGCATCGCCTTCATGGCAGAGATAACTAACTTTCCCGCTAAGTTCTTTGGCAATGGATGAGAGAACTCGTCCTCACCAGGAATGCGGAAAACAATCTTCTTCCTACGACAATCCACTAACGCATAATGCTCCTCTAGCCAATCCAGACCAAAAATGCAATCATAGTCCTTCATCTTTAGCAAGAAGAAGCACCCATCTAAGAATCTATCCTCAATGCACACAGGTAACGACGGAATGCACTTCCTAGTCGATACCGTACCCGCAGGGGTGTGCACAGACAAAGGGACCTCTAACTCCTCAGACTCTATGCCTGACTCTAGGGCTAACTGCCTAGCGAACCGCTCGGAAATGAACGAGTGAGTAGCACCCGTATCAAACAAAACCCGAGCGTGCACACCGAAAAGTAAAACTGTACCTTCGGTGACATGCTCCGCCTGCTCGGCGTCCTCACGAGCTAACGCAAACACTCGAGCCGGGGCTCGAGGCCTTCCTGGTCGTCCTGTCGCTGGCGCTGCTGCTGCTACTGCTGGAACTGGCGCTCCTCGCTGAGCTCCCTGCTGAAGTCTTGGGCAGTCCTTGATCTTGTGGTCGCTGCTCCCACACTTTAGGCATTTGCCCGCTATCATCCAACATTCCGTACCACCATGTGCCCTTCCGCAATGAGGGCACTCCTTCTTGCCACCAGAGGAACGTACAGAAGGTACCTGAGTGCTGCCGACTGCTACTGGGTACTGCGGTGTCTGGTACACTGCCTTCTTCTTGTCCTGCCGCTGAAACGGGGCCGCGGGCCTCTTCTGAGAAGCCTTCTTTTCTTCAAGGTACTGCTCCATCTCGCTCTCCTGCCTGCACGCTGCGCTAAGGGCCTCGTCCAAGGTGCGATGGTCAAACGCTACGAGCCTCGTCCTCAGTGATGGCTTAAGGCCCATCACGAACTTCTTTGCCTTCCTGCGCTCATCAGCAACTATATGAGGTGCATACTTAGAAAGTTCAGCAAACCTTGCCTCATATGCGAGCACAGTCATGGAGCCTTGAGTTAAAGAGAGGAACTCCTGCTCCATGCGATCCTGAACATGCTCGGGGACGAACTTGGCCCGAAAGAGCCTCACGAACTCATCCCAAGCAACTTCCACCGCTCCATCCTCGAATCGGGTACGCAGTAATGAAGCCCACCACACATCAGCTCTTTCCTGCAATATACCCTTCATAAGCACTAACTAACAACTCTAACTTAACAGAACACACAAGCATACAAAACAAACACATACCTGTAGCATGTAGGTGGCTAGGGTAACCTTGTCCTCATCCGCACACCTCATAGCTCGGAAGACTTTCTCTATTCCCTCATCCAGCTCTCAGCTAGTAACGGGTCGCTCTCCCCCTTAAAAGAGGGTGGCAACATCCTCTTAAATCTCTCCATGGTGGAAGGGCCACCATGGTCCTGAGCTGGAACTCGAGCCTGCTACAACAACCAACAAGCATTACATAATTACCATCACATCATGCAATTAAATCAAACAGACTACTCTTTAACAAGTATACTAACCTGAGCCTCCAACTGAGCCTGGAGTGCTGCCTGGGTGTGGGCCTGCGTCTGCATGGCCTGCACTAACCCTTGCATGAACACCCCATAGTCCACAGGCGGTGGTGGGGGAAGCACAGGACCCTGAGGTGCCGGGACCTGCTGCTCAGCCCGCTCCTCGCCTCTCTGCTCGCCCTCACGAGCAGGAACACCTCCACGCCTACCACGCGAAGTCATGGCTGCAATAAAATTCAGCCATCAATCAGGGCTCGTTAATTAACTCCCAACCCATTTTCTTATCTATCTTTTGCTCATTATTAATCAATTCTACACATGTGGACAATTCTATAAAGATTTAGCATGTAATGGAGACGATGACTTATGTATATTCATGTACGATCTCAACCAGTCGCTCTGATACCAATCTCTGTGACGACCCACGTTATGCCGGTACGGTTGTACCAACCCACGTCGGCACGACGAAGATCACCACAGCGGGACATTGACCCGACACTAACAATTGATTGAGATGTACACAAATATAGATACAGAGTCGCGGAAGTAAAGGACTAACTGTCATCACATTTCATCATCCACATTTAACATACATAATCCATATAGCAATTAAAAGACTAAACTTTCATAATTGAAATTAAACCAAAATACATTGTCCACAAGATTAAAGTTCTACATTTTAATACATAATTTGTCCACAATTACAAAATGATAACTCTAATACAAGTCCCAATTTACATACTATGAAACAAAAAGGGCACAACGAAGACTCCGCCAACTAATCTCCGCGCTCGGAGTCACTCTCCACGGTCTCCTCCAAAGGTACCGGGTCACCAACTAAACCTGTACGCCGAAGCAAGTAATGAGTCTAAAAGACTCAGCAAGTAACTCCATACACATCATTCATGCATACATCACAGTAGGTTCCACTAATTCAATTTGCAAGGCAACATACAACATGCTTGAACATTAATAAGAGACAACCTATCATGGTAATTCTACCAAATCAAAACACATGGTACATGGTTTAAGATGTTTCAAATAACACTTCCTATCACATGCTTTCTACTCATTTAATCACATGAAGACTACACTCCCAATTTGACTATAACATGTTAGCAATTTACATGGAACTAGAAATATCATAGCATGAATTATCGTCTCACACTCTAACACATTCACTTCACATGGTTACACATTCCCATATTTCACATGATTTCACATTTCACATTTGCATGCTCACATATACACAATTTACACATGTTCACATATACACATTTTACACATGTTCACATATACACATTTCACAATTTATTTGCCGTGACACATAGTCCAAACCACCACTAGAAGGACACATCACATACACATAACACATAGCACATCACCTAGGCAATACAGTGATGACTCTTGGCACTGCGCAGACCGGGAGAACACGTCTCCACCCTAACCAGTGGTACTTGTCCACCTCCAGGATTTCATCCTAATGCCCTTAGGATATCTTAACACATTGAACCTTCCCATGGGGACTTTTCCATGGTACAGTTCCACAGCCCTCTATGGAAGCAGTGTCACACACGGCACATTTTACACATTACACATTCCGATTAACACACGTTTTACATATGATATTCACACTTTCTTATTTATGCACATGGTTCTGTTCATTCCTAGCATGATGCCACTAATAACAGAAATCTAAGCATTTAGTAGCTCTCATGGATTAATTGGAACACACCTCATTTAACCTTAATCATGGTACATGTATTTATAACTCATTTTCACATGGAAACCTCATAGTGTAGGCTACTGTTATCAAATTTTCCTGAAAATTTAACCACATGCTGTTTTCGGGTATAATAACACACATACAAATTTTCACATTTTCTGAATTCACATGTATTTATAGAAATTGAAACACCCAGTTTCATGCCATTCATAAACTAAGTTAACATAGAACATGACATGGATTTCAGATTTGATCATGCACAGTCATGAATCACACATACATATTGGCACAAGAAATTTTCCCAGATTTATTGCATGACACAAAATTTACTATGAATTATTCATTAACCTACTCATGCTTCCATTCCCATTACAGAAATTTCAGTAATTCACATAGCCATGTAAAAATCCT
This sequence comes from Colocasia esculenta, assembly GCA_014218235.1. Classification (NCBI taxonomy): domain Eukaryota; kingdom Viridiplantae; phylum Streptophyta; class Magnoliopsida; order Alismatales; family Araceae; genus Colocasia; species Colocasia esculenta. The sequence continues at coordinate 91,356,290 of CM024763.1, read as the reverse complement.
CAAATTTTCAGGGCATGGACTGATACATATAGACATGTTTCATAAAAATCTACAGCATTTAATTCCTCATAAATCATAGGAACAAAATTAAACATGCATAATATCCTCCTTACACATGCCTTTCAATAATTCTAATAAATTATGCCATTCACAGAAAAATACAGAAATTTTCACACACATCACATTATCTATTTTACATAACATATAAAATTTACATTATATCCTCATGCGCCAAAGTCCGGATTAAAGATATAGGGCAGAACAGTTCACTGTTCTGTCAAGAAGAACTTAACGGCATACTCTGGCCGTTCACAAGAGTTGGCGGCAACATCGTTAGCCGCTGACTCAAGATCTCAACGGCAATAGATCTTGCCGTCAAGTTCGGACCTGTGCAAAAACACAGTCCGAGCTCTAAAGAATGGTGAATGTAGGGGATCCAGGACACGAGGAAAATCCATAAAAATGATAAAACCTCCTAGACACATACATGGACAAGGTGCAAGGGTTACTTGCCTTTGGAAAAACTCCTAAAGGGATCAAAATGGTTGGAGAAGCTCTCCTTGGGCAGTCCCAAGAAGCCTCCAAGATGCCTCCACTCCGGCTTCTGTGATGCTCCCCTCTGAAATCCGGGGCTGGGGATGTGTAGTCGGATGTGTTTCTTCCTCCTTGTCGAAGTAGATCGCCAGGAAGAGCCTTGGATCGCCGGATCAAAGCTCTCAAACCTCAGGTTTTCTCACAGCTCACTAGGGTTTTTGTTTTCTCTTTGCAAAGAGCCAAGAGAGCTCTAGAGGTTGCAACAAGGGCTCTCTTAGAGAGGACCCTCTCACCCCACGCAAGAGTTCGGTTGGAAGGCCAAGGAGCCGTTGGGGGAGTGGTTGCCACGCCCCATCAAGCATGGCACACCATGCTGCTGCGGACTGGCCTGTCAGGATGTAGACGTCCACGATAAGGCCGTCTACTTACTAATAGACGTCCACCGATTGGACGTTAACAATAAGTGAACGTCCATTCATGTTGACGTCGACTAACCCTTCGGCCAGAACCCAAAACCATGCAAAACCCTAATTTCTCCTAAGTTCATGCATGCAATACATAGGGTGTAATGTACACACTCATTATGTCACGAAATCCACCGATAATATATACAACTAAGTATATACATACATTCAAGTACACCCAGCTAAAGTATGCATAATACTTATATGATAATGCATATACATATACAAGCATAAAATTACACATAATAAAATAATAAGGACAAAATTTGAGGGCCTTACAAGCATGGTGGGGTCGTGTGCCATATCTTCTCGTGCAGCTCAAGAAGCTGAGGAGACTACCCCCACCCACGACTTGGAGCTGGCAGCAGTGGTGTTCGCTCTCAAGTTATGGAGTCCCTACCTTATATGGCGGGCTTTTCAGATCTTCACCGATCACTAGAGTTTGCAGTATATCTTCACCAGAGGGATCTGACCCTGAGCAAGGGCCGATTGTGGAGTATTTGAAGGCTATGACCTAACCCCTCTATCACCCAGGAAGGGCTAAACGTCGTAGCCGATGCTTGAGTAGGCACGTGCGCTTGAGTTCACCGATGGTCAGAAGTGGAGGCTGTTTCGAGGAGCTATCCCAGTGAGTGTTCGTCCGTCGGGACCAAGACCGTGCAGTGGCGAGCAGTTTGTCAGTTCGGCCATCAGTGTTCAGGCAAGTGTTACAGGCACAGCAGGCAGACCCTCAGTTGGCGGACATTTTGCAGATGCCAGATGTTGAGCTCGGCGAGGACAGCGAGGTCAGATTTAGAGGCCGCTTGTACGTTCCCGAGGAGGCGCACCAGGCAGTTTTGTCAGAGGCTCACAGATCGAGGTATGCTGTTCATCCTGGCTCCACCAAGATGTACCATTGCTTGAGGAGGTCCTTCTGGTGGCTAGGGATGAAGAGGGGCGTGGCAGAGTTTGTTGCTTGGTGCCTTACCTGTCAACAGGTGAAGGCCGACCATCAGCATCCTGGTGGTGAGCTGCAGCCATTGCCCATTCCCAGTGGAAGTGGGACGACATCACCATGAACTTTGTGGTTGGTTTGCCCCTCACCCTGCAGAGGCACGATGGTATCTGGGTGATTGTGGATCGTTTGACCAAGGCAGCGCACTTTCTTTCGATCAGGATGTCCTGGTCAGTGGACAGATTCGCCAGGATGTACGTGGACAGAGTTGTTTCGTTGCACGGGATCCCAGTTTCAGTCGTCTCCGACAGAGATCCTAGGTTCACGTCAGGGTTTTGGCGCAATCTTCAGAGAGCACTGGGTACAGAGTTGAGGTTCAGCACAACGTACCACCCTCAGACAGATGGACAATCAGAGAGGACCATTCAGACACTGGAGGACATGTTGAGAGCGTGCTGTTTAGACTGGAGCGGCACTTGGGAGTCGCACCTTCTGATGGTAGAGTTCGTGTATAACAACAGTTATCACTCGAGCATCAGAATGGCACCATACAAGGCTTTGTATGGTCGCCCGTGTAGGACACCTCTTCACTGGTTCGAGGTTGGTGAGAGACAGCTTTTAGGGCCAGGGTTAGTGCAGCAGTGTGCAGACACAGTCAGTCTGATCAGGCAGAGGCTTCGGGTAGCACAGAGCAGACAAAAGAGTTATGCAGACGTATGCAGGAGACCGTTACAGTTCAGTGTTGGTGACCTTTTTTCTTGCGGGTCTCACCGACCAAGGGTGTCATGAGGTTTGGCAGAAAGGGAAAGCTCAGTCCGAGGTACGTCGGACCTTTTCCTATCACTGAGAGGGTCGGCGAGGTGGCTTACAGGTTGAGTCTTCGGCAGATCTAGCAGGTGTGCACAGTGTGTTTCACGTTTCTCAGCTCAGGAGGTACATCGCAGATCCTTTGCACGTGTTAGACTACTCGCAGCTGGAGGTAGCGCTAGACTTGTCAGTGCCAGAGTACCCGGTCAGTGTTGTCGACCGCAGAGTCCAATAGTTGCGCAGGAAGCAGATTCCGCTGGTGAAGGTTGTTTGGCAGAACCCCGTCGGTGGCGAGGCCACCTAAGAGCGCGAGGATGCGATGTGGGAGCAGTTCCCTTATTTGTTTGATTAATTGGTATGTTGTTATCTCCCCTTCGCTGTTTTCGGGTTGAGACCGAGTTGTCTTCATTTCGAGGACGAAATGTCATAAGGTGGGTGGGATGTAAGACCCGGCCCCCTTGGGCCCTAGGCCCCGTCCTCAAGGTCGCGACAGGCGCCTTGGCCGCGACATGGTCGCGCCAGACGGCTTGCCGTGACAGGATTGGCGGTTCGTGTCGCGATGGAGGTGAGCGTCGCGTCCTTGTCGCATCACCCCTGGCTGTCGCGACTGTGTTCTGACACGGCTTGACCGCTGTCCTGTCTGTCAGAACGGTCGTGTCGGGTGGCAGGGTCGTGTAGCGTTGATGCGACCTTCTAGGCCGCTGCGTTTACTTTTTCGGTCTTCAAGGTTTGACCGTGCTTTTTGTGTCACGACGTGGCGGGCGGTCGCGACATGGTCGCGACGCTCCTGGGCGTCGCGACAGCATCTGAGGGGCCATCGGTTTAAAACCGACAGCGCGCCCCATTTCCCCCTCTTCTTCCTCTTCCTCTTCCTCTTCTTCTCCCTCTCGAGCTCTCTCGCGGTTTCTCGGTGTTTTTCCTTGCTCGTGGTGCTCGTGCTGAGGCGTGGACGTGCCATTCGTGCAGGGGTCGTGCTTGTGGCGTGCGGTGCGAGGAGGAGACGGCCATCCCTACGAGAAGGCCCCAACGGGTGCGTTCTTCGTGTGGAGGTAGGGACGTCCGACCCTCTTGCCCTAAGCATGATCCCCTCCCCTCTAGACCGTGGTTTCCTTGTGGTTTGGGGCTTGGGAGTGTGAGAACTCCATGCTCGAGTCTAGTGAGGTTTCCTTCGAGCGTAGATCCATACTTTTGAGGATCGTGGGTAGTTTGGTGGATTTATTGCTTTTAATACATGTTGTGCATGATCCCCTTCCCCCCCTTGTGAATGTATTTCGTGTTTTGGGGAGGGTTCCTGGAGGGACTGCTCCGGAACCCTGCTCGGCTGGAAACATGGCAACCTCGGAGGCCGCGACCATGTCGCGATGGCGCGTCTGTCGCGACGTGGTCGCGACGCTTTTGAGCGTCGCGTTAAGGTCACGATACGCTAGGGCGTCGCGACATGGTCGCGACGGTCCGCCCTGTCGCGTCGTCGACCGAGAGACAAGTTTTCGCCTGGCACCGTTTCCGTTTCGTTTTGCTGTACCGTGGCACCTGTGCTAGTCCCTTAGTACGGTCTACACTAGTCTTTTGCCCGATGCTCGGCACTTGAGGGCTTGTCCCGTGTGAGAGGTTGTTACCATTGCCTGGGACCCCCATCCTCGGGAGCCTATTGAGGGAGTACTCCGGGCTACGAGTGCGCTCGAGTTGGCAGCCACCAGGCGGACTTTAGGGCTTAGGGGAAAACGGTGGTTAGGACAGTGGCGTGTGAGTCACTTGCAGAGCTCTCGCGGGTGGTCTGGGACGCCGAGGACAGTTATGAGTTCTACCCGGCACAGGCCAGCCAGTTCTCCTTCTCACTGCCTCGCTCCTTACGGTCAGGAACCGTTTGGAGAGGTCAGGTGTGGGACCGTAGTCCGGCCAGACTACGGTGGTTACTGTTGTATTACTTGTGTCCTACCTCGCTCTGACGAGACGTGAGGGTCAGGACCCGGGTCGAGGATAAGACGTCGGTGGACGCACCTGACCGTAACTAGTGGTAGTGTTTCCATAGCTAGTGTTCCTTGTCCAGGCGGAGTTCCCTCCGTCTGTGTTCACTAGCCGTGTGGTGGTCACGACGAGCAGTCGTACGGAGTTTCCGACCGCGTGTACTTTTCGTACCGTGCTAGTTGTAGTTTTACTTCCGCACTTCCGTTTGTAGGTAGAAGATATAAACTGTTGTCATTTATTTTATATTTATATTTCTCCTGCCTGTTTAGAGCCAGTAGGAGATTGGTAGTCCCTACTAAGCTTCTGTTGTGAAGCTCATCCCTCCTTTTCCCAGGTGAGACTTCTCAGCAGCGGCAGGGCGCGCGCCGGGCGGAGGAGATGGGGCAGTAGGCGTAGTCCCCGTAGCTAGCAGTGGTTCCCCTTTCTTTAGTGTACGTCACCCTCGGGGTATGCCCCTAAGGACTTGTTCTTCCCTTGCCTTTTACTTGTACTAGCGTGCGTGCGTTGGGACTATACTTAGAGCGGTACACAGCGGTCTCGCTCTCTTTTTTGTTTCCGCCTGTACGCTTCTAGTTAAGCAGTTGACGTTTACTTCCGTTACATATCCTGTTATATGCCTATTATAGCCCTTCCGGGTCTCCAGATCTGTTGGCGGCAACCGCGAAAATCGGGTCCTCGGCGTGGGCCGAGGGTCGGGTTCTCGGGTCGTTACACTTAAAAGGGTCAAAATCTGAAAATAATAAGCAAGGGCTTGGATACTTACCTCCGGAAAAAGGAAAACAAGCCATAATTCCAGGAAAATATCCTTTGCCAAAATTTGTAAAAGAAACCAAAATGCCTCAGAAAAAAGCCCCTAAAATGAACAAGCTTTATCAAACGAAAAAGGTTTCTAAAAATTGTGTTCTAAACAGACATCATAAAATAATAAGAACTACAAAATAGATTATATTCATTGTTGTTCTCATTGCAATAAATTAGGACACACAGTAACACCTGCACAACAAGGCACCTAGTATGGATCCCGAAAGGATATTTTTATGCATCTAACCATCAAGGACCCAAAAGATTTGGGTACCTACTTCTGAGTAGTTTATTTGCAGGATAGCCTTGGAGCATCAGGATCAGGATGCTCAAGGCATTGGTGACTGCCAGCTCTTCATCCAACTCATATTTGAAGAGGGAGTAGTCATTTATTTATTTAAAATTTCAGTATTACTAATAACTATTTGCAAGTCTCTCATTCAGGGGGAGCACAGACTAAGGGGAGTTATTCTTTAATTTCAATCATTGTTGAACCCCTCAATGGTAAGACATTTTCACAAAGGGAAGAGAATGCGTGGTAAGATCCTTCCTTTTTGGTTAGTGACAAAAAGAGGGAGAGATTATCTATGAATTTTTTGTATTTTCTATGCTTTAAGTATTTTTATCAAAAGATTTTCATAAATTTTGTCATCACCAAAAATGGGGAGATTGTTGAACCACTCCTATATTTTACCCTTATATTTTAGTAATAAGAAAATTTATGATTAATTAAATATTATTAAAAATATTAATATCATGTTTTCCTAATAAATATAAATTTATGGTATTTTGGTGATAATAAAACTTATGATTAATTAAATATATTTAATATTATGTTTTTTTCTAATAATATAAATTTATGGAATTATTGTTGTGTGATTTGCACTAAAAAGTTAAATCGATGTCCATTCAATATACATCGATTTCAGTTCTCAAAGTTCCATAAGGATTTGCTCTCATAAGGATTCGCTCTTATAAGGATTCGCTCTCATAAAGATTCGCTCTCACATCGATTTGCTCTCATAAGGATTCACTCTCACATCGATTTGCTTGAAAACATCGATTTGCCTCTCATATCGATTTGATAAGTGAAACATCGATTTGCTTCAAACATCGATTTGATAAGTAAAACATCGATTTGGTAAGTGAAACATCAATTTGCCTCTCATATTGATTTGATAAGTGAAACATCGATTTGCTTCAAACATCGATTTCATAAGTGAAACATAGATTTGCCTCTCACATCGATTTCATAAGTGAAACATGGATTCGCTTGTAAAAACATGGATTTGCTTCTCAAACATGGATTCGCTTGTAAAAATATGGATTTGGTTACTCAAACATGGATTCGCTTGTAAAAACATGGATTTGGTCACTCAAATATGGATTCGCTTGTAAAAACATGGATTTGGTCACTCAAACATGGATTCGCTTGTAAAAACATGGATTTGGTCACTCAAACATATATTCGATCATTTAAACATAGATTTCTTTTATATTTCAAAGTGTCTTTTGGCATCTAGTGAAAAAGTTATATATTATTGATTTGCGTAATCTTCTATCTTTCTGACAGGAGATCTTTTTGCTTATCTTTCTAGATCTCTTCTTTCCTGCCAACAAAAAGGGGGTTACTTACTACTTCTGGGTGGTAACAGGAAACATAGAGGTATGAACCTTTTTGACAGAAACACTCTTTTATCTAAACACTTTCTTCTATGCTTGCAGACCTCGTAGACCATAAAATATCAGAAGAAAGAGAAGATGAGCAACGGCTAGAACTCCAACGGATTTGTTCAAAGCTGCTCATATAAAAGATAAAGCAAGGCTGAAGAAGCAGTAAGAGCTTTCTTGAAGATTTTTTAAGAATGTGCATCCTGTGAGGAACCTCAACTCCATATACACTCAAAGGAAAAGAGAGAAAGAGCCCGAGCCCAAGAAGAAGTGTTCAAGCATCTGAAGCCCTCAAGCTTCAAGCTCCTTCTCCTCTCTTCACTCTCTCTGTGTGCATCTTTATAATCTGGGGGAGAAAGTCTTTTTTCTAAGAGTTCTTTTAGTTGGTTTTCATCTGTTCCAACTCTCAGCTTTGTTCTTTCTTTTATAAGAAAGACTTCTGTCCAGCTGTAGGACTGTATACAGTGTAGAACCTAGCTAGGGGTTTAAGTCTAGCAGAACCGCGCTGGGGTTTATACCAGGAGGTTAGCTTCTTGACCTGTAAAAGAAGTGGGCTGCCTTCTTGCCTGGGAAAGAGAAGAAGACCAGCTGGGGTGCTGGGGTGTTGTATTGTCCTTGAGGGGTGTAGACACGCCAATTTGGCTTCACATTGAGCAAAATTCATGTTACACTGCGATGCCTCAAAATGACTCTTTTACAATTAACCTATTAAGTGGTGTTCCTATTTTGCCAGATTATTTTAGGATTTTTAGAAATTTCCCCAAAGGGGCTGATGAACTTCATTTAAACGCGTCCAAGGCAGCTAACGTCTTTTGTAGGATCGATGCGCGGCGACGGTCACCGACGCATATCGAACCTGCAATTAGGCACATGGTCTATTTTTGAACTACGTCCAGCCGTCTCGCCGTGATTTAAAAGTCAAGGATTCTGACCGCGCCCTGTTAGCTCCATTAATGGACGCCATGTCAACAATCATGATGTTCCTTGAAACAACGTCCGAGTGGCTCGCCGTATTTTATAAACATCAAATCAAGGATCGAATTTTGTTAATGATTTGATTTGCCTAAGAAAATACGGCCAGCCACCCAGACGCGATTTAGAATCTAGCTTACAGCTACGAACATCATGATAATGTCAAATCATGCGCAAATCAGGCGATCTTCTAAATCGCAGCTTGTCAGACGGACGCTGTTTATTGGCAAGAGGCGTCCGTTATATTGGACGTGATTTCAGCTATAAATACAGACCCCGGAGATCCTCATTTGGTAACCAATCCCAGCCATGGCGAAGCCCTGCCAAATTCCCACTCTGACCTCTGGACTCCAATTCTCCAACCCTCTAAGGCGGGACTCTATCGGATTAGAAGCTCGTGTTCTGGAGGTGGGATGCAACGCATACGTCGCCTTCGCATCATCTCCTTTGTGAGCTAGAGCTTCCGAGTGTTGGGGCATGGCGGGGGAAGCTACACCGGCGTCTCCTCCATCCTCTCCACCCTTCGTCATCGGGATACGCCACCATTCCCTCTTTTCCTCTTCTTTAATTCCCCTTTTTTTTGTTTAGAACATGCATTGCACACTTCTACACACACACACATAGCATTTCTTTTACCCACCCACTTCCTAGGGGTTTAACACCACCTCTACGAGGTGTGTTACTCTTCATTTACATGTTTTTCCATACTTCACTCCATTTACACCTAACACGCTTCACAGTCTAACCTCCACTATCACACGTTTTCTTGTTGTTTCTCCTTTTGCAAGGTAACCGGATCAAATCTTATACGTCGGCCGGCCGACGTAAGGAGGAAGGAGAACCCACCACACGCACACTCCCGCACTTTTCTTCGGACGGAGGTAAGTACACCACGTCATTTCCCTTCCGCCCGTTACATCCGGTGCCCACGTGCACCTGGCGATCGCGACACATTCCTCGTGCACACACGCACGTTCGTTTTTATTTTCACGTCCTCATCCCCATTTCCATTTTCCCGAATCCTTTTCTCTTCTTAAATTTCATGTTTCTCATCATGGGACGAGTGTTTTCCGGAGAGTCGGGGAAAATTCCGTCTACAACTTGGCGATCACGATGGGACTCTTCTTCTTTTGATTTCGGTTGCTTCATTTGGCACCCACGTGTGCCCCTCCTTCGGCACCCACGTGTGCCCCTCCTTCGTACCCCACGTGGTACGATCTCCCCCTTTCCGCACCCCACGTGGTGCCATTGAAGAGTCCCGTCGCCATTACCAAATTGTAGTCATGTTCACCTTTACTTTTCGTTACATTTCTTACATTGGGATTTATTGAAAAAAAAATATATATCATCTTGACCCCCACCCCGTGTACCTTCTTTCACCTGAAGAAATCATCTTTATTTGGGTTGTACTTCGTCCTCCATATTTGTTAGAAAGCATGCTAGTTTGATTTCCTATTTTTTTTTTTGCTGTTCTCGGTTGCACTTTTGATCCGCGTCCAGTACAGACGACGCTTTTCATGTTCTTACTTTGCGCGGCCGACAGACTGGATGCAATTCTGTGACAGAGTCCGGAGGGAGTTGCCTTGGCTCTTACAGCTTTCAGGAGCTGTCAGATCCGCGACCGACAGAACGGACACCATTTACTGAACTGCGCCCACTGCACTGGACGCGATTCAGTCTGTTACAGAGCACCAGTTTTTTCTGCCATCTGTGTTATATTTGCATTTGCAGGGCATTCCGGCCAAGGGACCTCCTTCCCTCCTCTCCTAGGATCCACACACCTTCTCGGTGAGGGCTATCTCTCCATTGGGCATTCCATCTCATTGGGCTAGAGAATCCTCATCGGGACCTCCGTAAGTCTCTGTACCCCATGGATTCCCTCACAGTGGACTGAGCCGGTTGTACCATCCTGGTGTCTGTCCTGAGTTAGAAAACCCGTCACGCAAGAAGGAGTTGCTTAGAAAAGCCCGGCGTTGTCGTCTCATCCATTTTAGGCCCATACCCACGTTAGAGAAACACATCATAATTAAAATCTACATTAAATTTTATTGAATATTCTTAAGTGGACGTAATCATTTTCAAGTGAGTGATTTAAAAGCCATTAACTCCTTCTCTCAAACTTGTTTGAGTAGTTGTCTGTTAGTTGTTTGTTAAATTACACCGTGTGTTTCAAACGTTGTGTATGCAGCTTCGTTCCGGTCGATCCCTTTCAATGGCCGAGTACGAGGATATGGGCTATGATAATGTCTATAATGAGGCATATGATCCATCTAATCCTCATGTCAATGTGATGGATGCTCAAATCCCTCAACTTCCTCAAATGTCCCCGAGGCACGATCCTGCGAATCCCTCCACCTTGTTCGACATATCCCAACTCGTAGACATCTTGCAAAATCTCCAGACACCCCAGCTTCAGGAGGTTCAAGCTGCTTTGAAGTGGAAGTCCATTCCCAATCCCAGTCCATTTCACTACCCGAACATGGGAATCCACATTGAGTCCGCTCATGACCCGACGGGACGAGCCTCTCTTGCCCCCTCGCAGGCCCATTCTATTATCCAATCTCACCCCCACAGCCCCGAAGGGAGACACCTTCATGTTCGGCCAAGCCTCGACGCAGCAAGACCCACCTATCAACCCCGGGTCCCAACCCACGTTCCCGCATACGTCAGTGCTCCTCCCCATTACCCCCCTCAGGTGAATGTCCCCCACCACCACCTTCTTTCTGGGGGACCTCACCAACCATCTACCAATCAGCTCGCCCAAGCCCTCCTGGCAAAGGTGAGTAAGTTAGAACAGGAGCTGAGAAGGGTGTCTGCACCCAAGGATTCATTCGAACTGACACTTCCTTCTATGCCAGTCTTTCATCTTCCCCCCTCTGAAATGCCGGTCTACCGCCGCTACAACGGCACCGGAAACCCCTTCGTGAACATCAAAGAATTCATGTATGAATCCTCTTTCTGGCAGGACGACAACCATGCCCTTGCCTTTCTCTTCCGCCGATCCCTGGAAAGGCCCGCCCTTGAGTGGTTCTATTCCCTGGAACCTGCAGATGTCGAGAATTTCGAGATAGTGCAGAGGAAGTTTGTGCAACGATACAGAGACAGAGTAGATCCAGTATTGTCAATTACTGATCTAATGGCTGAGAAAATGAGGGCAGATGAAAATTTCACACATTATGCTGATAGGTGGAACCACAAGAAGAGTGTCGGTGACACGATACAGAGACAGAGTGGATCCAAAGGCTCGAACCTTCAAGAAGAGTGTCGGTGCTCCAGCTGGTGGCCCCACGACCGAGAGGGTTATTCATAATAAGCAGGTGAGTGCAATGGGCAACCCCATAGGTGCAACGATACAGAGACAGAGTAGATCCAAAGGCTCGAACCTTCAAGAAGAGTGTCGGTGCTCCAGCTGGTGGCCCCACGACTGAGAGGGTTATTCATAATAAGCAGGTGAGTGCAATGGGCAACCCCAGTCCTTCCACCTACCGTCCAAACACCAACACCAGAGCCCCACAACCCCAGCAGCCAGCCCCTAGGCCGAACAACCCACCAATATTTAGGACGCCACCTCAGCAGCCCCAGCAACCACAGCAGCCCTCATATTACCAGCAGCCCTAGTACCAACAACCTCCCCCGTACCACCAACAACCTCTGCAACCGCAATACTGTCAGCCTCCACAGCCTCAATACCGACAACCCACTCCTCCCCAGTACCAACCCCAACAATCCCCTCCTGCACCTCCCCAATACAATCAGGTCCCTCCTCCAGGCAACTATGAGCCTCAACTACCCCGACAACCCCCTGGCCCAACCCATGTTGATGGCGCTTTCAAGGGGACCTCCGAAGCTGGGGGGGGGGGGTGGAATCCTCCGCGATCATGAGGGTAACATGTGCTATGCCTTTTCTAAGGCATACCATGATTTAAACTCCAGTCTTGCTGTAGAGGCCATTGCACTTAGGGATGGCATTTCCATGTGCTACAGAATGGGTGTGTCTGAGGTGTTGGTTGAGACATATTCTCTTCAGCTCTTGCAAATTGTGACAAGGCAGTTGGCTTGCCCCTGGGATCTTTCTTGTATCTTGCAAGATATTGCTGCCATGACGGAGAAGATCAAGACATAAATTAATCATGCCCCTCGGGAATTAAACAAAATGGCGGACTGCTTGGCAGGTTTTGCTATTTCTTGCACTCACCCTGTCACCTGGGTCTCTTGGGCCGACCTCCCCATTGATGTTAAGGAACTCTACCATTTGGATAAGGTAGGGTTCCCTCCCATTAGGCCCTAACCCATTCATGTACTCCTCCTCCCCTACCCTCATTTCTCCCACTACATATATGAAAAATCACCCTCTAGCCGCTTGGGGAAGGTAGTGGCCATCTCACTATGTGAGGACGCCTCTACCTACTCCTTTTGGTTTCGGCTACATTAAAAAAAAAACCCTGGCCCAAGGAGCACCCACTATCCCCCATTGCCGGAAACCCTTCCGGATATCTTTAATGCCCTAATGGTCGTTGGCGCACTCACCCTGCCGAGGGAGAGGCTACAATGGCCTCCCAATGTTGACACCTCTCGATATTGTGAGTTCCACCGGGTGTTGGGTTGAGTGCTTATTCATATCATTTTCCTCCTATTTTGATGATGACAAGAGGTGTTTTTAAAGCAATTCAAATGAAACATGTCAAAAACATCATACCTGAAGTCAATGTTCAAAAAGCATGTTTCAAATCACATTTATCATTTATGTTCATGATAAATCATTTAACTAATGATATATGTGTTTAATTTTCAGGTACAAACACTTTTTGCAAAAGAAGTGTCGACACACCCCACAATGGTGTCGACACAACACCTCAGGCTCAAAGGCAAAAAGGTGAAGAAATGCTAAGAGTGTGTCGACACTAGTCCAGAAGCAGGTCGACACGAGTTGAAAAATTCCAGGATTTAGCCTACTCAGGTCGACCTCACCATCAGGGCAGGTCGACACTGGACCCCGTTCCCAGAACAACCTATTTGTGAATTGGGATAGGAGGTCGACCTCACCACCAGGGCAGGTCGACACAAGATCTGTTTCCAGAACAGCCTGTTCTCAATTTTGGGACAGTGTGTCGACCTCACCACCAGGGCAGGTCGACACACTACGGAAAGATTCCATCTTAAATTGGATGTTTGCCATGTGTCAGCCTAGGGCGATGGGGTATCAACCTAGAATCGTGTGCCCTTGTACCCAAAGGGTATCTTTGGAATCTTTTGGGTATTAAAGGTCTCTAATCGGCCCCCCATCACATCAAGAGACCCAACTAACTCTCAGAGCCTCCCAGAAAGTTTCCTGCGGCGGCTGAAGAGTTCATCTCCCTCCTCTGCTCTCCTGGTGCTTCCAGAAGACCAATTCTCACCAATCCAAGTGTGAGAATTGGAGTGTGATCCCTGTAGAAACCTCTGAAGCATCCCAAGGAAGCAGATCCAGTAGAAGACTTCGTTGGAGAAGAATTCAAGGAAGATCCAACAATTCCAAAGTGCAGAGCATCGGTTTTGGACTTCAAGATTGCAAGCTTCTTCCCAATCCAAGCTTCTACAAGGGAGTACACTTGAAGAACGAAGTTATTTAATACAATTCATTGTACTTCTGTTCTTCTGAGACATCTTTTGAGATTATGCAAGTGCTTCTGCATAGCTCTCATTAGTGCTCTCATTTTCGACTAGATCTGTTGCTAGAAGGTCTATGTCTTGAGTTGGTGTCTAGCAAGTCTTGTGTGAGCATTGTGCTCAGGTTGTTGTGAGCCGTTGTGCTCAGTTTGAGTTGTCTAACTCAAGGTTGTGTTGAGCAGTCTTGCTCAGTTGTTCTAGAGTAGTCTTACTCTAGGAGTTGTGTGAGTTGTAAGCTCTCAAGTGTTGGAGTTGTCAGGCTCCAGTGGGTGTGTTACCCAGTTGTTTTAGTGAATCCTCACGGGGTGTGAGGGGTGGATGTAGGAATCACTTGGGTGATTTCCGAACCACCTAAAAATCTTTGTGCATTTGTCTAATTGTGGTTTGATCATCTTATCCGTTAGATGCTTGCATAGGATCGGTTAATATTCACTTAATCAACTTGTTTCACATCTATTTTACCTACTCACTCAAATCTCATCAGATCTGTGGTTTTTCACTGATAAAATTGCCTCTGATTCAAAAGTGTTTTTAAATTGTTTAAGCTTCCGCAAAAAGTGGCTTAGATCTATTCATCCCCCCCTTCTAGATCTTTTCCACACCTTCACTTCGATCCTTCACCGGGGACCAAGCCACACCCTGGAGGCGTGTTTTCACTTCAAAGATTACATCTATAATCTGAACGACAGTGGAGCCATTGATTGGGCGGAAATGAAGAAATTCATTGCAGAGATGAAAGCACGAAGGCCAGCTAGGCAGGAACAACAACAGCAGCAGCAGCTCCAGCCCCAACAGCAGCCCAGTATGGGCATTGTTCAGAACCCACTCTCGGAGCACCAGGCTCCGAATCAGCAAGTTAATGTCTTTAGAGCATCTCCCCAATATGAAATTTCCAGTCGGCCGACGAAAGTAGCTTCTACATCCACCTCCTCTTCCCTGTCATCCTTCACCCTGCCACCCTTCATCCGTACACCTACTCTCGATAATCCACTACCCTCCTTCCTATGCATCCCTGCCCAGCACACCGCACCATCCAGTCAACCCGCCTACCCGCCCCTCATTCGCCAGTCCACCGCCGCTACGGTACCTCCACCTGCCAACATACAAGCCCCTTCCATGTGCAACCCTTCCTCCATCCCACCACAACCAACCTACACATCCCATTCTACCACAGTCCCAAAACCGCCATCAGCTAACCCACCTATTCTCCGCACGCCATCGACCGTACCCTTCATTAACCCCAACCATCGAGCCCCCTTTCTCCGTATCCCCACTCAACCCTCCGGTGCAGCAACTATCCAATTGCCACACCATATGTTCTCCGACCAATCCTCTACCTCCTCTCCTCCAACTTCTACTCCGTCGGCTCTAACTACAATATCAAGAGATACCCCTGAGGCGACAATGGTACTCCGGAGTGGGCGAATGTTCAATAGGGTGTTTCCCCAGCAGCAAGAGCAGATGTTGGCACCCCAAGAAGAAGAAGAGGCCCAGCTAGAGGAGTCCGTCCCGGGGACGCAATATGATTTTCTGGAGCATTTAGATAAGACCCCGGATTCTGGAATTAATTAAGAGATCAGTGGTCCACCAAGAAGCCCTCATGCAATATTTACAGAAGGTGATGGTGAACGAGGACCTGCTAGTAAACCTGATTAGTGCTGTCTTAACTCCCACAAGCATGCGCCCGGCCATCACATTCCATGAAGAAGAGTTAGCTTCAGTCGAGTCTCAACGGTGCGCCCTATGCCTCGCAATCTATGTTAATGACATCTGTGTGGATAGTTGTTTAGTAGATTCCGACGCATCAATCAATGTCGTGTCCTCCGACACACTGCAACTCTGTGGGGTGCCAGTTCAAGCAATCCGGCCCTCTGCCATCACCGTCACAGCCTACGACAACACCAGCAGGCCACCAAAAGGGGTCGTCACTTGGGGAATCAGGCTAGGACCATCCTTTAATGAAATGGACTTTCACATTTTGGATATGGACCCAAACTTCTGCATGATCCTGGGTCGGACGTTCATCAAAGCCCTTTGCGCCATTATATCCACTGTCCACCAGTGTCTTAAATTTCCGTTCAATGGATGGATTGTCAAGGTGCCCAGTAAGCATGTTATTGCAGAAATGAACGCCATAATGGACAACTCGGTCCCTTCCATTTGGCCCAGTAATCAGCCTTTAATGTCAATACTGGGCGCACCAAGTACGTATCCGGGCCCGAATAGTCCGTCTGTTAATGCTACTAGAAGAAGCAAAATCATTACTGAAAAGGGGTGGCATATTATGAAGCAAATTGGATACTAGCTAGGTAAGGGATTGGGAGCACAGCTGCAAGGCAGAACAGAGGTAGTAAAGGACTGCAAGATGAGACCCAGGGTAGGGTTGGGTTACAAACCAGGCAAGACCAGGTAGAAGCCTGAAGAGCCTCTCACGTGGACACTGTACGAACATTTTAAGAGAGGACCACTACAGCCGGGAAGTGAGAAAGCATCAACTGTCATTGTTGGATCTACTTGTCAGTCATCTTCAGACACACACAGGAATACAGATAATCATAGGCCAGCTAAGCATGTCAAAAGAACTGAGTCAGAATCAGAATGGAGCAAGTGGTTCGATATGAGCGATGTGGCAGCGTCTCTCGGCCAACTCTTCGCACTAAAGGAGACTGAGCAGCAACTAGATGCGGGCCAAGACGTGCAAGCCAAAGAAGCGGCCACGACCACAACAAGGCTCAGGGTGGGCCCCTCACCCTCAGGCATCGTGCCCACTCCCAATTCCATCCTGGGCAAACTGCCCATCCCAACTCCAAATCTGGGCAATGCGCCTACTTCAAATCCAACCACGGGCACCGCACCCATTTTAAGTTCAAATCTGGGCATCACGCCCATTTCAGTTCCCATTTCGGGCATCGTGCCCACGTCAATCTCAGTTCTGGGTATCGCGCCCACTCTTCCAATCTCTCCGGACAACGCGTCCGCATTTTCCTCTTCCCCAGACATCGCGTCTGTGTCTCTTCTCTCTCCTTCGGGAAACGCACCCACTTTCTTCCTCTCTCCAAGTATTGCACCCTCTCTCCTGCGGGCCACTGCGTGGTCTTCTCCTCTCCTTCTAAGCATTCCTCGGATGCCAGTGCCCTACTTGGCAATCTCCCGGCACTCTTCCGAGCAGACGCTCACCACCCCTCCCCCTCACAATGATTCTTCTTCTCTTGAATTCCTGCTTCCTGTCAAACTTTCTCAGCTGATAATCTCGCCTCGCCCTCTCCCCTCGTCCTCACTGTGATCTTCCTCCCTCTTTTTCACTGCAATCCTCCCTCTCCCTCACGGTGATTCCCTCTTCCTCGAGCTCGAACTTTCTCGTCTGCCGGTCTTGCTTCCCCGCTCCCTCCGGACAGACTGTTCGACACCCCCTTTCTCCAAGAAATGTGTCCTTCCCCTTTCTCTTGGGCACTACGCCCACCATAGTCCCTCTAACACACTCTCTTGCCCTACCCCTCCTCTCAGCAGCACACCCCCTCCTTCTTCCTCCTCGGGAAATGCTCCCACCTCCCTCCTGTCTCCGAGCATCGCGCCACCCGACCAAGCACCTGCTTCCTGTCCTCACTCCCTGGAATCTCCTATCTGGAGTCCGTTTGGCGATCTCAAGGGTGACAATCTCCCAATGGCCGATCCCACCGTCTCATTCGAGGAAACTTCTTTCCTCGCCCCCGAGTGTGCCCCAGCCGACGGGCCACTCCTCTTCGGGCCTTTGACCGATCACCCGCCCCCTTTCGCGCAGGGGGCATTTATTGCTTTCAATAATCCTCCCCCCTCGCAGGGGAATGTTACTATAAATTCTCCTTCGTCTTCCCCCTTGAGGGATCCTTCATTTACTGCTTCCCTAAGTCCCCCGTGCGGGACTAGGCATTTACTGCTTTCAATAATTCTCCCCACTCGCAGGGGAATGTCACTGTAAATTCTCCTTCGTCTTCCCCTTCGAGGGATCCTTCATTTACTACTTTCCCTGATTCCCCCATGTGGGACTCTGTTTTTACTGTTTCTCCTCCTGTAAATCTTTCTCTATCCACCCCCGCACCGGGAAGTCCTTCTATTGTTTTCAGTAATTCCCTCGCGCGGGATTATGCTTTTGCTATTCCACTTGTTGTAAATTCCTCTCCCTCTTCCCTCTCGCGGGATTCCTTAACTGCTGTAAATTCCCTTCCATCTTCCCCCTCGTGGGATTCAGCATTTACTGCTTTTCCTTAGCTTATAGATTCTAGTAGTTGTAGCGCAAGTCTAGGCAAAGGTGGTAGCAAACTAAGGGTAGTGTAAGAAAAGAAATCCAAGGGTAGGAGGGTTCCGCACAGCTTCCTAGCAGATCTAGCATGTAGATGCAAGGTGTGCTTAGCAGTTCCAGAGTTTGTAGAGGAGCCTTTGCAGTTACTGGATCTAGAATATGAGCAGTCAGTATGCTTTGTTGATGATGGGTTCGGAGTCTATGAGATCATGGATGACAACAACCTAATTGAGGAAGGTGACGAAGAATTTGAGGACGAGGTTGACACGTTCGCAAGCGGATTGAAGAGATTCGATGAACCGTCAGTGGCCATAGAGGAAATCACCAAGGAAATAAATTTGGGAGCCAAATAAGATCCTTGGACCATCCTCATAAGTAGTAGTTTGTCACCAGCTGAAGAGGAGGCAATTATCGAGGTTCTCAGAGAATATAAGGACACGTTTGCATGGAGCTACGAGGATATGCCAGGCTTGGACTCCGCGCTAGTTGAACATCGTCTTACCCTTAAGACAGGGTCCATCGCCATTAAGCAGCGGTTAAGACGTTTCCACCCCTAGATGGCTTTGAAAATGAAAGATGAGGTCGATAAGCTTCATAAAGCCAAGTTCATTAAAGTTGTGCTTTATCCAAATTGGGTGGCAAACATTGTCCCGATAATGAAGAAGGATGGAAAGGTCAGAATTTGTATCGATTTTTGGGACCTTAATCGAGCGTGTCCTAAGGATGATTTCCCGCTGCCTCACCTTGATGTGCTCATTGATAATACAGCTGGATATGAAACCCTCTCCTTCATGGATGGCTTCTCAGGGTATAATCAGATAAAGTTGGCTGAGGAAGACTAGGAGAAGACCTCGTTCACTATGCCTTGGGGAACCTATTATTATGTGGTCATGCCTTTCGGACTCAAGAATGCTGGAGCCACTTACCAAAGGGCTATGATGGCTATCTTCCATGACATGATCCACATTTTTATCGAGGTGTATGTGGATGACCTGGTGGTGAAATCTAAGACATGGGTTGAGCATCCCGGGGTTCTATTGAAAGTCTTGCAGAGAGCAAGGGAATATCAGTTGAAGATGAACCCCCAAAAGTGTGTATTTGGTGTTTCATCGGGTAAGCTCCTAGGTTTTATCGTGAGTAAGAGGGGTATAGAAATTGATCCCAACAAGGAAAAGGAAATAAGAGAAATGCCCCCTCCTAAAAATTTGAAAGAAGTTTGAGGATTGATCGGAAGGTTGCAGTTTATTCGCCGATTCGTCTCCCAACACTCGCAGAGGTGTAGACCCTTCTACGACCTCACCAAGCTGGGAGTCGAATTCCATTGGGATGAGAAGTGTCAGGAGGCTTTTGATGGACTCAAGGATTATTTGGCTAATCCCCCTGTCCTGAAACCGTCGACTCCAGGCAAGCCTCTTATTCTTTATGTATCTGTTCTGGAAGACTCGGTGGGAGCTATCCTTGCACAAGTTGATGAAGAAGGCAAGGAGAGGGCAGAATACTACCTGTCTAAGCTTCTCAACCCCTACAAGCAAAGGTACATTGCAATGGAGAAAACCTGTGCTATGCTCGTATGGGTAGTGCAGAAACTGAAGCACTACTTTCTTGCTTATGAAGTTCATCTCATCGCCCGAATGAACCCTATCAAATTCCTCCTTGAAAAATCTGTTTTGACCGATAGGCTAGCACATTGGCAAAGCTTCCTATCTCAGTTCGAAATCACCTATATTATGCAGAAATCGATTAAGGCTACGCCATAGCAGAGCATCTCGCTCATCACCCTATTCCCCAGTTCGATCCAGTTCGTTCGGAGTTTCCAGATGAAGAATTGATGTCCCTTATCCAATCTAATCCTATGTGGACGTTATATTTTGATGGAGCTTAGAACTCTCAAGGAAAGGGCATCGGGATTGCTCTGCTATCACTTGAAGGTGTCACCATCCCACGAGCTCACAAACTAGATTTTCCTGCCACCAATAACATCGCTGAATATGAGGCTTTGTTGGCTGGTCTGGAGCTCGCTCATTTCTATGGTGTCACCCACCTGCGAATCGTAGGTGATAGTCAGCTAGTCTTGCACCAAGTGCTCACCAAATATGTCACTCGCGGTCCAAAGCTTAAGCCCTATCAAGAACTTGCTTCAGCTTATGCCAAGCTATTCTCCAAGCTAGTTTTTGTCCACATCCCTCATCGCCAAAATCTTCTAGACGATGCCCTCGCCATAGTTGGCGCAACTATGTATATGTGCTATCCAGGGGATTCTGACAGCATTCAGATTGAGCGCCGTCATGTTCCCGTCATTCTAGATCCTAACTTTCTATGGGTTAAGGAAAAAGTGCTAAGAAACGTAGAAATGAGAAGTAAAACCGAGGACATGTTAATAGAGCTGGAAGAAGAAATGGAGGATGAGGAAAAGCCATGGTATTATGAGATAGCTAGGTATTGCAGAAATTAGTCGTACCCTGAGAAAACCACAGCCGATGAGAAGAGAGCAATAAGGAGGCTATCCCAGAAGTATACATTGGTTGGAAATGCTCTCTATAGAAGGGAATTTTCTGGAGTTTCGCTTAGGTGCCTGGATGAAGATGAAGTTCCAAAAGTTGTTGAAGAGGCCCATTCGGGTGTTTATGGTGGCCATGTGAATAGCCAGATGCTCGCTAAGAAGATCCTTAGACAAGGTTTCTATTGGCCCACTCTAGAGGAGGATTGCTCCATCTTTGTCCGTCAGTGTGTCAAGTGCCAACTGCACGCTGACAAAATCCATTCTCCATCCTCTACACTCCACCCAGTATACTCCCCATGGCCTTTCGCTATGTGGGCTTTCGACATCATTGGACCCCTTGGTGACCCCAACTCCCAAAACAAGGTCAAATCATACATTCTCACAGCAACAGAGTACTTCACCAAGTGGGCGGAAGCTGAAGCATATGCAGAAATCAAGGAAACAACGGTTTGTAAGTTTATCATGAAGAACATCATCACCAAGTTTGGCATCCCGAACACCATCATCACGACAACGGGCCCCAATTCATCTCTCAAGAACTGCGTAACCTCTGCAACAGGTATAAAATTGCATTGCATCATTCATCTCCATATTATCCGCAAGGCAATGGCCAAGCAGAGGCCACCAATAAAACTTTGATTAAAATTATTAAGAAAACATGTGAGGATAACAGATTCTTGGACTGGCCAGAAAAGCTTGTAGAAGCTCTGTCGGCCTACCGCACTTCAATCCGTACTCCCACCGGGCAGACACCATTCACCCTCACTTACGGAATGGAGGCAGTAGTACCATACGAGATTCTCATTCCCTCGTTAAGGATCCAGCTTGTCAAGGACTTGTCAATCGACGAGCGGCACAAATCGCTCCTAGCACAACTGGAACTCCTAGACGAGAGGCGTTTGGTCGCCGCAGAACATACAAGAGTGTACCAAAATAGACTCACTCGTTTTCATCAGAAGAAGGTTATTGAGAGAAAATTTAAGGTCGGTGAAATGGTTATTAAAAGAATCTTTGTAAAACCCGGAGGTCCCCGGTCAAAACTCCAACCTAACTAGGAAGGGCCGTACGTGGTCAAAGAGATGGGTCCAGGCAACACGTATAGGCTACTCAACGTGGAGGGTGAGGAGCTCTCTCATCCTTGGAATGGGCTATATCTTAAAAAATACTACCCCTAGTTAGCTGTTTAAATCTACATGGTACAAAGACCCTAAGGTGAAAAGATGTCAATATTAATTCATTTTTAATTCTTGGTGGGTTAGCCAGAGGTGCCGACACCCACACACATACACGCCCAGCCCCTGCGAGCCAGAGACGCGAAATCCAAAGAAGACCAATGCCACACTAAGATCCTAAGGCATTACCTATTTCTCTCCCTTTCGGTCTGCCAATAGAAAAGGGAACCTGAAGGACTGACCTCACAAATCTGTCCGAAACTCAGTGGATGTAAGTCAAGGCATAAAGGGGGAAAATAGACAAAATCAATGGAAAATCCAAATCAAAAGGGCCAAAACAAGGCTAGTCAAGTAAAAGCACGTCAAGAGCGGCAACGTCCCCGCAGGGATCCAAATGGACCTGGATGTAAGCGTGCAGCACGAGAAGAGTGGCAAAGTCCCCGTAGGGATCCAAATGGACCTGGACGTAAGCGTGCAAGGAACCCCACAAGCCCAAAGAAAACCCGAAACCCACTAAGTCCAAGATAGACGAGTGAGTATTTCCTCAGTCCCCTAGGCTACTGGCATACTTCCTAAAATTTTCTTCCTTTCTCCCCTCGGGTATGTTTTGGATCGAGGCAAGACAGCGATCAACTAAGGAGGACATTGCGAAAAGTAACCTTGGGTGAAGGCACCACTTAAGCACATCCAACCTCTAACTAATACACTCAAGAATAATCAATGCATTCTTAATGACGACCAAGTGAATTTCCAGTTTGAGCGAACTGATGATCAGATTTTCCCCAAGTAATTTAAATGAATTACATATCTATTTTGGTGATTAACAAAACTAAGACAATGTGCATTTCTAACATATTTTCTATGAGATTTGAGCACAAGAAATCTAACAATGAAATACAAGCTAAACTGGTAAGTATTCTTCATACCAGCATTTACAGTTCAAAGCATATAATTTTCTAAGTACACATTAACTCTCTAGTTGTTATAACGATTTCTTTAGAATCATAACGATTTCCTCATTCACATCGATTTTGGTTCTATAACGATTTCATAAGTCATCGCTATTCTATTGAAGGCCTCTCATAACGATTCTATAAGAGATCGCAACGATTTTCCTCTCATAACGATTCGCTAAGAGATAGCAACGATTTGCCTCTCATAACGATTCGCTAAGAGATCGCAACGATTTGCCTCTCATAACGATCTGATCGTCGCATCGATTTGATAAGTGAGAACAACGATTTTCTCTCACAACAACTTGGTTCATACGATTTGGTCGTCGCATCAATTCGATAAGTGAGAACAACGATTTGCTCTCACAATGATTTTGGTCTCATAATGATTCGATAAGTTACACAACGACTCAGTCACTGTAACGATTCATTAAGTTACATAACGACTTGGTCACCGTAACGATTCGATACATTAAACAACGATTCGGTTATTAATGCATAATGATTTGTGTGTACATCGATTTGCTTATGAATGTATAACGATTCACATGAATAACGACTCATCAACACAACGATTTCATAAGTCATGATCATATCGATTTCATGATGTATAACGACTTGATATTCAAACTTATTCTCAAATAATTTGGAAAGTCAAAGTCTTCCCTCGCGTTTCTCTCACATCCATGCATTTATTATGACTTATCATATCACTGCACTGCATGCAAACGATATCTTCTATTTCCATGCTTATCTGTAAATGTCTTTTTAGAAGAATAGAATGGAACTTCTATTTTGATATAAAATCATTCTAACGTTGACTGACAACAAGGGACAACCTAGCTGTCTATTGTTTTAGCATTTAATGCGTGCAGGTTTCTGACAGCGCACCTCAATATAACGTTGGACAATGTGGAAGATAACGGACATCAAAGAAGATCCTCTCTCTCTCTTGTTGTGTGCATGAAAAGCTAAAGACTGTTGAACAAGAAGCTCTACAGTGACATGCAGTCTAACGTAAATAAAAGCTTAAAGATAACGGACACTTCAACGTTCAATTTTCAAATGGAAGACATATATAGAAGACTGAAGCTCCAGAAACAAAATATATACGAACGACAATATTTTACAAGTTTTCTGCGAGCATTTGAAAGAGCGAAGCCTCACTCCTTTGATTGTTTAGCTCTTAGCTCTCTGCATTCATTGTATTAGTCTACAGAGCTTCTGTAAACTGATAGTGTTCCTCATCGTAGAACTCTCCCTCTCAGCCATTGCTTCAGATCGAGCGTTGGTCCCTAAAGCTTGATCTAGGGGCGTATCATCCCTTGAATGCATTCCTGTGTTCTTTCCCTTCATGTAGAAGGAAGACCTGGTGGGTTCCAGGGTGTTTGTTTCCCTTCGTGTAGAAGGAAGACCTGGTGGGATCCAGGGTGTTGTAAGTCATCTTCGGGTTGTGAAGAGAAGACCAGCTGCAACTGGGTGTGTAAGTGTCCTTGAGGGGGACTGTACCCTTGGGTAGTGAAAACCTGAGTTGTTGCTCAGGGACTGGACGTAGGACTCCTGTGGAGAGGAGGTCCGAACCAAGATAAATTTCGTGTGTCGTGTGTTTGATTGCCTTGTGTTTGCTATCCTCCTTTTACTAACACTAACAGTCATCGAAGTGTGTTGTGTGATTATTTTTCTGGATAGGTTTTAAAGTGATCAAAATTTTAAGAATCCCATTCACCCCCCTCTGGGCTTGCTAGCTGGGCAACAAGTGGTATCAAAGCAAGTCTCTTCGATAAAGAAGAAGATCCAACGATCTGAAGAGAAAAGATCAAATGGCAGCCCAAAGTCACTTCGAAGGTCAGTCAGTAAATAGGCCACCGCTGTTCGATGGTGAAGATTATACATACTGGAAAAACAAGGATGGAGTACTTCCTACAAGGATTTGATTTTCAAATATGGTCCATAGTAGAAGAAGGCGATCTAGTCGTTCTAAACAATAGAGACAACTGGACAGAAGATGATAGAAAGAAGATCTCTCTCAACTGCAAAGCTAAGAGCATATTATGCTGTGCACTTAGCAAGAAAGAATTTGATATAGTTTCAGCCTGCAAATCAGCGATGGAGATGTGGGAGAAGCTAAGAATCACATACGAAGGTACTGACAAAGTAAAGGAAACCAGAATGGATATTCTGGTGACATAGTACGAGAGGTTCCAGATGCAATCGAGAGAAACCATTACACAGATGTTCAGCAGATTTACAGACATCACCAACGGGTTAGCTGGATTAGGAAAAAGCTATGAGATGGGAGACATGGTAAGGAAAATCCTTATATCCCTACCATCCTCTTGGACTCCCAAAGTGACAGCAATAGAGGAAGCAAATGATTTGAAAAGGATGTCTTTAGAAAAACTCATTGGGTCCCTTATGGCCCATAAGATTAACATGGAAAGGTTAGGAGAATCTTCTGGTAGAAAGAAGCATTCCAACGCACTCAAGGCAAAAGAAGACGAATCATAAGAAGGCTCATACAACCAAGAAAGCATGAACAACAGTGAAGATGAAGAAGCAATGATGTCCAGAAGATTACAACAAATTCTAGCTAAGAAAAAGAAGTATCAGTCCGAGAGAAGATACTTCAAGAAAGGGAAAGACCTGAAAAGGTCTGAAGTCAAAGATTCAAAGAAAAATGAACCAATCTGCTATGAATGTAAGAAGCCCGGACATATCAAAGCAGAATGTTCGAAACTCAAAAAGCTAAATTCAGAAAGAAAGATAGTTCCAAGAAATTCAGAAGGTATAAGATGAAAGCTATGGCAGCTGCCTGGGACAACAGTAGCGACTCGGACAGCGAGTCAAGCTCAAGCAATGAAGAAAAAGAAGAAGCAAACTTGGCATTCATGGCCAACATCGAAGACAAGGTAACATCAGACTCATCTTTTTCTTCATGTAATGAATCAGATTCCGATAATTTGGAAGAAGCTTTTAGTGAACTATATTGTAAATACAAAGAAGTATGTAAGTTACTAAAAACAAGTAAGAAGAGCATCGCATGTTTAGAAATATTAACTCAGATTTAAAATCTGAAAATGAGCAAATGGACAAACAAATTACGGAACTAAAAAGAAGAAACGATTTGTTATGTGAAGATCTAAAAAATAAAAATGAAACAGGTAGTTAAACTAGAAAATAGGAAACTCCAGACGAACTTAAAAAGGAGATTAACACACTAACTGAAAAAAAATGAAAAGCTATTAAGTACATTAGATAAATTCACAAGTGGAAAACCATCACTAATACTAAAGGGAGTTAGACGGTCAGGTAGATAGAAACATGGATTCGGATACACATCTCCAGACAATGAAGAAACAATAATGTAGGATCGGATATATGGATGGATCAGATCTAGAAGGGGGGGTTGAATAGATCTGACACTAATTACTGCGGAAGCTTAAGCAATTCAAAATTACTTCGAATCAAAGATCAATTTAGACAAACAATTTACTGATCTGAAGTGTGAGTGTGTGTAGATGATGTGTGAAACAATTCAACAATTAGTGTGAGTACGAAATCCTATGCAAGCATCTAGTGCAGACAGGCAGATCAAACCATTGCGCAAGGGATTTTTAGGTGGTTCAGAAATCACACTAGTGATTCCTACATCCACCCCTCACACAGTGAGGCTCCACTACTCAAAAGAGTACAACTCACACCGGAGCACGAAGACTCCACACACCCTTGAGCTCGATGGCTCAAACACACAACCTGAAGCATGACGACTCCAAAAACTAAGCACGACAGCTCAAATAGCAACCGGAGCACGACGACTCCAAATTGAGCACGACGGCTCAAACCACACAGTGAGTGCGACGACTCACAAACCAGAGCTCGATGGCTCACAATACAAAAGCTAGATAAAAAACAACAGAAATCAGATCCTCTAGCAATGATCTGATTCAAGACAGATTCGTACACAGAAATTTGTGCAAAACTTCATGCACAAATCTCATAGACGAAATAAGGAAGAACAGACTCAGAAGTAAGAGAAATGGATGTAGAACGAGTGTTCTTCGATGAAGATTTCTTGCAGAAGGTTGAATTGAAGAGGCTTGAAGATGCTCCCTGTCAATTAGAGATGCTTTGCTTCAATAGCTTCTGAATCGCCAGAAATTCCTCTTCAATTGATGTGCTTCTGCTGGATCTGCTACAATCATGAGCTCCTCCCCTTCTTCTCCTTCTTCTTCTCTTTCTTCTTCCCCTTGGCGGCGCTCTGCTACTCCCCTTCTGGACGCAGACTTCCTTTTTCCCCTTCTGCAGCTGCCACACCCTTTTCTGGAGATCTCTATTCTCTCTTTTCGTGGGATGCCTTTGGAGTATAAGAAACATGGGTATTTATAGCCCCATATGTCCATAAGGTGCCTTGGGGTGCGTGGGCACAACAATCTAGGTCAAATCCCTTGATTCCTAATCAGCCACGTGTCTAGAAAAATTCACGTTTTTGAGCTTCAGCCGAAGTGTGTCGACACCACCAGGAGTGTGTCGACACCCTGTCCCAAACATAAAAACAGGTTTCCTGGAAGCTGGAACTAGTGTCGACACCACCATTGAGTGTGTCGACACCATCAGGGAGTGTGTCGACACCATCAGGGAGTGTGTCGACACCATCAGGTTCCTTCTTTCAGAACATGCTTCTGGGATAGTCATCTGGTGTCAACACCATCAGGGAGTGTGTCAACACCACTGTGACAAAAGTGTGTGAACCTGAAAATATAAAGTGTAAACCATTAATACAAGATATTATCATTAAAATGTGAGATTTTAAACATAAAAAATATGCCATTTTAGTATTGTTGTGATATGTATAATATGTATAACATGTTCAAAATGTCATCATCAAATCACAATATGTCATCATCAAATCAAAGTATGAGTGATGTTTATTGGTCATCATTAAAATACAACTTTAGGAAATTCCAAAACACACTCAACCCAACAATCTCCCCCTTTTTGATGATGACAAAACATATGCACAATCTCCCAATAACCTGACTCCCTTAACTGTAATAACTCCCCTTGACTATATTCACCCTTTGAACTTTCTCCCTATAAAGAACTTTTTCCCCCTATAAATATTTACTTTCTCCTCCTTTAAAGAACTTTCTCCCCCTTTTTGACAACATCAAAAAGATAGACAAGAGAGAGAAACGATGATGGTCGGAGACTAAGAGATGAAATGTGGGAAAGGAATGTTCAGAAATGGTCAAAATAAGTGAGGCAAAATGATATTGACATATGAGAGAAATTATTGTGTTTTTGTTATTGTGCAACAAAGTTTAATCACAAAGACACACTCAACACAGAGTATTGCAAGATATAATGATCCAAATGTAGTTAAAATAATGATGCAAATGTGATGTAAAGTGACCTATATGAGTGAGCAGAAGTATTTAACAAGGATGTTAGGAGCTTTAAGTTTCACATAATGTAGAATAATAGGTCTAAACTCAGTATACATGAACTTTATTAAGGTTTTAAGCTTTTTCATCCTGTCAATTTGATTTTCTTCCATTTTTCATCATCATTTTTTGTTACTGGGAAAGAATACAATAATAAATTAGTTAAATCTCACTTTTCAATGCAAAAGATCACATTGATTAGATGCAAGACCTCCTGATTACTCAGTGGTTTAACTTTCATTATCTTGTACAAAGTTGAAAATTTTGATTTCCACTTTTTGACGCGAAACAAATCACTTTTTAGGTGAAATGGCCCGGTTACTCAGCGGTTCAAAAATTTTCATTGCTCTACTTGTATCTTTCCAGATTGTTGATCATTTTGATCATTTTATTTTGATGTTTTACAGGAATATGTTTGCTTTGACCAGACAAGTCATGACTATGAATTTAGAAAAATTATTTTTAACATGTGGTAAAAATGAAGCTTAAACATGCACGTGTTAAATAGTAAAGCCACTCATGTGCCTACAATTGTTTTGCTAGTCATTTTAAAGACATTCAGTATTAAGATTGCTTAACCTTGAAATGATACTGAATCTTTGAAATTAAACTAAATGCACAATGAGTTTAGTTTCAATGTTTTAATTCTTTCATAAGAAAATAGCACAAGGACTCAAAAATTCTGATGACTTTGGGGTTCAAAATAGACAAGTAAGTTCAAGAAATATGACAATGACTCCCTCTTTCATGTATCTCCCCCTCACAAGGTGAACATGAAGATTATTGGAGAAATAGGAATGGAATAAAGTGAAAGCAGAATGAACAAGAATGTTTTATTGAAAGACAAGGACTCCCCCTCAACAATTGCATACAAGGCTCTTGATACTTGGCGGAGACATATACTCAAGCATAGTGAAAATGTCCAGATAAGCATGACTTGTCTTTCTTCAAATCACCATTTGATATACCAAGAATGCCAATGCAATGTGAGAGTGAAGAATTTATTTACAAGAACATTTGTCAACAAACTGAATGGGAGTTGTTAATAAATCAGATATGAAAGAATATTTCTCCAGCATTTCAATCAAAGATTCTTTTGACTCACTCCCCTATAAGATATGCATGATATGAAATGATCATTTAAGCAATTTAGATATGTTCATTCCAAGTAGTTTGCACAGAAAGAGTATGAACATGATCAAGCATATATCAACAGGCAATTTATTGAAGGAGAATTTTTTTTCAAAAACTCAAAATTGTTTCAAAGACTTAAAATAAAGTTTTTGAGATTTTCATTTTTCTTGATGACCTTTATGAAGTAAAAGACTATTGATACTTGGCGGAGAATTTTTCTTACGCATGATGATTGTTTCCAAACAAGCTTAACTTGTCCTTTCACATTTCACCATTTGATATACCACATAGTCACTGCAAAAGGTCAATTATTTTTTAGTCTTAGCATGAAATTCATTGCATTTTCAAGAATATTTTTGCACTTTTTCAAATTTACTCCCCCATAATATGTGCATGGAATGAAAAAGCTAGCAAGCAATTCACACATGATTATGCACACAATTAGCCTTAAGCATAACATGACTTCTGGTACTTGGCGGAGTATTTTACTCACGCATAATGATAGCTTCCAAATAAGCATAACTTGTTTTTTCCACATGTCATCATTTGATATACCAAAAAGTCAAAGCAGTTGATATGCACATAGAATCATGGGCACAGTTAAGCCAGCATGATAATACCAACATGATTCCAATTGTTATGACACAAAGTTATTGTTGGGAGCAACATCAAAGCACACTCTTCATTATTCAGATAAGACTTTAAGAATATTCTTTAACTTAAGTAGTTCAATCTGGAAATGATATGAGGTTTTACCTGAACAGTCTTCATTTGGATTTTACCTGTGGTTTCCAATTTTTCTTGCCTTGTATAGCCATTGTCTTGATTTCAGATGGAAAGGTATGGTTATAAGGCTCATCAACTTGCTGATCAAGTTGGCCTTAGGACCCTTACCTTCTCGGGTCCTACAGTGGAGTAAGAGTTAGATTGTAGCAATGAACTTTTTTTGAATCCAAGAGAATTTTCTTTTTAGTATAGATGCACTTTTGTCATTAATGGAACTATGAGCAACATTAGTTCCATAACACAATTATTCTTTGTTTAATGCATCTATGTTTTTTCATGAAATATTCAATTTATATTCACATGGAGTTTCTGAGCATTTTCAACAAAATCATGATTTTTAGTTGCATGTGCATGATGTGAAAATTTTTGCAAGTAATTCAAGTAAAAATCATCATGGAAGAAATGAAATAAACAAGCAGTCATGTTTCATTCACAACCATTTAAAAAAAATAATGACTCTTACACAAGGAAGATCATTAGTACTTGGCGGAGGTTATTCCTCACACATAATGATAGTTTTTAGACAAGCCTGACTTGTCCTTCCACAGTTCACCATTTGATATACCAATTGATCTTTGCATAAGAGTACCAATTGATTTCAGTTTTTATTTAGCAGGGAATCTCTCAGAAGTATTTACCTGGTGAGATTTTCATTTTCTTTCATTCTCTTCACTTACTTTCCTTGTAGCCTTAGTCATGAAGCCTTCATCTTGAAATTAACTACAAGGATCCCTGTATCCAGCATTCAAGCAGCACATTTCAGAACCCAAACTTGTTTGGGTCCTAAGGATCTTCTATGAATCTGCAACAACGATTTTTGAATCCCAAATGATTTTATATTGGGTGTATTTTTTTGAAAACTAGAAACACTAGAATCTTGGTTTCTAATCTTAGAGTTATTAGTATAGAATGCACCACTGACATACTGAACAATTTGTTTTCTATTTTTAAATTTTTATCATTGAGATTTTTAACATGAAATTCAGAGGAGATCTTTTGTGCAACAATTCTATTTTCATGTACATGGAATTTCTGAGTGTTTTTAGCATGAACATGATCTTTATTCTTATGTACATTAACATGAACATGGAAGCATGCACAAGATTATCAATTCTATGCCAACATTCCCTAGAAGTATGCCCAAATTTAAGACATGTGAAGCACTGGACTGATTTGACATATTTATGGAAATGTTGATCTCTATTCCAGCAAAATTCCAGGTTTATTACAATTAAAGTAAATGATATCATTTCTTACCTGATACATACCTTGGCATGTATGCATTTTCTGGAATCTCTTTTTCATGTGAGGAGGCTTACCATGAGGAGAAGGAAGTACCTTTTGGTGGCTCTTGGCATGATGTGAATATTGAACTTTCTTTGGAACACTTCTGAAGTGTGGAAGAGATGGAGGAATCCTGTGTAAATTGTTCTATTTTTCTGTTTCAATTTTCTTGTTTTTCACAGAAACAAGATTCTTCTTCATATCAGAATTTTTGCCATTTTTCTCATTTTGTTTTTGAATATTTTTCTGAACATGAACTTTCACTGATTTTTCATTAGAGATATCAAAGTTCTTGTTCACAGCAGCTTTAACAAATATTACTTTGGTTTTCTTTTCATTTTCCTTATTTTTTACAGAAACAAGACTTGTGTTTGTAGTATTCTTCAATTCATCTTGAAACTTCTATTTTTCTACTTTTAATACAACAACTTCTTTTTCTGAAATTTGAAGTTTATTTAGCATGATATCCAAACTATTTTTCATCTTGTTCTTTTTATTTTCAAATTGAGCAATTTATTTTTCCAAATCAGCAATTTTATTACTTAAATTGCTACAGTCATTGTCCAATGGTTTGTCATGCAACAAGCATTCAATCTTCCTTTTTAGATGACTATTTTCTTCAACAAGTTGTTTGCATCTTTCATTTATTTGATGATTATGAGCCATGTTAGAAATCTATTTGTTTAATTGATCATTATCAAATTTGAAGTTTTCATTGAGATCAATCAATTTTTTATTTTCATCTTTCAAATCAAGATTTTTATATTCCAACTGATCATGATTTTCTTTCAACTTGGACAACTTATTTTCACATATTTTGATTTTATCTTTCAAACTTTCTTTTTCAGAATTCAGTTTCTTCACTTCAATTTTCAAATTCTCATTTTCTTCTGAAAGATCTTTATCATTGTTCTGGAGCAATTCAAGTGTATTTTTCAAAATTTCACTTTCTTTATGGTAATGTTTTAAAGTCTTTTTCAAATCTTTATTCTTAGTGTTCAGCTTTCCATTAAGATTTTGTATCTTCTCACAGAATTCAATCAATTCAACATAAGACATGCCTTCATCTGTATTAGAATCAGAATTAGAATACATAAATGGATCTGGAATTGATTTACCTGACCTTGTAGACCCATTTGAACTCTTGTGTTCTGAAGAGGATGAAGAATGCTCTGAGCTCATGGAATGTGCTGTTAGAGCCAAAGTCTTTTGAATTGTTGATTTTCTAGATTCATTGAAGCTTTTCTTTGCCATTAAGTACTTGGGAATTTCTTTTGCTCCTTTTCTTTGTGAATCCTCTGAAAAATCCGATGAAAATGAGCTTGGAGATTTCTCTGAAATTATAACAGAAAATTCATGTAGATTAAAGTAATTTGCCATTATACCAAAACTCAAAAGACTATTAGATCTAATCACAATGAATCAATGTAACAAGGAATTAGATCTAACAATTAGAGTGGTTAACCTGCTTTGATACCAATTGTAGGATCGGATATATGGATGGATCAGATCTAGAAGGGGGGGGGAGTTGAATAGATCTGACACCAATTACTGCGAAAGCTTAAGCATTTCAAAATTACTTCGAATCAAAGATCAATTTAGACAAACAATTTACTGATCTGAAGTGTGAGTGTGTGTAGATGATGTGTGAAACAATTCAACAATTAGTGTGAGTACGAAATCCTATGCAAGCATCTAGCGCAGACAGGCAGATCAAACCATTGCACAAGGGATTTTTAGGTGGTTCAGAAATCACACCAGTGATTCCTACATCCACCCCTCACACAGTGAGGCTCCACTACTCAAAGAGTACAACTCACACCGGAGCACGATTACTCCAAATACCCTTGAGCTCAACGGCTCAAACACACAACCTGGAGCACGACGACTCCAAAAACTGAGCACGACGGCTCAAACAGCAACCAGAGCACGATGACTCCAAATTGAGCACAACGGCTCAAACCACACAGTGAGTACGGCGACTCACAAACCAGAGCTTGACAGCTCACAATACAAAAGCTAGATAAAAACAACAGAAATCAAATCCTCTAGCAATGATCTGATTCAAGACAGATTCGTACATAAAAAATTGTGCAGAACTTCATGCAGAAATCTCATAGACGAAATAAGGAAGAACATACTCAAAAGTAAGAGAAATGGATGTAGAATGAGTGTTCTTCGATGAAGATTTCTTGCAGAAGGTTGAATTGAAGAGGCTTGAAGATGCTCCTTGTCAATTGGCGATGCTCTGCTTCAATAGCTTCTGAATCGCCAGAAATTCCTCTTCAATTGATGTGCTTCTGCTGGATCTGCTGCAATCATGAGCTCCTCCCCTTCTACTCCTTCTTCTTCTCTTTCTTCTTCCCCTTGGTGGCGCTCTGCTGCTCCCCTTCTGGACACAGACTTCTTTTTTCCCTTTCTGCAGCCGCCACACCCTTTTCTGGAGATCTCTATTCTCTCTTTTCGTGGGATGCCTTTGGAGTATAAGAAACATGAGTATTTATAGCCTCATATGTCCATAAGGTGCCTTTGGATACGTGGGCACAAAAATCTAGGTCAAATCCCTTGATTCCTAATCAGCCACATGTCTAGAAAAATTCACGTTTTTGAGCTTCAGTCGAAGTGTGTCGACACCACCAGGGAGTGTGTCGACACCCTGTTCCAAACATAAAAATAGGTTTCCTGGAAGCTGGAACTAGTGTCGACACCACCATTGAATGTGTCGACACCATCAGCGAGTGTGTCGACACCATCAGGTTCCTTCTTTCAGAACATGCTTCTGGGATAGTCATCTGGTGTCAACACCATCAGGGAGTGTGTCAACACCACTGTGACAAAAGTGTGTGAACCTGAAAATATAAAGTGTAAACCATTAATACAAGATATTATCATTAAAATGTGAGATTTTAAACATAAAAATATGCCATTTTAGTATTGTTGTGATATGTATAAAATGTATAACATGGTCAAAATGTCATCATCAAAATCACAATATGTCATCATCAAAATCAAAGTATGAGTGATGTTCATTGGTCATCATTAAAATATAACTTTAGGAAATTCTAAAACACTTTCAACCCAACAAATAATACATCCTAAAACATATCCAACACCAAAGTTTATAGCTGAACAAGACACAACATATAAATCAAATTTTAAATACATTCCAACTTAAAAGGTAACTAAGATGTCTTGCTGTAGCCATTGCAACAGGTTAGGTTATATCAAATATCATGTCCAACTAAATATAAAATATGGGTAATTAAGAAAAAAAATGGATGATACTGACCAATCAGAACCCAAAAGAACTTGGGTACTATGGACGCTCGTTTCCGCGCCGTCCCCGGCCGACCGCTGGATCTTCCGGGAGCTCACAGACGCCACCGACCTCTCGTTGGCGATGATGGGGTCGCCAGTTGACCTTGTTGACTCTCCGGTTGACTTGGTTGACTAGAGAGAAAACAAAGCAAACTAGAAAAAGGAAAGGGAGTTTGTGATCGTCAGGGCCTTACCTGTGCCCAAGGAGTGATGGAATCGCGCTGGTGCAGTGGCCTCGCGCAGCAGATGGAGACGGGCTTCAACTTCTTCTCCGGCCAGCCAAAGAAGAAGAGCTCCGCGGTCTTCTACGAGTCGTTCCTGCCACAAAAAGACACTCTATTAGCCTAAGGAAAGCGTGGTAAATGCTCAGAAACGGAGTGTGACAGCCCAATAGGTGAGTTCTGTACCGGTTGCGGACTTGAGAAGAGGGGTGGCCAAGTGCTATGACCACCCTTCTTCCCTCCGTTTTTGGTTGGGAAACCCCTTTCTAGGTGTGTAGGGGAGTGACCTACGTGCCTAGAGTGAGTGGGAAGATGTGTGTGACATGCAAGTAACTAAAGAGAGAGTAAGGAAAGAGAGAGGGAGGAAGGTGTAGATCCTCGTTCGTTGGCATTGCAGCTCCTCACAGGGCTCCTCCAGCTCGGGAAGAAGCCTCTTGAACGTCCCGAAGTGTGAGAGGAAGAAGAGGAAGAGTTGATGAAGCTTGAGTGAAAATTCAGGTTGTTGCGCATGTAATCACGGGATTTGTATCCCCTTTTTGAATTGATTGTGAATATGTAGGGATTAGGAACTGACCGTGATCGCCACCAACGCAGTCGCCTCTTGATATTCAGAGGGAGGGCTGACTACCTTGGAAAGGAAAAGGTGAAGGGGAAGGCGTACTTGAGAACGCGACAGGATGGGCGTCGCGATGCTTTCGTCTGAACGCGACGTAGGTAATGGCACCTTCTTGATCGCGACACAGATGCCGTCGCCTTCCTCTTCAGTGGATGGAGACTTGGGTTCTT
This sequence comes from Colocasia esculenta, assembly GCA_014218235.1. NCBI lineage: Eukaryota > Viridiplantae > Streptophyta > Magnoliopsida > Alismatales > Araceae > Colocasia > Colocasia esculenta. The sequence goes on along the minus strand of CM024763.1, from coordinate 91,320,622 downwards.
CGTCTTCCTGCTCCTCAGCCGGCCGAGGGGCAAGAGCCTCACCTTGCTCTGACCTTTAAACACCTGCCAAATTGATTTAAATAAACAAAACACCCATTAGAATTTGTGTGTAGATGATCTATTCAATGAAAACACATGAACATGAGCTATTATGGGGGGAACTCACAAGATTGGGGCTTTTAACCCCTGTGGGTGTTAAGAATAGGTGTGTGTGTCGTGATCTAATACTAAGCTAGAAAGAAAATGAAGCTATGCATGCATGAAATCAAAGAAATAAAGAGAAGAAGGAAGAGGAGATTGTATAGCCGATGGGAAAACGCCCTGGAGGGCTCTTGCTGATCGTTTGAAGGGAGAACTCTCTTCGTGGAAGATGAAGCTCTCTTGCTCAGCGAAATAATGACTCCGGCCTTTTTCAAAAGATGCAGAAACAAGGTACTTATGGGTGATTATTCCCAACTCGGGTCTGAGAGGAATAATGGGCAAGAGTTCGACTCTGGGTAAGTATGGCTGTGCAAGGGCTATTGGAACTTGGAAAGGGACATGTTAGGAAGGTCCCCTCCGAATTTGAGAGGATTTGGACGCGATTTGGACGTCTAAAAGAAGCAATTACCATCAATAGCATGGGTCCAAGTTGACCTCGGATTGAGTTTCCTGTATAAGGTCCAAAATGCGACGGCCAAGGTGTCGCCTTCTGAATGCGACAGCTCGATATGTCGCCTTCCTCATATGGAAGGTAACTTAAGTCATTTTGCGATTTTCTGAGGATTTAAAATGTGGAATTATTATGGCGACATAGGGCTGTCGTTTTCAGGAAGGCGATCTAGGGCCTGTCGCCTTTTGGTCTTTTCTACATTTTGGCATGTAATGCGTCCAATCAGCCATGCATAGCCTTCGGGATGAAACATTGGACCTTATACTCAGAGAGCTTATAGTGAAAGAGATTGATTTGACCAGGAAGGGTCCTCCAGGGCGATGAACTAATGAAAATGATGTCATGATCGGAGAAAGCCAGCTTGATGATGATGAGCCAACGTGGGGCATCAATGATACGACAAGGGATTTTGCTCGACTTACAGGTCAGAAATGGGTGTCTACAGCGCAGACCAGGTAAACCAGGTTGACGTCCAGAGATCCTGCCGCCAACACCATGCAGACGTCCAGGGATGTGGACGCCAATAGGTGTCAACGTCCAGGGCCTATGCTGTCAACCAGTAGTCAGTGGCCATCGATGCTGCCGTCTACATGGCATTCGAGGCAAGTCAACAAATGGTCAAACGAGGCTTATTGAGCCAAAGAGGCACGCGGGGATGGGCCAAATCTCGCGTCTACAAATGCCCCTCCAAGACGTCCGGTCTTGCAGGGAGCAGAGCGGACTGAAAGGTTGGTGTCTCGGTAAACAAAGGACGCGGAGATTTAATGGAAGGGCCATCTCCGAGGATAAGAATTCTAGCGAGCCAAATGAATGAGTTAGGCTAGAACCGAGTGACTGATCGTCTGAGAGACAAATGTGGGTAAGAAGAGGAGTGATCTACCCGTGTAACTACAATTGCAACCCAACGGTAGGGTCCCTGGCATGGCCGTGTCGGACTTTGACTAGTTTCCGGCATGTCTGAGTCAAAGGAGTTGTAATATGACGGTTGAATCAAGAGGGTCTCATAACCGGAGCTCGTGGGCTCGCTAGCCTAATCAGGACGTCTATCCCGAATTTAGGAGGTCGTGGAGACAAGGAGTTGGTTGATCTGTCAAAAGATTATCAAAAGATTCTAACTGGAATCAATGTTTGGAAAGCATGAAGTCTGGAATTAAGCTCGCGACTGGCGAAGGCTCAAGTGAACTCAGTAACGCTGCTTGACTATTTGTGAAAGTCACAGTGGGACAACTTGGAGAAGGGGGGCAACAAAGACCTGATATCAGCTTGGATAATCACGAAGGGTGAACCCGGTAGGCTACCTAAGCTGGGGGAGCCATGGAGCAATCAAATGATCGAGGAAAAACACCATTTTTTTTGAGTCAGTGAGAAAATGTTAGCAGTGAAGACCTAAATGCATGCTGGTGTGGGTTGCCTATCTAAAAAATGCAAGTTAGAACCAGAGGAAAATTCTAAAGGCCATACGAATAATTGAGAGATCGCAAACCCATCACGGTTTTTGGTAAATGGGAACTCAGGGTTCACGGTCGCCAAATTATTTGCCTCTGGTGGGGTCCTACGTTAGACATACCTGTAACGCTCAAGGTCCCATGAGTGTTCCGAACTTTGAAGTGCAACTTGTGCTTAGATCTCTGCAAAACAACTTGAAGCACAAGATAAAATATAATGGCCATATGAATATAGAATTTTGAAAATTTCCAGAGGGATAAACGTCCACATCGATGGCCGCTAGATCCCAGTTAACGGCAACAGATATTGCCGCTAACCCCCAACTGACGTCAACAGAACTGGACGCCTACTGGCCAGTGGATCAGGCCGAAAATATAGGTGATGGGAGTCCATGAGGACTCTCTCATCTTCCACCTCCGTCTCTCCCTGCTCCTGCTGCGAACCAGAGAGCTGGGAGACGAAGAAAAGCAACGAAATGGCCTCCTCTTCGACCGGACGATCCACAGACATGAACCCAGGAATTCTGAGTGAAGTTCCAGGGCACCTGAGCACCAGACTGGCCAACGGGGATGTAAGCGAGGCTTATTTCTGATTCAACCTGTGCTAAAAAATGCCCCAAACACTTTTCTCACAACACCCCTCCCTCATGCAGGAAGCGCCTGCCTTCTCGAGCCAAGGCTAGGTACGGGCCTTTTCTTGGCTCGTGAATCTGATGAATGCCATCACGTTGGACATGCGAGGCTTCATTGGAATGTGGAATTTGAATTTCATGGTGGTGCTGGCGAAGAATATGAAGAACATGTGGTGGGGGTTTGATGCACTGGGGGCGCTGGTGGAGAGATGGCACCCGCACACACACTTTTGTGTTCCAAGCGTTTGAGGCGAGTGTGCTGTTGGAGGAGGTAGAGCTTTTCCTGGGATGGAGGTGATGCCTGGAGTACGATGTAGAGACTCCTCTCCTCCCGTGGGAGGAGATTTTAGCAGACATTGTACAGGACAAGAAGGAGGTTTTGAGGATGACGAACAAGCACGGGATCTTCCTGGACCGGCTGGCCTGGTGGCTGATCCAGCATGCGAGGGAGATTGGCGGAGAGAGGGCGACTCGAGGACTGACACTCTGCCTGGTTGAGTTCTTCCTATTCTCTACGAGCGGCGACTTCATCCTTTACGAGCACGTGGGGATCCTGTCTCTGCTGTGGCGTGGGCAGTCACTTGCCCCTGCAGTGCTGGCACACCTGTACAGTTCGCTCACCACAATGAGCCTAGGTGGACGCACATGCGGAAGCTTGTTCCTACTTCAGGTATGGATGGAGGCTCACTTAAAGTTTGATTTTGCTGAGGCATAACCTACTCCCTCCAGAGTCTTCCTTCGGAGTTCGGTGTATTACAGCAGGGCGTGGTATGAGCCAGAGAATGAGATCAAGTGCGTGACAGCACACTTGAAGGGCAGAGACGCTTGGAGAGATCACTTAGCCTACCTGGTGATGGAGGACTTCATTGTGAGGCCGCTATTTATGAGGAATATTGAATTCAGAGCTCGAACCAAGGAGGACAAAGATTTGTGGTTGATTGGGGTTGATAGGATGGTGGCTTACCAGCCACATCAGTGCCATTGTCAGCTTGGAATTCCACGGAGCATTCCAACTTCATCCAACTGCACGGACATGATTGTCACTGGGAGGAACGAGAAGCTAATTAAGAAGGCCATGAAGACTTGGGCAAGATACACAATGAGCAAGAAGGTGGGATTGGCGGTTCAGGAGAAACGGGAAGACATCTGAACATATGAAGAATTCAACGACACTATTCGTCCCATTTCTTGTGATTTCTACATGGCCCGCAGGGCAAAATGATGTATTTCCCAATTTCCAATAAGTGTAACACAAAGCTTAGATGAATAAAAGTGACGATTTGCATTGTGTTTTATGGCTTGAATTGTGTGGAATTGAGTAATGGAATGTCAATGGGCTTCAAATGTGTTCAATTGAGTGTGCTGGGAGGACTGAGTACGGAAGTGTTGGCATCCATATCGATGGCCGTCAATCAATGATAGACGTCCACCTTCTGGTCGCCAACAGGCAGAGAGGGATATTGACGTCCACATATAGACTGTTTACTTCAAACTTGACGGCCAGATCCTAGCCGTTGACCGAACTTCGAGGTCTGACATTGTTGAGACACTGTCGTCTAGACCCTGGACGTTTACAGTATGTCAACGGCCGCATATTGACGTCAGAAAAAGGTAGACTGCCAGACATTGACGTCAAAATTGAAAAACAGCTTTTTCCAACCGACGCCTCTTCGGCGCCATTTCACCTTCTCTAAGCGCCAGAGAGAGCCTTCTTCTTTTCTCTTCACACACTCCAACCCTCTAATTCTTCCACTTCTTCTCTTTTTTATCTTCTTCAACTTTGTTTTAAGCCCTTAAACCCCTTTGACATCGCTTTCAATGAGGACGAGAGGGAAACGGACTGTCCTCCGGTCTCGCCGCCAATCGGAGGAGGAGGTTAGCATGGCGGAGGAAGAAGAAGAGGAGGCGGTGGGCGACGCACCGAAGGGGGAAAACGCCGGGGATGACGAAGGAGGAGACGAGACGGAGGCGGAGGTGCCCCGACGGCCCAAGGTAGGTCCCCTGACCCTCAAAACTCAGTGGAATGTAACGTGTGAAAAGAGGGGGGAAACAGAGGAAACTCTGTCGGGTTTGACATGAACTTGACGTCCACATCGGTGGACGTTGAGTTCCTATCAACGTCCACCCTCGTGTCGTCTAAGTAAACTTGACGACAAGGGTTGGACGCCGACAGAGGAACTTGACGGCCACCCCTGGACGCTGATATGGAGTAAACGGCAGACACCTTGCCGTCAACTTGGAGTTAACGACAATCGATGCTGACGCCAAGTGTTTGTGTTTTCTGCAAGGTAAAGGCCGAATGAGGAGCAGAGTCACCTGGGACTTGTGCTAGGCGTGGTACAGGGCGCTGCCGGAGGCCCAGCAGACCCGGATCACCAGGATGGGGTTTGGGCACCTCTTGTCGGTACGTCCCTTTCACGTGGACGTACCATATCTAGAGGCTTTGAGGGAGAGATGGGAGGAGGACTGCAAGGCATTCATCATGCCTTGGGGGCACATGATACCTACGTTGGAGGACGTAGCGTATCTGACGGACTGCCGGTTCAGGGAGAGCCGGTAGTAGGACAGGAGAGGAGTGACTATCATGACGATATTGTGGAGTTGTTGGGGCCAGAGTTTGTGGCCGGGAGGAGGAGGCCGATCCGGAGCATCCTGCTCGGATTGCTGTCAGAGGCCGTGGGATTGAGAGGCAGGAGGAGAGGGCCTCTGGAGACACTAGAGGAGTTCCACACCGGAGTACGGGGAGCCCTCGACCTTGGCGACCGGAGCGAGGAGAGATCAGTCAGGATCTTCGTCTCCTACCTCTTCGGGCGACTTTTTTTCGCGACGCAGTCATCCCAGATGAACTGCAAGTTCGTGCTCTTGCTGAGGGACCTGGCACAGGATGGGAGCTATGCATGGGGCGCCGTATGCTGGGGCATCTGTTTTCTCTTCTCCCAGTAGTTCGCGGAGCTCTCAGAGCACCGGGGGCTTCACCCCCTTTTTACAGGTATGCCAATTTATCTTAAATGCTCATCATTGATTTTTAAATTTGATTAACTGCCCGACTGACACTCTTTTTGCTACCTTGCAGATCTAGGGATACACCCGCTTCCCCATGGGGCGCGGGACACATAGAGAGGGGAGTCCAGCCTTGGTGCCCCTCATGGCGAGGTTGGATGTGGCTCCTGACCCACGAGTGGCAGACCGGCGCGCGGAGGATGTGCGCGTCGCCCTAGACCAATACCCACATGATCAGGTATGAAACTCTCAACTAGATCTTCTATTCATTTAATTATTGCTTTTTTTGATTGATGTGATTGACCAATGTTCTTTTCTTTTTCAGGTGGTATGGACTCCATATGCGGGGGAGGCAGATAGCTCGCACCCGGCGGTGGCGGCAGGCCGACCTCTATTTGACCGCCACTTGCTCCTTCTCTGCCTGGGGACCTGCGAGGTCCTCTATCTAGAGCTTGTGGTACGGACCCTAGGCTGGCACCAGCCGGCCATGGAGGTACCGTCCCTGGGAAGAGAGGGGCACTCCCGCCGCCGGTTCTTCGTCGAGGACTGGGACTGGAGCACAGAGCACGGGAGCACGGTCGCCTACTGGCAAGGCGGAGGGGACCAGGTGGTGCAGCAGGCGAGCCTCCACGAAAGTTCAGCTTACATGGAGGACTACCAGGCACGCTACGTCGGACGACTCCGGCTTGACCGGCGAGTGGTAAGTGAAATTCTATCTCTAAGCCTCTGTCATTTAAATTTCTAGATTTGATTTGATTCTAACCTTGAAGTGTGAATGACAACTAACGGAGTCACAGGCGATCCGCCTCTTGGAGGGGCGGTTGGCAGAGCAGGAGGTAGAGTTGGAGAGACTCCGCACCGAGGTGCGGACACTGGTAAGTACAATTCTGAGCTTATCTTGAAAATGATTTGACGTTGATTTGATTTGATGACTGACCAAGATGTGTAAATGTAGGAGGAGGAGCTAGTGCGGGTGCGGGCAAGCCGGAACACAGGGGCGAGCTCGTCTGTACGCGAGAGGGGACTTGACGGTTGGTCTGCAGGAGGCCCTGGACCGAGCACAGGCGAGGGTTCTGGAGCTAGAGACGCAGACCCGAGAGTTAGAAGCGGAGGTAAGACGTTGAACTCATACTCTTCTGCATGTGATGTGAATGTTCTGACTTGTTTGCCCCTTGATATGCAGCGGCAGAGAGGAGGAGTGGCGACCCTCTAGATGCAGATGGAGAGTCTGCGGCTGGAGCTGTCGAGGGTGGAGGGCCGCCTGCTCGAGTTGCGGGAGCGGGAGAGAGAGGCGAGGGAGAGGGAGAGAGAGACCGACTGAGCCCGGGCCGAGATCGCGAAGAACTACGAGATTCTGAAGGATCGGGTGCTGAGGAAGCACCGGGAGCAACAGCGGGCGGCTCAGTAGGAGGCACCGAGGAGGACAGGATCCGCCTTCGCCTCCCTAGACGACATCGTGTCCCTAGTGGACCCCTCCGTGGTGCGAGGAGGGTTACCGCGACCCGAGGCATCGACGACGTCAAGGCCTCCTCTCCCAGACCAGCGTCGGGAGAGAGAGGAGGAGGAGGTGAGTAGCTCGCGTAGGCAGAGGCCTAGGGAGGGAGAGAGGAGAGAGGAGTGATTTGTACCACCAGGGGTATGCCCCCATCATGATATGTACAGAACTTGATCATTATTGTGGAATTTTATGGACTTTTGTCATTTGTACACTTGAATGGTTTGCTTGTGTTCTTTGGTTCCTGCATCCACAACACTTAGAAGAAAATGGTTAGTGTAGAACTGTCTTTAGCCCCTTGCCTAAAAGATGTACCTTTCTTTAGATCTGGTCAAGGGGCTAATTTTAATCAAAGATAAAACATAAGAAAGATAACCGAAAGGAAATATGCACATGCATTTTTTTGTTGTTTTTTGTATTTTCTTGATTTTTTTGGTTGTTTTTGATTTGGATAAGAAAAATAAGGAGAATGTTAGTGTATATACATGTTACTACTAATAAGAGTAAAAATATGTACATGGTGAAAATATAGACATCGAGAGACTCTCTTTTTGTCATCATTTTTCATCTTTTTTTTTGAACTCTAAAATATATATTCATCATATGTCAAAGAATAGGGTCTGTGTGATCTGCTTAACCACGGAGGTCATAAATAAGGAGGATCGTGCATGAATTCCTTGATATTGGACATTGCCCTTAGCCTTCTTGATATTTTCCACCATGGAAGGTCTTATACAGTCAAATTTGCCCCTAGATGGAGGAATTGGAAGAAATAAGTAAGAATCCATGCAAGGATTTGGTTCAGACTACTTTTGTTTCCAAACCAACACCTCATACTAAAGACTTGGTCAACAATCATTTCCAGGAGAATTTTTCTTATTTGAATTTAGGGGTGGAGGCACGTACTTTTTGCTACCTCCCTAATTTGGTTAGCCTTTTTCTGGGTACGTACTTTTTGCTACCCTTTTTTGACCTTTTGGCTTTTCTTTTCCCCTTTGAGGCTTGGTTTAGCATTCTGCCCCTTGTTTTTCTTGATTGCCCCTGTTTATGGTAACTTTGTCCTTTACATGGGAGTGGATGGTCTCTTACTCGTAGTTCGCTCCGTTTCCAGACGTGGCCAAGTGGGAGAAGAATAGGGGAAGCGAATTGACCGGATTAGACTATCCGAGTGTACTTGCGATTTTCTAGCAAGAGGGCAATGTATTAACATCGTGTGGTGTGTGAATAAACCCTTCCTCACTAATGACCAATTGGAAAAGTAGAGATTTAGACCCACACCGTTAACAAGTGATGAATAACCGACTTGACCGACTGACTGACTAAGGATAGAATTTCTTGAGGTAGACTGCGTTCCACGGATATGACAACTCCACTCCTTCGGCATCTACCAACCTATAAGCGTTCCTTGAATACACTTCCTTGACAACGAACGGACCTTCCCAATTTTCTTGCAATTTGCTCCTAGAACCTGGTGCCTTTATGATTTTGCACTTTAGGACCATCTCACCCACTTCAAATTTTCTCTCAAGAACTCTTTTAGCGTAAAACGTGCAATTCTCTGACGGTAGACTTGAGCATGGTCAGCCGCTATCATTCGCCTTTCATCTAAAAGTTCAAGTTGTGCCAACAAGGCCTCCCGACGTTGATCAGGGTCAAGTTCGGCATCCAATTGAACTCTAAGTGAAGGGACGAAGACCTCATATGGGAGTATCACATCTGATCCATACGTTAAGGCATAGGGAGTTTTCCCTGTAGGAGTCCGGACCGAAGTGCGATAAGCCCAAAGAGCTTCAACCAGGCGGTCTGGCCAGTCAGCATTGTTGTGAGATTTGCATGTTTTCTTTATGATTTTGATGAGAGTTTTATTAGTAGCTTCCGCTTGTCCATTACCTTGTGGATAATATGGGGATGAATGATGCAAGTTAATGCCATATTTACCACACATGTCGCGAAGCTCCTATGAAGTGAATTGAGGTCCATTGTCAGTGACGATGTCCCGAGGCACGCCGAACCTTGCAAGGATGTTGCGCTTGATGAATTTGACCACCGTTGATGCTTTGACCTCAATGAATGCTTCTACCTCAGCCCACTTTGTGAAGTATTCCGTGGCGGTCAGGATGAAGGACTTCTTACAGATTTCTCCAGTTCTGTCCGCGAGAGGACCGACCACGTCGAATGCCCACATGGCAAAAGGCCATGGAGCGATGAGAGGGTGAAGAGAAGAGGAAGGAGCATGAATTTTGTCGCCGTGCAATTGGCATTTAGCACAGTGACGGACAAAATGACGACAGTCTTCTTCCATGGTAGGCCAATAATAGTGTCTTAGCAACTTTTGAGCAATTGCTCTACCATTAACATGGCCACCACATTCACTAGAGTGAGCGGCTTCAACAACATTCTGAGATTCGATTTCATCAAGGCAACGAAGATAGACCCCACTGAGAGATTTCTTGTACAGAATGCCGCCTATGATCTTGTAACGCTCCGAGACACGACTAATGGCCCGTCTATCGGCAGAGGTGGCATAATCAGGGAGGGATCCATCTTTGAGAAAGTTCTCGATGTCAAAATACCAAGGATGGCCATCTTCGAGGTCGATTTCTGGCTCTTTCGAGAGCGCATGGACCCGAAGGGATAGAGAAGGAGACGTGAGTTGAGAAAACCAAGGATCTACATGGGAAGGGACTCTTAACCTTTGGACAGAGACGGTTTCAGAAGATTTTCCCAAAGGGATGGGAATGGAAGAAGCTAAGGAAGCGAGTGAATCTGCTAGGATATTCTGAGCCCTAGGAGTGTGAACTAGTGTGAGCTTCCTAAACTGCCGGACCACCTTTCCTACCAACTCTTGGTATGGTTTCAACTTGGGGTCCCGGGTTTGGTACTTGCTAAGAGATTGTCGGAGTATCAACTGCGAATCACCAATTATCCTTAACTCTTTGACTCCAAGCAATAATGCCATTTTCAGCCCAACTAAGAGCGCCTCATACTCGGCCACATTGTTCGTGGCTCGGAAGGTTAACTGGTAGGCGTGTGGAATGACTACCCCTTCCGGTGAGAGGAGGACTGCCCCTATTCCACACCCTTTGGAATTAAGGGCCCCATCGAAGTAAAGCACCCAAGAAGGTTCATCATCGATAATGGCTCCTAACTCTTCATCGGGAAAGCTTTCATCAACGGGAGACCATGAAGGTAAGGGGTGGTGGGCCAAATGCTCGGCAATAGCGTGCCCCTTGATCGACTTTTGGTTGACGTAGGTGATATCAAATTGATTGAGGAAACTCTGCCACCTCATCAACCGATCAGTCAAGACAGGCTTCTTAAGCAAGTACCGAATTGGGTCCATACGCGCCAGCAGTTTCACTTAATGAGCCAGGAAATAATACTTTAACTTCTGGGCAACCCAGACGACGGCCGCACACGTTCTTTCCATAGAGGTGTACTTCTTTTCAGCTTCATTGAACAACTTGGATAAATAATACACCGCTCTCTCCTTCTTCTCGTCGTCATATTGGGCCAAAACTGCTCCAGTTGAATCTTCAGTAGTTGACACATAGAGCAATAAAGGCCGACCCGGGATCGGAGGAGCGAGAACAGGGGGATTGAATAGATAACTCTTCAACTCATCAAAGGCCTTTTGACATTTCTCGGTCCCATCAAATTTAGCCTCTCCTCTAAGCATCTCATAGAAAGGCTTACAACGGATTGAATGCTGGGAGATAAATCTCCTAATGAACTGAAGTCTACCGATCAGCCCTCTGACTTCTTTGATATTCCTAGGAGGAGGCATATTGATTATTGCTTTGGCCTTGTTAGGATCAATTTCAATTCCTCGCTTGCTTACTATGAACCCCAGCAACTTCCCCGAGGAGACACCAAAGACACATTTCTTGGTTCATTTTAAGATTATGTTCTCTAGACCGCTGGAGAACTGCCCAGAGGACCTCAGCATGACCATGTCGAGTCTTTGATTTAACCAAGACATCGTCTACATAGACCTCCATGTGCACATGCATCATGTCATGAAAAATTGCCATCATTGCCCTTTGATAGGTTGCTCCCGCATTCTTCAATCTGAAGGGTATGACGACATAACAGTAGGTCCCCTAGGGCGTTGTGAAAGAAGTTTTCTCCTGGTCTTCCTCCGCCAAACGGATCTGGTTATACCCAAAGAAACCATCCATAAAAGACAACATCTCGAAGTCGGTAGTGTTGTCTACTAGGACATCTATGTGTGGGAGAGAGAAATTGTCCTTCGGGCAAGCACGATTAAGGTCACAGAAATCTATATAGATTCTAACCTTACCGTCCTTCTTCATCACATGGACGATATTAGCTACCCATTGTGGATATAGCACAACCCTAATGAATTTGGCTTTATGCAACTTGTCAACCTCGTGCAAGCTTGGGATGTAGCCTTCTCAGCTTTTGTTTGACGGCTTTGGCGTCGGCTTTTAGGACCAACCGGTGCTCAACCAAAGAGGTGTCAAGTCCTGGCATGTCTTCGTAGGACCAAGCAAAACCGTCGGAGAATTCTTTGAGAATAGCTACCGGAGCTTCTTCTTCTTCAACACTCAAGTTGGCACTAATCAAACTACTTTCAGGGATTCTTCTGTGCCAAGGTTGACCTCTTTAGTGGGCTCGTCCGCAGCCATGGTTGGCTCATCGAACCTCTTTGTGCCATCCACATAGGAGCTCACTGGGTCCTCTTCTTCCGACCCAGGATCTCCCGGCTCACCCTTCTCATCAAAATCTAGCAGATAAACTCCTAAACCGTCATCTAAAGAGTCGCCTTCTTCAAAATATGATTCAATAAGGGCAGGCTCCTCAAGAAACTCTGGGACTTGACTTAATTTGGCACACCTCTCAGCCAAGGCCATGACATAATGGGCAGGAACTTGCCTACCCTTCTCTTTACGCACACATGGCTGAGAGGACCTAGACTCTTCTAATCCTAAACCAGACCCTAGACTAGACTCTAGACCCGACCCTAAGCTAAGATCTAGAACACTATATACAGGACTGCTATGTACAAAACTATGTACAAGGGAAGTGCCTCTAAAGGGGCGAGGAACGGAGTATAAGCTGGAGAGCGTCGGCCCCTGGCCGAGCGGAAGAGACTCCAAAGCGGAAGGGTGTTCGATGGAGACCTCGCATTTCCAATTTTCAAAATTGGCGTTTTTTTTTTTGGAATCAAGGCCTAGAACCATAAGTTGCTGACTTAAGGCAACCTCGACTGGCCATGCGAGGGATGGAGAAAGAATGGGTGGAGAAAGAAGGGAGAAAGAAGAAGTTGAGGGTGGAGGGGAGTCAGGTGCCCGGCACGCAGTCGGGAGAGATTGTGAAGGAGAGGGAGAGTCAGAACCGAAGAGCGAGAGAAGGCCGAAATCTTCGGAGACTTCCTCTAATTGAGCGTCCTCTTCTTCATCGCTTTTCGAGTCGGAAAACACCTCTATCACGGGTTCTCGAGTTCCCGATTGGAGGGGCCCCTGAACGAAATGTTCCTTCAGGGTCCATGTAAGAGGTTGATAGGGAATAAATGGGTTTGGATGAATTGGGTCCGGGTGAAAACCTAGACCAGCCCTATCTAGCGGCCTCTTGACTTGGGTGTGGTGGACAGGACCCTGCTGGTTCTTACCCAAGCCTCGGCCATGTATATAGCCGATCCTAGCCATTACCTCCCAACCTTTCCCTTGGGGACATGGGTCATGGGATTCTTCAGCTGACTGGGGAGGTTGGTCTAGATCACAGGGTAAGGGGAAGTCAAAGATTGACATAACATGCTTTTTCCCCTTATCCGGAACGAACAAATGCGGCATCTGCTCCGAGGTGATGGAATTATGAGTTTCCAGGGTAGGAATGCTCTTAATTTTCATAATCCGCCCATTGAAAGGAAACTTGAGGCACTGATGGGCGGTGGAAGGGACCCCTAAGATTTGTTCTAGCCAGGGACGACCGAGAATGGCCTTGTAGGCCGGATCGACGTCGAGGACTAAAAACTCAGAAGACATAGTAACGGGCCCGATTTCAAGCTGAAGAGCAATCTTACCTTTGGCAACCCTTTTGGAGTTGTCATAAGCAGCGATGGTGGAGCAATTTTCTCCAGATTATCTTCCCCCAAACCCAATTTCTTAAGGGTCTTCATCGGACATACATTGATAGATGCCCCGGTGTCGATCAGAGTGGAGTCTACCGTAACCCCATTGAGATTGATGGTGAGACAGAGAGGAAGTGAACGGCACTCGGGGGCGGCAAGATCTTTGTCCGAAAAAGAGATTGAGGGACCTTGGGTAAGGGAGAGAATGGCATTGGTGACCCCACTAGGAGGGAGGTCATCATTGACCATGATCTTCTGAAGAAATTGGAGGAGGGTGGACTGGTGAGATGGCGACCTCCGAATCAATTCCAAAATGGACACCCTCGCGGGCGTCTTATCTAGGTGTTGGAGAATGTCATATTTGGTGCCGGTGGGTGGTGGAGGTCCATTATCCTCCTCATCTTGCAAAGGCCGCGGGGATAGAGGAACGATCCGGTTCTTGAGCGTGAGATGAACATCTTCCTGAGACCTGGGGAGGATTAACTGGAGAGGTCTGGTCTCAGGAGTAGACGACTCACGGGCAGGGAAGGTAGGAGGGTAGGCCTCTTGACGGATTGGTCGAATGAGGACTAAAGGCCGCTTCTCTAAAATGGCGTCTACTGTAGTGGAAGGTTCCTCAGACTCCATGGAAGGACACAGGTACCATTCTTCAAAACCCTCTACCCCCCACTTTTGTTCTCTCCTCACGACCTGGGGTTCTGAATGCATCATAGTGTGGACGTTTTCCTGGGACTTAGAGGAGGAGGGATTGTTGCTTTGGTAGTTGGGGAGGGGGTTTTGGAAGATTCTCAGTTCTTTCTTGGTATACCTAGACTTTGCTATGGCTACCTTGACGTCCTCCCAATTGATCCTTCCCTGGTCGTTCATGTTGTACACCCAGTCACGGAAGGTGAAGCAGTTGTGGATCTGATGACCATGGGCCCTATGGTAAGGACAGTATTTGGAGGTGTCCACCCTCGGATTGATGTTCTCCCTTTGTGGAGGGATTTGGATTGCATCGTAGGACATGAGGGCGAAGAATACACCCTCGAGGGTCTCAGGCAGGGGAGGGTAGTGAGACCTCTTAGGGCCAGGCCGGGTGTAACCAGAAGGAGGGGGAACTGCAGAGTAAGGCTTGGAGGGGTGTGACGGGAATTGGTGAGGGTTGGAAGGAGCGGATGGAGGATTGGAGGGCTTGTTTGGAGGCCTCAACGGCTGACTGCAGGCGTTGACGGACTCATTGACGGTCACCCCCTCGGTGGTAGGTGCCGCGGGAGCCTTACGTCTCTTGGGCTTCCCTTCGAAAAAGTGTGGCAGAGAGGAGTCCTTAATTTGGTTCTGGACCACCCTGGCTCGGTTGTAAAGGTGTGTGAATGAGGGGAACTCACTCAGCATCAGGACATAGCGAAGCACGGGGGTGGTGTTGGTAACCAACATGGTTATAGCTTGGGACTCCGGAATGGGGATATCCGCCCTTGATGCCATGGATCTCCATCGATTGGCAAACGTGACAAAGTCTTCGTCCGGCTTCATCTTTTCTGCCACCAAGTCAGGAAGTGTAGGGACTTGGGTGGCCATATACGAAAAGTGGGAGATGAATCGCTCGGAGATGATGTCGAAGTTAGCGAGGTCCGATGCGGGTAGGGAGGTGAACCACCTCAAAGCCTCCTCTTCTAATGATTGTTGGAAGAGGTGAACTAAAAGGACCCGATCGTACAGCCATCGGTGGGAATCCATGGTGAATCCGGCAAGATGGAATTGGGGATCAGAGGTCCCGTCATACTTGCGATACTTCAGAGCCTTGAAACCCGGAGGGAAATAGGCGTTGGGAAGCTTGCAGTAATTTTGGAGTGAGTGAGGCTTAGAGAGGGATAAAGACTCTGCTAAGAGTTTCCTAATAAGTCCCTCTGTCTCGGATCGGGACATGGATTCAGATTGAGTAGGGGGTGGGGATTGAGCATGAGGTGGATAGGAGAAGGAAGGAGTTGGGATTGGAGTAGGTAGAGGAGCGGAGGGAATTGGAGTGGAGAATGGGACAGGAGAGACGGGAACCCGTAAAGGGGTCGCAGGCGAAATGATGTCCTCGGGCGAGTACCGGGAAAGGAGCTTGGAGAATTCAGGGTCTTCTTGAGTGTCTTGAGCATAAGTGGGATTGACCCTCAAACTCACGCTCCCCTCAAAATCAGCTTGGGAGTAAGAGGAGGAATGGACGGACTCTTCGGGCTGGTTGTTGGTGTCAACCATCCGGACAAACTCATGAACATTATCTTCGTATTCAAATGCCGGATTATCAGTCATGTTTAATGAGTTTAACCAAGCATCCATTAGCACACAACCTACTGATTTTAGAATGGTTTAAGTTGAAGTGATTACACTATTTTAGAAGAAATAAGGGTTTCTACCAAAAAATGTTATCAAACAATGTCCCCAAAATTTTAAAGATCAAAGTTATGTGTTATGTTGACTCATAAAGGCCGTTCTCTCAATTCTGACTCAGACCCGGGTAAATAAGCAAGCTAGACTGGGAGGGTAAAATGTCCTCCTGCCCCGTACTGTGAGGGAATCCACGGAATGTAGGGACTTACAGAGTTTTCTTCGGAACCAACCCAATTTACCCGAGAGGGAATCCCCGAGTAAAAGGTTGAAAACCGAAGAAGGGTGATCCTAGAATGTGAGGGGAGGCTAGAAAAGGTGAGAAGAGTGACCCCCCAGTGACTGAGGACCGTCAGTGGCAAACAGTAAGCAGACAGGAAACAAAATCAAAGCAAAACAATCAAAAAACAGTAAAAAAACATGCTTCTGTGAAACTAAACGGCATATAGGTTGACGCACAGTTCATCAGAAACAAGTAAACGACATGATTGACTGACGCTAATAGAAGATAGACGACAACCTATATGGACGCTAACGAAAACTAAACGGCAGGAAAGGTAGATGTTTACCTAGGTAAACGGCACGATCGCTTGCCGTCTACCTGGCCGCAGTGAGACCACAGTGGCAGAAGTTGTCCCACCGTGATCGCCAGAAGAGAGCAGTGAATGCTCGTTTCCGCTCCGTCCCTGGCCGACCGCTGGATCTTCCGGGAGCTCGCGGACGCCACCGACCTCTCGTTGGCGATGATGGGGTCGCCGGTTGACCTCGTTGACTCTCCGGTTGACTAGAGAGAAAACAAAGCAAACTAGCAAAAGGAAAGGGAGTTTGTGATCGCCAGGGCCTTACATGTGCCCAAGGAGTGATGGAATCGCGCCGGTGCAGTGGCCTCGCACAGCAGATGGAAACGGGGCTTCAACTTCTCCTTCTCCGGCCGGCCAAAGAAGAAGAGCTCCGCGGTCTTCTACGAGTCGTTCCTGCCACAAAAAGACACTCTATTAGCCTAAGTAAAGCGTGGTAAATGCTCAGAAATGGAGTGAGACAGCCCAAAAGGTGAGTCCCGTACTAGTTGCAGACTTGAGAAGAGGGGTGGCCAAGTGCTATGACCACCCTTCTTCCCTCCGTTTTTGGTTGGGAAACCCCTTTCTAGGTGTGTAGGGGAGTGACCTACGTGCCTAGAGTGAGTGGGAAGATGTGTGTGACATGCAAGTAACTAAAGAGAGAGTAAGGAAAGAGAAAGGGAGGAAGGTGTAGATCCTTGTTCGTTGGCGTTGCAGCTCCTCACAGGGATCCTCCAGCTCGGGAAGAAGCCTCCTGAACATCCCGAAGTGTGAGAGGAAGAAGAGGAAGAGTTGATGAAGCTTGAGTGCAAATTCTCTCTCTTCTCTCAAAGTAGCAGCATGTGGACGTCCAGCCTCTCCCCCCTTGCTTAGAGGGCTCAAGGGAGTGTTAAATAGACAGTGGGGGAGCTCAGCAGCCTTGGATGCTTATTGTGAAGAAACACACTTCACACACTTGGCAATCCATGTATTAAAGCTCCAACCAATGGGGAGAGGCCAAATAGGATTTTTACTGGGTCAAGGGAGTGCCAAGGTGGCCCATATGCCCGTTGGGAACGGCCCCATGCGGTGCATGGGCGAGAGAATGCGCAAGTGGGCTATATTCTCGGGGTTGTTGAGCAGACCAGGTAAACCAGGTTGACGTCCAGAGATCCTGCCGCCAACACCATGCAGACGTCCAGCGATGTGGACGCCAATAGGTGTCAACGTCTAGGGCCTATGCAGTCAACCAATAGTCGGCGGCCATCAATGCTGCCATCTACATGGCATCCGAGGCAAGTCAACAAACGGTCAACCAAGGCTTATTGGGCCAAAGAGCCACGCGGGGATGGGCCAAATCTCGCGTCTACAGGTACCTAAAGCTCAGTGTCTTCATTGCAAGGAAACCCTCGAGCAACTAAATGGTATTTGGATAGCGGATGCTCAAGGCATATGTCAGGAAACAGAAAGTTATTCTCTCATCTAGAAGCTGAAGATGGCACAGTCACCTATGGAGACAATGGAAAAGGGACTGTGATAGGCAGTGGATCAGTAGGCAGCAAAGGCAAAACAGTGATTGAAGATGTGTTATGCGTCAAAGGACTGAAGCACAACCTCATCAGTATCAGCCAGATGTGCGACAAAGGACATCAAATCAGATTTCAAGAATCAAAGTGCAGCATTATGAAGGATGGTGCAGTTATATTTGAAGCCAACAGAGAAAAGAACCTGTACGTACTTTACCTAGAAGAACTAAAAGATAGGATATCTTTCTGGCGGTAAGCAAAGAGCAGTCAACTGAACTGTGGCACAAAAGATTGGGCCACTGCAGTCTAGATGGCATGAGAAAGTTGATCAAGAGAAGCTTGGTGGAAGGCCTACCCAAAGTTAGCACAAGAATGGATGGTGTTTGTGGGCCATATGCAAAAGGAAAACACACCAAGTCATCCTTCAAGTCAAAGACTGTGGTAACAACCTCAAACCCTTAGAAATTCTACATATGGATTTATTTGGGCCAATGAGAACCACAAGTCTTGGAGGAAAGAATTTTGGTTTTGTCATTGTAGACGACTTCTCCAGGTTTACATGGGTTTCTTTCCTAGAACACAAAAATGATACTTTTGACAGTTTTGTAAGCTTCAGAAAGAAGGTACAGAAGGATAAGAAGTATAGTATTATCAGCATTAGATCGGATCATGGAGGAGAATTCCAGAATGAGAGATTTTCTAAGTTTTGTGATGATCAAGGCATAGAGCATAATTTCTCAGTGCCAAGGACACCACAGTAAAATGGAGTTGCTGAGAGGAAAAATAGAACCCTATTGGACATGGCAAGGACAATGCTGTCAGAATATGATTTGCCAAGATATTTTTGGGCCGAAGCAGTTAATACAGCATGTTATATCATCAACCGAGTCATGATCAGGCCAATCCTGAAGAAGACGTCATATAAGCTATACAAAGAGAAGAAGCCGAAGATCAGTCATTTTAGGACATTTGGATGTCCATGTTCCATCCACAACAACGGCAAAAGAGACCTCGGTAAGTTAGATGCTAAATCAGATGAAGGTATCTTCATGGGGTATGCCTCTAAACCTAAAGGATATAGAGTATTTAATAAGCGTACCTTGTTAATTGAACAGTCAGTGCACATTATTTTTGATGAAACTAACCCTTCCTTGAAAGAGGAAGAAGATAGTGATATTGATGATGTAGAAAAATTGTCCAAGAAATTAAAGGATACATCCATTGAGGACAAGGAAGATCCACCTTTGGAAGACTTGCAACAAAAGGACAAATCTCATGATAATCTTCCAAAAGAATGGAGGTATAAGAAAGACCACCTTCTAGACAACATTATTGGTGATCCGTCAGTTGGGGTAAGAACTAGAAGTAATGTAATTCCTTGTGACTATCTAGCTTTTATTTCACAAATAGAGCCTAAGACAGTCACTGAAGCTCTTACTGATGAATCTTGGATTTTAGCCATGCAAGATGAACTGAATCAGTTCAAGAGAAATCATGTGTGGTCACTTGTTCCTAGACCATCAGATCATCCAGTGATTGGCACCAAATGGGTGTTCAGGAACAAATTGGATGAAGCTAGTGTGATCATAAGAAACAAGGCTAGACTGATAGTTTAAGGCTATTCCCAAGAGGAAGGCATAGATTTTGAGGAAACCTATGCACCTATAGCTAGACTTGAGGCTATTAGAATTTTACTTACTTATGCATCGGCATTAAATTTAAAACTCTTTCAAATGGATGTGAAATCAACATTTTTAAATGGTTTTATAAAAGAAGAAGTTTATGTGGAACAACCGCCTGGTTTTGATGACATGGATTTTTCGGATCATGTATTTAAATTGCATAAAGCTTTATATGGTTTAAAACAAGCACCTAGAGCTTGGTATGAACGATTAGTGCATTTCTATTAGATCATGGTTTTATTAGAGGAAAAGTAGGTAGCACACTATTCATTAAGTCTAAACTTAAAAATGTGTTACTTGTTCAAATATATGTTGATGATATAATATTTGGATCTACTGATGAATCTCTTTGCAAGTATTTTGAGAAGCTAATGCAGGGAGAATTTGAAATGAGCATGATGGGGAGCTTAACTACTTCCTCAGATTGCAAATCAAACAAGGAAAAGAAGGCTCATGTGTTTGTTAAGCCAAATACACAAAAGAGCTGCTAAAGAAATTTGGTTTTGAAAATGCCAAGCCACTATCAACACCAATGAGTACATCAACAAGATTAGACAGTGATAAAGATGGTAAGAAAGTAGATCAGAAGTTTTATAGAGGTATGATAGGTTCTTTGCTTTATTTAACACAAGTAGACCTGATATATTATTCAGTGTTTGCATGTGTGCTAGGTATCAGATAGACCCTAAAGAATCCCATTTAATTAGTGTCAAAAGAATTTTTAGATATTTAGCAAAAACCCATGATTTAGGTTTATGGTATCCAAAGTCATGTGAAATCAACCTAGTAGGTTATTCTGATGCTGACTATGCTGGATGCAAGGTAGATAGAAAAAGCACCAGTGGATGTTGTCAATTTCTTGCAGGATGTCTGATCTCGTGGTCTTCAAAGAAACAAAATTCAGTGGCACTATCTACAGCTGAAGCTGAGTACGTGGCTGCTGGAAGTTGTTGTTCACAACTTTTGTGGATTAAGCAACAACTTGAGGATTATGGACTCCAGATCAAGATATTGTGCGACAACACAAGTGCAATAAATCTAACAAAAAATCCAGTTCAGCACTCAACAACTAAACACATTGAGGTTAGATATCATTTCATTCGTGATCATGAAGCTAACGATAATATAGAAATTTCTTTTATTGATACTCAGAATCAGTTAGCAGATATCTTCACAAAAGCCTTACTTGAAGAGAGATTTACATCTCTTAGAAGGGAATTAGGCATGTGTAAATTGTAAGAGATTTACATGCAAATAACTGAAATAATAATTACTACAAAATATTAAATACTCTCTCCCCTATAGTTAAGTAAAATTTCGTCAATATTGGATGTTGCGTTTTTATCAGAGACGGTTTATTTATTTTAAAGCTTTCTTTCGTCTCAAAATCATGCTAGTTTGTTGTTTTCTGCCCTTATGGCGTCAGCACCTCAAAAGTCATTTTTTTTGTTATTCTATATATTTCGAAATCTGTGTTGCAACGATTCACCTCTCGCCTTCATTTCTTTCGACTTGCCTGAGACGATACCCTATTGACTCCGACATCCACCTCGTGCGATTTCAAAGCTTTCACCTCTTCCCGCTAGAAATTTCTTAGGGGCTTTTGCTCCAATATTCATTCCAATCATCCAAAACCTTTCCCCATTCAAAATCATGGCCGTTTCTGGAGTTTCTGGCACCGTCGGGGGCTATGGAGCTGCGTATCTCACAGCAGAGCAGTAGAAGAGGTTTGCGACAGTGAAGACCAAGTTAGGCGGTCACAAGGCAGTAGATGTGGCGGATTTGGAAAAGAATGGCATGCACAACATCGTCCGGCATTGGAAAGATTGAAATGGACAAAGATTGCTACTCTATTGGAAGTAAGTTATCCTGACCTCGTAAAGGCTTTTTATGTCTGTTTGAAGACTGAGGATGTAAGGCCCTCGAATTGTTTGTCATTTATTGTGTGTTAAGTTATGTTGTATATATATATGTATATCATGTATGTGTATGTAGATACTTATGTACAATGTTATCTTGGTATACTACGTAGGCATGTGTATATTAATTGTAAATATTGCTTGATTTCATGTTGTAGTAGTGTGTATATCATATTACATATATGGCATGTAAATACATAGAGTGTAAGCATGGTTTTCTGCATGATTTTAAGTTCTGGCCGAAGGGCCAATTGGCGTCAACATCGGTGGACGTCCATGTGAGTCAACGTCCATATCATTGGATGCTAACACTTAAGTAGGCGGTCATGGATGTGGACATCTAGATCTCTGAAACTCAGTGCGCAGCAGGCCCCGAAATTTCGGGTTTGCCTTGCTCACCCATTGGGGAGATGTCCCCAACGGCTCTCAAGCCTTCACATCAACCCCTGCGTGAGTTGAGAGGTCTCTCTCCTATAAACAAACCCCTCTTTGCAACCCCAAGACCCTCTCTTGGCTCTTTGCTGAAAGGTTTACGGAATTCCCAATATGGTAATCTAGAAGGGGGGTTGAATAGATTACTGTCAATTAAAACGTTTATCACCTTCTTTTCGCGAGAACACAGATTGTTGAAACAATATTTAGAATTCAAACTAAGTGTGGATGTGTGTGACTTGATAACAGATAGAGAGCAAACTATAAAGCGTGTGTAGAGACACCGTGCCTATCAAGCATCTAACGTAAATTTGTGCAAACCACAAGACACAAAGATTTACGTGGTTCGGAGTACACAACTTGTGTATCCTACATCCACGGGCCACACACACACGCAGAATAACCTGCTTATGAGCTAGTTTGACAACTACAACTCACACACACGTGTTATCTGATGTGAACTCACGACCAGAACAACACACACACGTGATTCAAGCACAAGGACTGCTTGAAACACAACCACACACACACATATATGTAAAAGTAAGAACAGAGAAGAGTTTCTGAGTTGAAGAACAAATCCAGATTGTAAACTCTTCTTGTGATCATTTGGGTAGACTTCAAACTTCGTCTTGATAGTCTTGAGTTAATGGAGAAGCTTGAATCCACGACGATCTAGCTTCAGAACTGCTGGATCAACGGATCTTCCGGTCTCTGAACAGCAGGTTGAAGCAGAGCAGCAACAACTTCTTTGGATCTTGGACTTGCTCTAGGGTTTTTGTTGGGCTGCTTCTGTACGAGATTTGCTTCAAAAGGATGTTTATATATTGGTGTTTACATATGGAGAGTCGTGGTAGAAAGAAACACCATCTACGGCAACTTGGAAACTTTCCGTATCTGAAGATCTCCTTCGTCTGTCGACAGGTCTGGGTGCATCTGTCGACAGGCAGCAACAGTTTTGCAAGTGCCAGAAGTCAGGTTTTGGGGGTAGCAGATTTCTGTACTTACCTGTCGACAGTCGACTTGCATCTATCGACAGGTAGCAACAGTTTTGCACATTCCTGAGCTCTGTCTGAAGGTGACTGTCGACAGGTGCATGGGGTCTGTCGACAGGTAGCTGTTTCCTGAGCTTTGTCTTGTCTGTCTGTTCACATCTGTCGACAAGACCTGAAGGGCTGTCGACAGGTGACTGTCTTCATGAGTGTATCTGATCTTTTTCTCCTGTTTTTGTATATCTTTGTTGCATGCACTCACACCTACATGATCAAACATGTATAGTAAGATATTATGTATACATAGAAGATCAAATATTCCATCATGTTGCTTGCTTGAAGATGTCATGCATTAAATCTCAATTATGAATGTTCATCATCAAAAACATGTTGTCATAAACAATAGAATGATAAACCCAACATTTGCAAGGAGAAGGAGAGAAACCCTAAGCCCTGTGAGAAAACCTGAGCTTTGAGAGCTCAGATCCGGCGATTTGGAGCTTCATCCGGCGATCTACAGCGACTAGAAGCTAGCTTGGGCATAGGAGGAGGCTTCCCCGACCTCAGACTGGAAGCTACAACACCACAGACGATAGAGTGAAGGTGTTTTGGAGGCTTCTTGGGACTGCCCAAGGAGAGCTTCATCGCCCATTTTCACCCCTTTGGAGATTTTACAAGAGGCAAGTAACCCACCCACTTCGTCCATGCATGTGTCTAGGAGGTTTCTAGCATTTTTATGAGATTTTATCGTGTCCTGGATTCCCCAATTCTTCTTGTATTTGGAGCTCAGTTTGTCTTTTTGCACAGACCAGAACTTGGCGGCAAGATCCCTTGCCGTCAGGCTCTTCGATTAGCGGCCAACGATATTGCCGTTAAGCTCCTTTAACGGCCAGACTATGCCGTTAAGTTCTTCAGGACAGAACAATGAGCTGTTCTCTCCTCCTATATGATAAATTTCTGATGTATTTCCGCATGAGGATATATTGTAAACACTATATGTTATGTAATATGGTTAATGGAATGTGTTTGTGAGATCTTTATACTTTTCTGTGATTTATCTAAGTTGTTAGAATTATGTGAAATGCATGTGAAATGAAGATCATGGGTATGGTAGCTTACTGTTTGCATGATCCATGTGTAATTAGACTTCCATAAAATTTCTAGATGATGTAAATGCATGACAGTCCATGTCCCAAAAATTTGGGAATTTTCCCATGATTATGAAACTTGTTATAATTTATGTATTAGAAAATAGAAAGCGTGCCTATATTGTTTTAAAACTTCAGAAATTGCATGTTGTGCAAAAATTTTGGGCAAAAATTTCTGTGACATTATGAATGATAGATACAGACCTGTGAACGGTCAAATCGAACATTCATGTTATGTTCCATGATAAATTGAATTATAAATGGCATGAGATCGAATGTTTTAATTTCTGTAAATGTAATATGACTCTGAAAAATATGAAAATTTGCATGTGTGATCATAAACCTGAAATTAGTTTATGGTTAAATTCTCATGTTATTTGGATAACTTTAGAGTGCTCTATGAAATTTCCATGCGAAAACGAGTGTTCAACGCATGCTAATATGAACATGGTTGATTATGTATGTTTCAACCTGATTAGTGTAAGGTACTAAATGTTTGATTTCTATCAACAGTAGTATCATGAATAGGAAAACAGAGCCATGTGTATAAGTGAGAGAATGTGAAGACATGTGTATATCATGTGTAATATGTGTGTAAAATCGGAATGTGTAATGTGTAAGAATGTGCCATGTGTGACACTGCTTCCATAGAGGGCCGTGGAACCATACCATGGAAAGTCCCCATGGGAAGGTTCAATGTGTTAAGATCCTAAGGGCATTAGGATGAAATCCTGGAGGTGGACAAGTACCACTGGTTAGGGTGGAGAGTTTTTATCCCGGTCTGCGCAGTCCAAGAGTCGTCACTGTATTGCTTAGGTGGCGTCTATGTGTTATGTGATGTGTCATTCTAATGGTGGTTTGGAATATGTGTCATGGCACTAAATTGTGAAATGTGAATGTGTATATGTGTAAATTGTGTAGTGTGAATATGTGTAAACGTGTAATGTGTAAAAAAGAGAACTATGTGAACGAGTAATTATGCAAACATGTGAAACCAATGTGTTAGATTGTGTAATTGTGATCCATGATATGTTAATGTGAACTAATGTTATAACAACAACCTTAAAGTATATGAAATGATAGTGTGTATGTGCAAGAATGTGTAGAAACCATGATAGGAATGTTTCCTTTTATGCATGTGAGAACCTCATGTTAGTTGCTATCATGTTGTAGCTTAATGTGATTGAATGAGTAGTAAGCATGTGAAAGGATACTTATTTTGGAATGTCTTAAATCATGTACCATATGTTTTAAATTTGTAGAAACACCATGATAGGTTGTCTCTTATCAATGTTCAAGCATACTATATGTTTTGCTTCATGAATTGGGATGTAGAACCTACTGTGATGTATGCATGAATGATGTGTATGGAGTTATTTGCTGAGTCTTTTAGACTCACTCCTTGCTTCGGTGTACAATTTTAGTTGGTGACCCGACACCTTTGAAGGAGACAGTGGAGAGTGACTCCGAGCGTGGCGAGTAGATTGGTGGAGTCGACGTTGTGACTTTTGCTTTCATAGTATGTAATGAGGCATTGTAGTAGAACTATTATGTAATTGTGGACGAGCTATGTAAAATCTGATTTTAACATTTTATTTATGTGGACTTTAGTTCTCTTAAAATTGTTATTTGAACCTTGTATGTTAAATGTGGATGATGAAATAAAATGACAAGTAGTCTTTTTACTTCCGCTACTCTGAATTTTGTATTTATGAACATCTCAATCATGTGTGTTAGTGCTTGGGTCAATGTCCCACTGTGACGAGACTCACTATACCGACGTGGATTGGTATAATCGTACCGGTATAAGGAGGGTCGTCGCAGAGGAAGACGGGTCCTTGACTTCACTGGTCAAGGGAACCAAGATTAGAATCACCTACAGTTTTGTTGGAGTCATTGTTTGGTGTGACTACCTCCGGTCACAGTGGAGTTCACACTGTTGATGTTCAGGCAAAAGGGTTAGGAATTATTGGTCCCGAGTTCAGATTAAAGGATGGGAAGTTAGATATTAACCAGTTAAATGCTTTCAATCGTCTATTACATTTCATAGTTTTTCAGATAGTAGTTCCAAGGAGTGCTACCTTCTCTTCATGCACCAAGGCAGACTCAGACTTGATGTTCTGGGCCATCCAGAACCAGAGTATCAACACTGTAGAAGTATTATTGGAAAGAATGAAGTTTTCAAGTGCTCAGTTATGGGACAAGAAGAGTAAGTTGTACGTGTCTCTACCCTATGCCCATTTGCTAACCAAGATATTTCAACACTTTGGCATCAATATAGTAGGAGATGTGTCTGAGAAGATGGGCCAAGCAATCCGGTCCAGGAACCTAAAGAAAAGTGGTTTTTCATTATTGCTGGCGTTTGGACAAAGACCTCAGTAGCTAAGGGTGAAGCCATTATTGGTGAAGCCCAAGAAGTTCAAGAAGAGGCAGTTCGAGTAGTGAAAGCAGCAGCAGAATCAGGAGTTTCAGTTGAGCAAGAACAAGTTCATGAAGAAATTCATATGGCTCAGGAGGCAACAACAGCAGATAAATCAGCAGAAGTCAGAATTGAAGACTCAGTGCTTAGCAGCCATCGGATTGAGGACATTCCTAGTGAGCAGATTGAGCTCGTTGGGCAAATTACAGAGGATGTGCCTCCTTCATCTCGTATTGCTTCCATTCTTAGGGATGCACTGAACTCCCTTCCTAGCTCTCAAGGGGAGCCAGTGGTCAGGGATGTTCAGGCTACAAGTGATGCACATGTTGTTTTGGAAGAGGCTTCCATTCAGGGGGAGCAAATAGATGTGCATGTAGAAGATGCTCCTAGTCAGGGGAGCAAGATCAAGTGTCTGCAGATGTTGGCAGAGAAGCTGTGGCATCAGGCCACAATGAGAATTCTTTTTTGGAAGAAACTCTCACTCAAGGGGAGCAAGCTGTCTGTGCTGATCCGGAAGGTGAAGTTGTGGCATCTGGCCACTCTGGAGTTCAGATGAGAGATGCTCCTGTCCATGAGGAGCAAGAAGCAGCTGTGCCCGCTGATACCCCTATGGAGGATGCTCCTGTTGAAGGGGATAATTTGACTGAAACGGAAGGTCAGCCTCAGGGGGAGACTACTAAAAACCCCCCGGTGAATAAATTCAAGAAGGTGTGATAGCCAGTTCCTCTGATTCAGATGAGAAAGATGACCATGTAGATCATGAGGAGCCCGTTTCTAGGGCCAGTGAGAAGGGAAAGGAAGTTGTTTATGAGATTCCCCTCCTTACAGAGACCCACATCAGAGGACTAAGTAGCAGAGATTTGTTATTAAACTAAAGCCTATGATGGATAGGCTAGATGCCCAAGGTGAGATACTCTGCTCTGTGCGATCAGGTCTTACCTCTATATTCTTGAACCAGAGCTCAGTAGCAAAAGAAATGGGGATGGTAAAGAATGCTTTAAGGTGGTTGAATAAAGAAATGGGAAGCATGGAGACCCTATTATCAGATATTTTAAAGGAGGTAAGGTCACCAGCACCTCCTGCTCCCACACCATCTGCTCCTCAGCCCTCTAAGGAGGTTGTAGAAGAGGTTGTTAGGCCATCCGGGCCACCAACTGAAGATTTGCCATCAAGACATGTTTCTGAGGATCCAGAAGGGCCATCAGGGCCAGTAGTTGTTGATCAGGTGGCAGCTACAGAATCTGGGCCAACAGGGCCATCTGAGGATCTGTCAGGGCCAACCGGGCCAGTGGTTACTGAAGCTGATCATGTCAGGGCAGAAGCAGAAGCTATAGCTCCTGAGCCCCCAGCTCCCTCTCCCATTCAGACACCAGCTCCTTCTTCACCACCATCCTCCTTCACAGCACCTCCAGCTCCACCTACCTTCAAACAACCTGTACCTAGAACCATCTCTTCTCCTTTCTTCTTTGTCTCCTCGTGCATCTTTTTGCTTAATGACAAAAAGGGGGAGAAATAGTAATCTTATATAAATTTATTTCAGAATCTCTTTGATCGTTGCTATGTTTTGTCATCACCAAAAGGGGGAGATTGATGATCAGATTTTCCCCATGTAATTTAAATGAATTACATATCTATTTTGGTGATTAACAAACTAAGACAATGTACATTTCTAACATATTTTCTATGAGATTTGAGCACATGAAAACTAACAATGAAATACAAGCTAAACTAGTAAGTATTCTTCATACAAGCATTTACAGTTCAAAGTATATAATTTTCTAAGTACACATCGACTCTCTAGTTGTTATAACGATTTCCTTAAAATCATAACGATTTCCTCATTCACATCGATTTTGGTTCTATAACGATTTCATAAGTCATCGCTATTCTATTGAAGGCCTCTCATAACGATTCGATAAGAGATCACAATGATTTGCCTCTCATAACGATTCGCTAAGAGATCACAACGATTTGCCTCTCATAACGATTCGCTAAGAGATCGTAACGATTTGCCTCTCATAACGATTTGCTAAGAGATCGCAATGATTTGCCTCTCATAACGATTTGCTAAGAGATCGCAACGATTTGCCTCTCATAACAATTCGCTAAGAGATCTCAACGACTTGGTTCATAACGATTTGATCGTCGCATCGATTTGATAAGTGAGAACAACGATTTGCTCTCACAACGACTTAGTTCATAACGATTTGGTCGTCGCATCAATTTGATAAGTGAGAACAATGATTTGCTCTCACAACGATTTCGGTCTCATAACGATTCGATAAGTTACACAATGACTTAGTCACTGTAACGATTCATTAAGTTACATAACGACTTGGTCGCCGTAACGATTCGATACATTAAACAACGATTCGGTTATTAATGCATAACGATTTGTGTGTACATCGATTTGCTTATGAATGTATAACGATTCACATGAATAACGACTCATCAACACAACGATTTCATAAGTCATGATTATATCGATTTCATGATGTATAATGACTTGATATTCAAACTTATTCTCAGATAATTTGAAAAGTCAAGTCTTCCCTCGCATTTCTCTCACATCCATGCATTTATTATGACTGATCATATCACTGCACTGCATGCAAACGATATCTTCTATTTCCATGCTTATATGTAAATATCTTTTTAGAAGAACAGAATGGAACTACTATTTTGATATAAAATCATTCTAACGTTGACTGACAACAAGGGACAGCCTAGCTGTCTATTGTTTTAGCATTTAATACATGCAGGTTTCTGACAGCGCACCTCAATACAACGTTGGACAATGTGGAAGATAATGGACATCAAAGAAGATCCTCTCTCTCTCTTATTGCGTGCATGAAAAGCTAAAGACTGTTGAACAAGAAGCTCTACAGTGACATGCAGTCTAACGTAAACAAAAGCTTAGAGATAACGGACACTTCAACGTTTAATTTTCAAATGGAAGACATATATAATTTTACTTGAATTATGGTGCTCTTTCTCTCTCTAGAATTCTAGAGAGAGAAGCTCTGGGCTTCCTGCGATCTTGCACTAGTTGGCCTCCCTGCCGCGGCCCTAGGGGCCTGGCCGGCCATGGCTGCCGAGGGGGTGGCTGCACCCTTGGCCCCTCCCAGTGGGCTCTCCTTTGCAAGGGCTGTTGCAGCTTCATTGGAGTTACCTCTGATCCCCACCAAAGTGCATACGCCTGCATTTATGGACAAAGGGGAACCTGCGGTTTTCTTCACTAAAGAGGAGATGGAGGCGTCGCTCATCCCATTCCAGTTCTCGGTGGTGGCCAAGACGGCTTTCGGTAGACCTCCCATTCCTGAGATCCGATCTCATATCGTGTCTAGATGCAACCTTCAAGATCCCTTCCTCATCAGCGCCCTGGACAACTACCATATGCTTTTTCTTTTCAAGTGCAAGGAAGACTACCTAAAAGTTCTTCTTCGTGAATCTATCTACGTCCAAGGTAAGCTTTTTCGATTCTTTAAATGGACCCCGATGTTTAAACTATCTGAGGAACCTCTATCCTTCCGGTCTGGATCGAGTTCCCGGCGTTACCAGTGAATCTATACCAGAAAAGTCTTCTTTCTTCTATTGCGGCCAACGTGGGTCCGATTCTTCAAGTTGCGCATGCAACGGATCTTCTTCTCATACTAAGGCGGCAAGAGTTTGTGTGGAGATTGATCTCCTTAAGCCAAGGCCAGACAGAGTCTGGATTGGGATGGGTGATCTGGGTGGATACTGGCAAGAAGTTACGTATTAATATTCTTGAATACTGATGTTCCTGCTTTCGGCTTGGTCACGGCAAAGATCGATGCCGTATGGGTGGTGACGTGCATCAGGTGCAGAAGCATATTCCTCAATCCAGGTTAGTTGAAAGGAAAGGTAATGATGTTTGGGTTCCGGTTCTTGAAAGCAAGAAAATCCACCCTGGGGCGTCTTCTTCTGCCGCTGTGCCTATTATCAACGGTGAAGCTTCTGGGACCCTGCAGGATCCCGAAATGTTAGGGTTGCATGGGAATGCAATTACGAGTGCTGAGCATGGGATTCTGGAACAGCCGCAAGACTCTTCTTTAGCGGGGGAGGTGCACGGGAACTCTGGAGAGCTCGAACCAGGATTAGATATGGCGGCTAAGAAATCACATCTTATTCATGTTCATCCTTGGGAGGTTTCTTCTTCGGCTGGGGTCATTAATGAAGATAATACTCTACAAGGGGAAATTCAGAGAGCTAGCATAATTGAGGAAGAGTTGGAAGATTGCACACGTAAGGATGATACCGTTCTGGATAATGTCTTATGTTCGATGGGTAATGATGAAGTGAAATACTTGCATGGGCGTGGCGCCGGCATGGATACGCTTACGTTGGCTTGCATGGATAATCAACTTATGCCATCTAGCCAAGTTCTTATGGAAGATACCAGAAAGGTTAGAAAAGATCGGGTTATTACAAGAGCTCGGGCTCGCTCGGAGGAGAGAGGTAAAGATCCTTTGTTACAATGAATTCTGCTATTTTCTGGAATATTAGGGGAATCGGAAATACGTCGTCCTGCAGGAGTCTTCAAAAGCTGGTGTCTCAGTTTTCGTCCATCTATTGTAGCTATTATGGAACCCAAACAACATCTGAGTAGAGCTTCAAAGATTTTGGTCAAGTTGAAGTTAGATAAATATGCTGGCAACATAAATCAAGATTCTAAAATTTGGGTCTTATGGGACCCTGGTCTCCCCCTTAACGTGATAGATTCTTCTGATCAATATATCACTCTGGGGTTGTCCTCTACGACTGGTTACTCCTGTTACATCACTTGCATTTATGCCTCCTGTGACGTTGTCTATCGGCACAACATGTTTGCTGATCTCCAGCTATTTGCTACGTCGGTGGAAGTCCCTTGGTTAATTGGTGGTGACTTCAACTGTATTGCTAATCCGTCGGAAAAGATTGGTGGTTCTTTTGGCAATAACAATGGGATCATTGATTTTAATGCTTTTATTGCTGCTGTTGGTCTTTTTGATGCTGGTTTTGTTGGCTCATCCTTCACCTAAAATAACAATAGAACTGGCTCTGCTAATATCCGTTCTCGGCTGGATCGTATTATGGTGAATGGTAAATGAATGATCTTTGGCCAGATTTTATGGTAACCCATCTCCGGCGTGGTCCCTCTGACCATTGTCCCCTGCATATTTCTTCTTTTCCTAATAATCGTGGGCCTAGTCGTTTTATATTTCAAAATATGTGGACTTCTAGTGATTCTTTCATGGCTATGGTGGAGAATACGTGGAAGAATGAGGTTCCAGTTCATTATAACCCTCTCATCCGCCTCCAAATGAAACTCAAGGCAGTGAAGGACGCCCTCAAGTATTGGGACAAAAATGTATTTGGTAATGTCTCTCAGATGGTTACTGTGGCAATGGAAGAGGTGGAGAGATCTCAATCTGCATTTGACTCCTTTCCTTCGGAAGAGAACAGGTGTTGTAAGGCCCTCGAATTTTGTCCTTATTATTTTATTGTGTGCAATTTTATGCTTGTATATGTGTATGCATTATCATGTGAGTATTATGTATACATTAACTTGGTGCACTTATGAATGTATATATATACTTAGTTGTATATATCGGTGATTTCGTGGCATAATGAGTGTGTACATTACACCCTATGTATTGCATGCATGAACTTAGGAGAAATTAGGGTTTTGCATGGTTTTGGGTTCTGGCCGAAGGGTTAGTCGACGTCAACATGAATGGACGTTCACTTATTGTTACGTCCATATCGGTGGACGTCGATTAGTAAGTAGACGGCCTTATCGGTGGACGTCTACATCCTGACAGGCCAGTCCGCAGCAGCATGGTGTGCCATGCTTGATGGGGCGTGGCAACCACTCCCCCAACGGCTCCTTGGCCTTCCAACCGACCTCTTGCGTGGGGTGAGAGGGTCCTCTCTTAAGAGAGCCCTTGTTGCAACCTCTAGAGCTCTCTTGGCTCTTTGCAAAGAGAAAACAAAAACCCTAGTGAGCTGTGAGAAAACCTGAGGTTTGAGAGCTTTGATCCGGCGATCCAAGGCTCTTCCTGGCGATCTACTTCGACAAGGAGGGAGACAACACATCCGGCTACACATCCCCGGCCCTGGATTGCAGAGGGGAGCATCACAGAAGCCGGAGTGGAGGCATCTTGGAGGCTTCTTGGGACTGCCCAAGGAGAGCTTCTCCAACCATTTTGATCCCTTTAGGAGTTTTTCCAAAGGCAAGTAACCCTTGCACCTTGTCCATGTATGTGTCTAGGAGGTTTTTATCATTTTTATGGATTTTCCTCGTGTCCTGGATCCCCTACATTCACCATTCTTTAGAGCTCGGACTGTGTTTTTGCACAGGTCCGAACTTGACGGCAAGATCTATTGCCGTTGAGATCTTGAGTCAGCGGCTAACGATGTTGCCGCCAACTCTTGTGAACGGCCAGAGTATGCCGTTAAGTTCTTCTTGACAGAACAGTGAACTGTTCTGCCCTATATCTTTAATTTCCGGACTTTGGCGCATGAGGATATAATGTAAATTTTATATGTTATGTAAAATAGATAATGTGATGTGTGTGAAAATTTCTGTATTTTTCTGTGAATGGCATAATTTATTAGAATTATTGAAAGGCATGTGTAAGGAGGATTATGCATGTTAATTTTGTTCCTATGATTTATGAGGAATTAAATGCTGTAGAATTTTATGAAACATGTCTTTATGTATCAGTCCATGCCCTGCAAATTTGAGGATTTTTACATGGCTATGTGAATTACTGAAATTTCTGTAATGGGAATAGAAGCATGAGTAGGTTAATGAATAATTCATAGTAAATTTTGTGTCATGCAATAAATCTGGGAAAATTTCTTGTGCCAATATGTATGTGTGATTCATGACTGTGCATGATCAAATCTGAAATCCATGTCATGTTCTATGTTAACTTAGTTTATGAATGGCATGAAACTGGATGTTTCAATTTCTATAAATACATGTGAATTCAGAAAAATGTGAAAATTTGTATGTGTGTTCTTATACCCGAAAACAGCATGTGGTTAAATTTTCAGGAAAATTTGATAACAGTAGCCTACACTATGAGATTTCCATGTGAAAATGAGTTATAAATACATGTACCATGATTAAGGTTAAATGATGTGCGTTCCAATTAATCCATGAGAGCTACTAAATGCTTGATTTCTGTTATTAGTGGCATCATGCTAGGGAAGAACAGAACCATGTGCATAAATAAGAAAGTGTGAATATCATATGTAAAACGTGTGTTAATCGGAATGTGTAATGTGTAAAATGTGCCGTGTGTGACACTGCTTCCATAGAGGGCTGTGGAACTGTACCATGGAAAAGTCCCCATGGGAAGGTTCAATGTGTTAAGATATCCTAAGGGCATTAGGATGAAATCCTGGAGGTGGACAAGTACCGCTGGTTAGGGTGGAGACGTGTTCTCCCGGTCTGCGCAGTGCCAAGAGTCATCACTGTATTGCCTAGGTGATGTGCTATGTGTTATGTGTATGTGATGTGTCCTTCTAGTGGTGGTTTGGACTATGTGTCACGGCAAATAAATTGTGAAATGTGTATATGTAACATGTGTAAAATGTGTATATGTGAACATGTGTAAAATGTGTATATGTGAACATGTAGAATGTGTATATGTGAGCATGTGTAAATGTGTATATATGTGAGCATGCAAATGTGAAATGTGAAATCATGTGAACCATTTATGTTAGAATGTGAACATATGTACATGTGAAATGCTTGAAAAATGAACCATGTGAAATATGGGAATGTGTAACCATGTGAAGTGAATGTGTTAGAGTGTGAGACGATAATTCATGCTATGATATTTCTAGTTCCATGTAAATTGCTAACATGTTATAGTCAAATTGGGAGTGTAGTCTTCATGTGATTAAATGAGTAGAAAGCATGTGATAGGAAGTGTTATTTGAAACATCTTAAACCATGTACCATGTGTTTTGATTTGGTAGAATTACCATGATAGGTTGTCTCTTATTAATGTTCAAGCATGTTGTATGTTGCCTTGCAAATTGAATTAGTGGAACCTACTGTGATGTATGCATGAATGATGTGTATGGAGTTACTTGCTGAGTCTTTTAGACTCATTACTTGCTTCGGCGTACAGGTTTAGTTGGTGACCCGGTACCTTTGGAGGAGACCGTGGAGAGTGACTCCGAGCGCGGAGATTAGTTGGCGGAGTCTTCGTTGTGCCCCTTTTGTTTCATAGTATGTAAATTGGGACTTGTATTAGAGTTATCATTTTGTAATTTGGACAAATTATGTATTAAATGTAGAACTTTAATCTTGTGGACAATGTATTTTGGTTTAATTTCAATTATGAAAGTTTAGTCTTTAATTTGCTATATGGATCATGTATGTTAAATGTGGGCGATGAAATGTGATGACAGTTAGTCCTTTACTTCCGCGACTCTGTATCTATATTTGTGTACATCTCAATCAATTGTTAGTGTCGGGTCAATGTCCCGCTGTGGTGATCTTCGTCGTGCCGACGTGGGTTGGTACAACCGTACCGGCATAACGTGGGTCGTCACAGGTGTGACCTGGCGGCTGCAAATCAATCTCTTAGTATGGCGTTAAATAGAGAAGAAACATTTTGGAAACATAAATCTAGGGTGGATTGGCTGGATAATGGTGAAAGAAACACTTCTTTCTACCATAATACAGTCAAATGTAACAGGAGAAAGGGTTTATTCACAGGCTAAAAATTGGTGGAAGTGATCAATGGTGTATGGATCAGGAAGTGTTGAGAAATGAAGCTGTTAATTTTTTCAAAATCTTCTAACTTCTGAAGAACATGTTGTGCAGGACAGTCTTTTAAGTTCCATCCCCGAGCTTATCACCCCAGCTCAAAACGCCTTGTTGTGTGCTGATCCCACAGAGGAGGAGGTGAAGGGGAGTGTTTTCGCTATGAATGGAAATAGTGCGCCTGGCCCTGATGGCTTTTCTGGTCTTTTCTTTACTCACTGCTGGTCTATTATTGGTTCAGATGTGCTGGCAGCGGTCCAGGGATTTTTTGCTGGTTATGGTTTGCCCCGGGGTCTATCCTCTTCTATTATCACGCTTGTTCCAAAAGTTGATGAGCCTACCTCTTTCAGTGACTTCAGGCCGATCAGTCTGTGCATTTTGTGTACAAGATTATTACCAGGGTGTTTTGTGAGAGGCTTACTCCAATTCTACCTATGATCATTTCTGATGAACAAAGTGCTTTTGTTAAAGGTAGAACTATTCTTGACAATGTTTCTCTGGCCAGGCATATCTTGAAGGATATTGATAGGAAAGTCAGAGGTCACAATATTCTGTTTAAGCTGGACATGGCCAAAGCTTATGACCGGATGGAATGGGACTTCATATTGCAGGTGATGAAAAAGTTTGGTTTCTCCAACAGGTTCACTTCTTATATCGACATGATTCTTTCTAATTGCTGGTCTTCTATCAACTTCAATGGATCGTTGGGGGGTTTTTTCAAGTCTACTAGGGGTATTTGCCAGGGGGATCCTCTTGCTCCTATTCTTTTTATCATTGCCTCGGAAGTGCTCAGCAGAGGCCTGACCAATCTTTTTAATAATGGGATGCTTCATTATTTTAGCGGTCCGAGAGATGGGCTGAAGGTTTCACACCTTTTATACGCTGATGATACTATCATCTTCATGAATGCTGGTGTTAGAAAACATCAAGAACTTACTTTTTTTTCTCAAGGCTTATGAGAGTAGTTCTGGTCAAAAAGTGAATCCTGGCAAAAGTTATTTCCAAACATCTTCCAAAGCGCCTCATTTACTGGTTTCTAGAATTTCGTCTCTTACTGGTTATAGAAGTCATAATGGTAGTATGACTTACTTGGGTATCCCTTTAAAATCTGGGAGGCTTAAAGTGCAAGATTTCAAATTTCTGGTTGATAAAGTTACGCGAAAGCTGGCTGGTTGGAGGGCGAATATTCTCACTCAAGCTGGTTGGGTTGTTCTCATCAGATCGGTCCTGCAGAGTATCCCGGTGTATCTGGCCAGCTCCATGTCTATTCCGAAGTCCATCTGTAAGCAAATAAATCAGATATGCGCCAATTTTTTCTGGAGGGGGGCGGATGGTATTCACCGGCGCCATTGGGTTGCTTGGAGCAAATTGCAAAAGTCGATATCCGAAGGAGGGCTTAATTTCAGAAACTTACAAACTCTTCAGGTGACCATGGCTGCCAAACAACTTTGGAGTATTGCTCATGGCACTTCGCTATGGTGTCTTTATGCAAAGAAGAGATTTCTAAATAACTGTCACTTACGGGATGTTAATTCCCCCTTCCCTTCTGGGGTCTCCAAGCAGGTTTTCTTCCAGGCTAAGGAGATGGTGTTGGCCCATACTAGATGGGTGGAGGGTGATGGATCTTCTGTGGATTTTTTTAAGGATAAATGGATTGGCAACGGTTCTATTTTGCAAGAAATGAGAAACAAGAGGGTTTTTGACCAGCAGTGCCCGTTGAAGTCTGTGAGAGATATGGTTATGGAAGAAAATCATGATGTTTGGGATCAGCTAAGTGTCACTCCCTTTCAGGTGAAATCTCTTCTTTCTAATCAGCCGAACAGGTTCATTTGGGAGGGTAATGCCAAGGGTGATTTCTCTGTCAATTCGGCATATTACTTTGCTTCTGCGCCGGGAGTTAGACGTAGTAGTCTGAATAAAATATGGCACTATAGAATTCCTCCCGTTCAGCTATGTTTGTATGGAAGCTCCTTCAGAGGGCAATCCCGGTGGACTCCCAAATCATGGAATGTGGAATTACTGTGGCTTCTAAGTGTGTTTGTTGTGAAATCATGATGTGGAAACTTTGGATCATCTATTCATATCCAGCGATTTGGCTCAGGAATTATGGAGGTGGGTGGCACCTTTAATGCATAATAATATCGTCTGGTCCCCTCTTATTACTTCCAGGTGTTGGAGCATTATGATTCTTCTAACATGAGTTTTGCTTATCATTTCTTCGGTCTGGTCATCTCTATCCTTATGTTGTGGGAAATCTGGAAATATAGATGCACTGCTCGTATGGAAGGATCTCTTCGGACTATTGAGGATGTTAAGAGTGCCATCTTAACTAATGTTCACAGGATCAATGGTAGTGTGAAGTTCTCTCGCCCCATCTCTTCTAACCAGGCTACTGCTCTCCTTCTGTTCAATATCAAACCTTGCATCAACGTGAAGATACCTTTCATGGTCAAATGGATTCCTCTGGCTATCCACCTTTGTCTGAATGTTGATGGGGCCTCTAAAGGCAACCCCGGTTTATGTGGCGGTGGTGGCTGTTTTCGGAACAGCCAAGGTCGGTTATTTTGGCTTTGCCTCTATTATGGTGCGGGCTCTAGTCTCTTGGCAGAATCTCGTGCTATTCATGATGGTCTTCGGCTGGCTTTGGAAAGGCGCCTTCCCATCTCCATTCTTTACTCAGACTCAGCGCTCATGGTTCAGGCTATTGCTAAAGGTCTATGCCCTCACTGGTCGATTTTTCCATGGTGGAGAGGGATCCAGCACATGCTTCGTTCTTTACATCTCAAAATCCAACATACTTATCGGGAAGGAAATCAGGTTGCAGACTCATTGGCCAATCATGCTTGCTCTCAAGAAGACAGTTTTGTTTTTCCAATTTTAGTTGTCTTCCTGCCAGCGCCAGGGGTGCTATCGTTGTTGATAAAGCCGGGTTGCCTAGCTTTCATTTTCCTTAGTTAGAGGGCTGCTGGTTTTGTATTTCCATGTTTGGTGAAGTTTCTTTGAAGTTGGGTGTATCTTGTTCTCATTATTTTATGAAATAAAACATTTACCTTAGATGGTTTGCCTGGTGGGGTGGGAACATCTTCTCCTACTGGGAGGGGGTGCACCCTGCTGGCCGCTGAACCATGGAAGGCTTTGGTTTAAAAAAAAAGAAAAAAGAAGACATATATAGAAGACTGAAGCTCCAGAAATAAATATATACGAACGACAATCTTTTACAAGTTTTCTGCGAGCATCTGAAAGAGCGAAGCCTCACTCTTTTGATTGTTTAGCTCTTAGCTCTCTGCATTAATTGTATTAGTCTAGAGAGCTTCTGTAAACTGAGAGTGTTCCTCATCGTAGAACTCTCCCTCTCAGTCGTTGCTTCAGATCGAGCGT
This sequence comes from Colocasia esculenta, assembly GCA_014218235.1. NCBI lineage: Eukaryota > Viridiplantae > Streptophyta > Magnoliopsida > Alismatales > Araceae > Colocasia > Colocasia esculenta. The sequence continues at coordinate 91,282,126 of CM024763.1, read as the reverse complement.
TGGTCCCTAAAGCTTGATCTAGGGGCGTATCATCCCTTGAATACATTCATGTGTTCTTTCCCTTCGTGTAGAAGGAAGACCTGGTGGGATCCAGGGTGTTGTAATTCCTCTTCGGGTTGTGAAGAGAAGACCAGCTGCGGCTGGGTGTATAAGTGTCCTTGAGGGGGACTATACCCTTGGGTAGTGAAAACCTGAGTTGTTGCTCAGGGACTGGACGTAGGACTCCTGTGGAGAGGAGGTCCGAACCAGGATAAATTCCATGTGTCGTGTGTTTGATTGCCTTGTGTTTGCTATCCTCCTTTTACTAACACTAACATTCCTCGAAGTGTGTTGTGTGATTGTTTTCTAGACTGGTTTTAAAGTGATCAAAATTTTAAGAATCCCATTCACCCCCCATCTGGGCTTGCTAGCTGGGCAACACGAACCCCTTCGTTCCGCACGTCTTCTTAGAAGGGACCATGCTGGGTTGCGCTATTTATTTTCAAAATAAAAAAATCTGATATTTCAAAATCCAAAAAAAAATCGGATATTTCAAAATAAAAAAAATCTGATATTTCAAAATAAAAAATCTGATATTTCAAAATCCAAAAAATATGATTTCTCAAAAAAAAAAAAATCAGATATTTTCAAAAACCCAAAAAATCGGATATTTCCCAAAACCAAAAGAATCAGATATTTCCCAAAGCAAAAAATCAGATACTTCAAAAATAAAAATCAGATATTCTCAAAATACAAAAAAATCACATATTTCAAAATCCAAAAAAATCTGATAGTTCCAAAGCAAAAAAATCACATATCCCAAAACCAAAAAAATCCGATATTTCCAAAAAAAAAATCAAAATAAAAAAATCACATATTTCAAAAAAAAAATAAAATATATGTACATTCTACACCTTCTTTTCTTGTATACTATGTGCAGTCAGCCAAGTCACGTCACCCTCATGTGCAAGTATTGCATGTTCATCGTTCCTTTCATTTTTTGCCTTATTTAAATAGAGGCTCAGCCCCTGACAAGATCGTGGAGTCAAGAATCGTTTTTTATATGCAAGGGGCTGAGCAGGAGTAGATATTTAACTTGTTGTTCATATGCATTTCAGGCGCTACACAAAGAAGAATAAAAAAGGCATGCATGTCTACATGGCCAAAAGGGGGGCCAATCCCGAGTACATCATCATGGAGCGCCCAAAAGGGCTTACATCATCAAAAAGGAAGGTAAGAAGTACATAGCAAAATAGCCTAATGCCCGTCACCTCCCTCTGCAGGCCGGTCACCCTCGTCAGCATCCTTTGCCGGTCGCTGCTGGCGGCTGCTCTCGCCCTCACCTGGGTCCGCTGTCGAACGAGGAGCAAGAGGCCTCATGGAGGCGCGCGAACCGGTAGAACCCTGAGCAGCTCACGCCTCCTGAATGTTCCTCTTGTACTGAGAGGAAGACGCGACGAGGCTCCCAGAATAGGCACTGGACCACCCTGCTCCCTCGCGCGCTCCCGTCCGCGTCGGTACCGGTCCTCTGCCACCTTCCGCAAGTGCTCAGAAACCGCCAAGCTAGTGCGGGCGTCCACCGACTGCTGTGTCAGACGCTTGCACTCCTGAGACCACTGGCCGCGCTCCTCCTCCCAATGGCGGTGCTCCTCTCTGTGCTCCTCCGCCAACTGAGCTCTCTCCCTCTCGCGGTCCTCATGCTCCAAGGAAAGCCTCAAGCGTAACTCCGCGGCGTCACGAAGAAGGTCCCCGTCCCGCTGGGAAGCCGGGGTCCGCAACCCGGACAACTTCTGCGACAGATCAGTCACCTCGGCGTGGATGCTAGTCTCTCGTGAGAGAGCACTCTGAAGCTCGTCAGACTGCAAGAAAAGACGACCATAGGTAAGTTTGAAAACAGTTCAATCCAATGCATATCTGATTAATATTACTTACCCGTGCAGAGAGATCGCTCTCCGCCTACTCTGCCCTGGCCTCTGCCGCCGCCAACTGCGCACGAAGGGAGGCCACCCCAGGTCGAGAACACTCTGGTTTGAAGAAGCGCCGACGGTATCGGCATGCTCCACTGACATCCTGGCAGCACGCTGTAATAATTCAAAGTCAAGTCAGTAGGCGGTAAGATAAATAACAAAGGTACGATTTTTCTACACTTACCAGTGTCTCTAAGGCCGACTGTGCCTCGGCCAGCTGTGCCTCCGTATCCACCAGCTGGGCGCGGAGAGTGTCGATGGGGTTGTTCCGCGCGTCCTGCATATGCACACATTTAATTAGAATATCATGAGTAACATTGGAAGCATATAATGTTTAGAAGTGCATACCCTAGCAGGCCTCATGTAGTCGCGTCCCCCATACTTCTCCTGGAAGCGCTCCAAGTACGTGAGACTATCAGCCGTGTCGGACTCCACAAGCTAGCCACCCTACTGCCAGTCCGCGTACTGGTCGGGGAAGCGAAGACGCCAGTCAACCGTCTTCGCTTTCCCCCGCGTCTTCCGTCCGATCCCGCGGGGCTCCTCCACCTCTAGCCACGTCTGGTGTAAGCCTAGAGTCCGAGCAGCCAACCATAGGTGGAGTGGCTCGATCTCATTTAGGCAGTGAACCCACAGGTCCCGCCTAAACTGAGGCCGGCCACTCTCCACCCATGGCTGGCCCTCGTCCCCCACACCTGCGTAGGGCTCCCACATGACCTGCATTGAGTTAGTCAAATGTATATTTCATATCAAATGCATGAGTTAAAGAAAGTCAAGTGTGGTCCATACCAGAAGTGGCGGGAAATCCTGGATGGCCTGACGGAGGAAGTCAAGCTGGAATCTGTAGGTGGCCGTGCTCACCACCGATAGCCACCTCCGCGCGAGTGGTACCGCGTCGAGATGCACCCGCGTCGCACTGCTCAGGGGAAGGTAGTAATAACTCCACACCTGCGTGCACACACCAATTAGAACCAATTAAACAATCGCATGAAATTTAAATGCATAGTTAAAGTGGAATTGAACTTTGAGCTCCTACCTATAAAAAGGGCGTAAAGCCGCCCACAGTGGTCTCCCTCCCTGTGTGGTAGAGAGGTCTACAAAGGTGTGGGCCAGAAGGGCCGCACCCCAGGCATAGTCCCTGATCCGGCTTAGGTCCTCCATCAGCTCCAGGAATCGGCAATGGATGCTGTCACCCTTCGTGGTGAAAAGCATCTTGCCGAAGAAGAAGGTCAGGAACCTTCGAAGGTCCTGGTCCGTCCACTCTGTGTCTCTGGGGTCTTGGCCGTACACCGCGCGCTCCAGCCCCGCCGCCTGCTACACGTACTCCGACAGCGTCTCCTCCGCCCTCTGTCGTACTCCTACGAGGCCAAGCGTCTCCTGAAGTGCGACCCAGTCGACCATCCTCCGGTCCCCATCCTCGTCGCCCTGGGGGTCCAAACCCAGAAGGTCCTACGTGTGCTCAGTATAGTCGGCCTACGTAATGCCGCTGACCGCCTCCCCGTCCACTCGTAGCCCCGTGATCTTGGCTACATCCTCCAGTGAGGGCACCATGTGGCCCCAAGGGAACAGGAATGCACGGCTCATCCTGTCCCACCTCTCCCTCAGAACCTGGATCAAGGGAGGGTCTATGAAGAAGGGCTCGATCTCCAAGATTGGCCCGAACCCCATCTCCCGGATTCGCTCCCTCTAGAAGTCCGGGGGCCCCTAATAGGCATCCAGGACTAGGGGCCACATGGTCCTCGCCTTCATCACGCCCTGTAGCACAAGCAAGTGATGCATCAGTCAAATTGCGTCAAGAAGAATCGATCTATGCAGAGCTAGCAAATGCTTACCCTCGGGTGGTGATTTGATTCGCGTCCAAACCAGGGGACGCAATTCAATCCTTGAAAGGCGTCCAATCGTATGGACGCATTTCAGTTCTGAAAGTTCGTGGTACGATCCGTGTCTTCTTGATTGGACGCAGTTCGCACCCGTCTTCTCCGATGCTGACCGCCGTCCCTTTCCCCTCTTCCACCAAGGAAGCCCAAAAGAGAAAGAGGGAGGAAACTTACCATCTCCGGCCGGGTGGGGATGTCGAGGCCGTACCGCCCTCGCCGACGCTCTGCCCAGGACGCCTCCACTTCATCTTCCTCCTCCTCCGCGGCTTCCCCTTCTTCCTCTGCCACTGCCACCGCCGCCGCCCCCTCCTCCATGAGAACCAACACAAGCTCGCCTGGGGCCGCGGCAAGCTTCGCCACCATCTCCACCGTCTCCCCCGTTACCGGTGTGGCGACCGCTGCCGTCGCGTCCTCTATCTCCTCCAGAGCGCCACCACCTCCCTCGCGCCGCCGTCTCACCATGGGGAGAATAGGAGATTAGAGATGAGAGAGATCGAGAGAAGGAGAGAAGGGTGGGGGTGCTGGTAACAACGACCGGAATAGTCGCCCCCGGGCATCTTCTGCCTTCAAGAATGTTCGAAATCGCGGCCAAACAAGATGACGCTATTCTTACGAACCATGTTTTAATTACGTCCTATCCGTGCGCTGCGATTCAGAATGTCATCATGGCTTTGGAACGACTTTTTAGGTGCTCTAATTCGAATTTAAGACACGTCCGGAGGTGTGGATGTGACTTTAGAAAGTAATCTTAAAAGGCGTCTGAGTTTCTCTCCGCAATTCAGAAGCAATCATTGTGCCGGCGCAGAGTCCGAGGGGACGCGCCGTTTGAATTTTGAAAGGGAAATCGTAAAAGCGTCCACTAAACAGACCACATTTTCAGGAAAGGCGGCGCTTAGAATAGACGCGAATAGGTGTTTGATTGGCGGCCAGTTGGGACGCCGCGATTCGCTGAAGAATCTCTTTAGTTCGTGTGAGGCAGCCGTAGGAGTGGCAAGGGCCCCCCCTGAAGCAAGCTGTTCAGTTGAAGCGAGGGTGGCTCATCATTAGGATCTGCCGTCGCACCTTCAAGTTCCTGGCTTTGCCACCAAATTGGCGGCACTACATAAAGAGTCCCCAAGCGCTTCGGTAGAGAAAATTTGATATATGCCTTGCTTTTTAGCCTTTTTTACCCTCTCATCAAGCACCATAGGAAGAAGATAAGCCCAACTGTCATGCCCAGTTTGAAAGTTTGATTTGCGGACAAAGTGTTGAACGCTATTCATATGAAAGGCGTCCTCTGTGTTGGACGCGATTATAAGAGTCAACTGAGGCTTTGTTTTTTGGAGAGAATTCATGTATTTTGGAGGAAATAATCACGTTCAAGGGGCAATCTTGGCCATGCTAAGGAACTAATTCATTATTCATTCAAGGATTCAATCGCGCCATTTACAAATGGCCACTTTGGGCCACAATTTCCTAAGCTCCCTTACATAATTCATCCAATCAGTTTCAATCTCTGTTACATTTGGGGCCGGCCTCTTGAAGGTGCAAATCTTCCATATAGCTTTGATAGTGTTTGCCTCCTCGCCATCATTGTTAGTTCCGATGTCGCGTTGTTTGATCGGCAGAAGGTGGGATGGTCCTTCGAAGATGCGTCGTGGGAGTCCAAGCTGAGGAAGGCAGCGGTGTAGATTGTAGAGGACAAATTCAGACGCTCCAATCAATCGTAGATCCACACCGGGTGCTAGCCGGGTCCGCACATCTCGGGCGAGAAGTGGCGTCAGAGAGAAAGTAAAGATGCTCTCGGGCATGTCTCGGAGGTAGTCACGCCAATCCGCCCGTGTCTTAAGTTGTGGCGCTCGGTTCACCACGTGCCCTTCTAAGCCCACGATATGATCCAAGTGCTTAAGAGGACTTTTGGAGAAGATACGGGATGAGCTTGCAACCTCATTACTCAAAGAAAACTTAAAGTGTAGGTCAGTCCAGCAAGTTAGTAAAAATATAGATCCGTATGGAGGCCTACCCAAGCTCGCCATCGTGGGCCTACTGTAGAGGAAGGCTAGCACCGCCGGTCCCAGCCTCTCTCCTTCCCAAATGGCGCAAACCGCGCCAAGTTGATCCTCTTCCAAAACATTGTCTATCGAAGGGAAGAGGAGCTTGCCAGCCACGCAGATGGCGAATCCCCTCATTACCTGCTCAAGCCTCTCATCATCCCTTGTTCTCGATATCTCTCTCATGGTCCAGGCCGCCATTTTTTGTAAGTTGATCCCTTTGTCGGCTCGGACACCTTGTGACTCCCTCGGATCCATGAAGCTCTCGAGTACCGCCTTGCTCGTATAGCACCTTGGCATGATCGCCATTCTTTCTTCTTCACCCTGCTTCATTCGCTTCAAACCTAACAAGAGTTCAACCTCTTCCAAAAGAACAATGGCTTCAAAAGTTCGGAAGAGAAATGTGTTGGTTTGAGGGTGCCACAATTCAATCAATGCCCCGAGAGCCGCCCAATCAAGGTGGACCTCGTGGTACCTTTTAGCATGAACAGTAAGGTTATTAATCCTCCATTGTCTAAGGATAGCGGTCATATCGGGAGTAATGGTAGAGGTTAATTGTTGAAGCCAAGGGAGGCGCATGAAACGTCGATTGCCCGGGAAGAGCGGGTAATCCTACATGGGGAGTCGCGGTATGGAATGATCATGCATGATAGGATCCGGTCATTTGGAAGAGATAGAAGAAAAGAAAGAAAAACAAAGAGGGAAAAACACAAACAAAATGTTAATAGCATGTCAAAGCAAATCAATAAAAAACATCAACCTACCATCTTTGCTTGGACAAGTTTGCAAATGTGGCCTTCCACTTGGCTTAACCTTTGGAAACCCCCTCCTCTTGCCCCCTTGAAGATGATCCTCCATGCTCCATCTCCAAAAGAGTACTTCCCTTCCTTCTCTCAAAAAAGACTTCCCCTCCTTCACCTTCTCCCCTCCGTCTCTTGATTCAAATGATGGGTTTTACCTTTAGGGAAAGGGGAGGGAAGGAGAGTGTATGGGTATTTGAAAAAGAATGAGGGAATCCCGGAGATATGTTATCTCCTACAGCTGCCCAGGTGCCCCATGTTCCCATTAAAGGAGAAGAGACAAAACTGTCAAATCAGATTGACAGCCTGAATCGCGTTCATTTCAGCGGACGCGAATCAAGTTTTAAAGGCGTCCTTCCACTTGGCCGCGATTCACAAGTAGCATTATTCACAGCTTTTGCCATATTACATGTTGCTTGTCAGTACTGATCTATTTTGAGTGCAGGCTCCGAACACCTTTTTTTTGTCGTACAACTCACGAATATCCTCGGCAGCCACCCGGTATTATTTATATCGTATCTTACTATATGATATACTTTATTAGAGCATGAAGAACCTCGAGGCTCTGACGAAATTGGAGTTTGAGTTCCCCTCCTCTGCCAAAAACAATGATGATTCCAGAGGAGTCCTACGCCTTAAGGATAGGCCGCTACGCTACAGAAGGACGACGGTTCCCTCTGGTATCCTGACTTCCGTGGCATAACAATATTATCCTTGATTATTTTATATTTTCTTTGGTTTTATGTTCTTCTTTTAGCCTGCGACGACCCTCCTTATACCGGTACGATTATACCAATCCACGTCGGTATAGTGAGTCTCGTCACAGTGGGACATTTACCCAAGCACTAACACATATGATTGAGATGTGCACAAATATAGATACAGAGTAGCGGAAGTAAAAGAACTATTGTCTTTTCATTTTTCATCATCCACATTAAACATACATGATCCATATAGCAATTTAAGGAACTAAGTCCACATAATGAATTACAAAAGTTCAAATTACATTATTTATCCACAATTACATAAGTTCCTAATACATAAGTTCCATTTACATACTATGAAAGTAAGATACAATAATGGTGACTCCACAACACTCTACTCTCCTCGCTCGGAGTCGCTCTCAACGGTCTCCTCCAAGGAAGTAGGGTCACCTGCTAAACCTGTACGCCGAAGCAAGAAGGAGTCTAAAGACTCAGCAAGTAAACTCCATACACATCATACATGCATACATCACAAGTAAGTCCTACATTCAATTTCATTAAATCAAAACGTATAGCATGGTTGAAACAATGATAAGAAACAACCTGTCATGATATTTCTACATAATTCACAACACATGATACATGGTTTATGTCATTCCAAATTAAAATACCTACCACATGCTTTCTACTTATCTATCCACATGAGAGCTACATTCATAATTTAAGCCACAACATGATAGCAATTTAGCATGGGATTTTCACACACATAAAAGGAAAATACTCCCAACATAGATTCTACATATTTTTGCACATGTAAAACATTGTTATAAACACATTAAAGTTGCTGTTTTGACATGAATCCCACATTTTCATAACATGAATCACAATTTCGCATTCTAACACATTTGTTTCACATGTTTACACATTTGCGCATTCACATTGTTTACTTTTACACATTACACATATAAACATGTTCACACTACACAATTTTCACATATACACATTCACATTTAGATGCCGTGACACATAGTCCAAACCACCACTAGAAGGACACATTCACATCGCATAACACATAACACATAAACGCCACTTAGGCAACACAGTGACGGCTCTTGGTACTGCGCAGACCGGGAGAAGAACTCTCCACCCTAACTAGTGGTACTTGTCCACCTCCACGATTTCATCCTAATGCCCTTAGGATTTTAACACATTGAACCTTCTCGTGGGGACTTTTCCACAGTACAGTTCCACAGCCCTCTATGGAAGCAGTGTCACACACGACACATTTTACACATTTTGATTTTTAACACACACACATTTCACCCAATTTACACATCACTTACGTTTTCGCTATTAAGCACATGGTTCAGTTTTCCTAAATCATGGTGCTATTGTTTGACAAAGTTTAAACACTCAGTAATTTACACTAATCAGGTTGAAAACACATAGTCAAACCATAATCATGATAGCATGCATTAATAACTCATTTTCACATGGAAATTTCACAATATAACCTACGGTTACCCAAATTTCATGAAAATTTAACCACATATTGTTTGAAGATTTCAGACCACTCATGCAAATTTTCACATTTTTGTGAATTACACAGAATTTACAGAAAATGAAACACTTATTCATATGCCATTAATAATTCAGTTATCATGGAAGCACAACATAAATGTCAGATTTGACAGTTCTAAGATCTGTACCTAACATGCACATTATCACAGAAATTTTTCCCGAATTTATCTCACATCATACTATTTACCGTGATTTTTACATGACCCTACACATGCTTTCTAATTTTATTACCAAAATTGTAATAAATCACATGACCATGGGAAAATTCCAAATTTTGCAGAGCATGGACTGACATACATACACATAGTCTAGAAAAATTATGGCATTCAAATTCCTCACGAATCATGTGAACAGTAGACTAACACAACCAAGGTCTCATCTAACATGCATTTTTCATAAAGGTAACCATTCATACTATTTACAGAAATTCACAAAATCTCACAACGCATTCCACCATTCATAATACATAGCATATAACGTCTACAATATATCCTCATGCGAAAAAACATCAGAAATTAATCATATATAGGGAAGAACAGCTCACTGTTCTGTCCTGAAGAATTAAACGGCAAAGGCTGGCCGTTCAAAGGGGTTAACGGCAACATCGTCTGCCGCCAACTGAAGCGCTTAACGGCAAGGGATCTTGCTGTTAAGTTCCTGTCTGTGCAAAAACACAGACCGAGCTCCAAGAAAGGGTGAATGTGGGGGATCCAGGACACGAGTAAAATCTCATAAAATACCTAAGACCTACTGGACATATACATGCATCACGAGGATGTGTTACTTGCCTTAGAAAAATCTCCAAGGGGATCTAAATGGCTGTTGAAGCTCTCCTTGGGCAGTGCCAAGAAGTCTCCACAACTCCTTCCTTCGGGTTCTAGGTCGATGTAAGCTTCAGTCCAGTGTTGGGGAAGCCTTCCCCTATGTCCAATCTTCCTTCTAGTTGCAGTGGATCGCCGGAAGAAGCCTCTGATCGCCAGATCCAAGCTCACAAAGTTCAGTTTTCCTCTCTTCTTCTCAAAGCTACGATTTTCCCTTTGCCAAGAGCCAAGAGAGCTCTTGCAGGTTGCAAAGAGATGTAGTTTTATAAGGTCGGGGCTTGGGATCTCATGCAGGGCCTGATGGGAGAGGTGAGAGCCGTTGGGGACATCTCCCTAATCGGTGAGCAAGCCCAACCCGAAATTTCGGGGTCTGCTGCGCACAGAAAATCAGAGAAATAGACATCCACACCCATGGCCGTTTACCTCATAGCTGGCGTCCATCGACATGGACGTTGACTCAACATGGACGTCCATCTATGTTGACCCCAATTTGGTCTTCGGCTAGAGCTTAAACCATGCAGAAAACCATATATACGCTTTATATATATACATGCAATATATATAGTATAGTGTACACACTACTACACCATGCAAACAAACAACAATTACTTCTAAACATACACATGCATACATAAGTACACCTAGCTAATATGTACGTAGATATCTACATATGCATACATGATACTTACACACAAGCACGAATCTACACACACAACAAAATAAAAGAACAAATTTGAGGGCCTTACACCCTCTCCCACTTAAGGACACTTCGTCCTCGAAGTTTAAACATCACTACTCGAACAAATGAGGATACTTCTTCCTCATCTCATCCTCAAGCTCCCAAGTAGCCTCCTCTCGCGAGAAGTTCCGCCATAAAACTTTTACCGACGTAATCCTCTTGTTCCGGAGATGCTGAACCTTCCGGTCAGAATAGCTACTAGTTGCTCCACATACGACAGATCTGAATGGATCTCCACTGGCTCATGACTAATAACATGAGACGGATCTCGAACATACTTCCTGAGCATAGATACATGTAAAACGGGATGAACACTAGCTAAAGCCGGAGGCAAAGCTAGCTCGTAAGCCACGCTACCTAAACGCCTGAGAATCTCATACAGGCCAATGAATCTGGGACTTAATTTGCTATGCCTGCCAAACCTGACGACACCTCGAGTAGGTGAAATCTTTAAAAAGACATGCTCACCCACCTCGAACTCCAAATCCTTCCTCCTGTTGTCTGCGTAGCTTTTCTGCCTATCCTGTGCCGCAACAAACCTCTTCCTGATAAGCTGAATCTTATCCGAAGTCTCCTGAACTAACTCCGGACCGATCAACTATCTATCGCCGGTCTCCTCCCATCATAAAGGAGATCTGCAAGGCCTTCCATACAATGCCTCAAATGGAGCCATACCAATGCTCGCATGAAAACTGTTGTTATATGCGAACTCCACTAGAGGTAAATGGCACTCCCAATCATCCTTCCAATCCAGCACACACGCCCTTAACATATCCTCGAGCATCTAGATAGTCCTCTCAGACTGTCCATCTATCTGGGGATGAAACGCCGAACTGAGCTTCTGCTCCAAACCTAAAGCATCCTGAAGACCCTTCCACAACCTCGAAGTAAATCTCGGATCTCGATCCGAAATGATCGACTTCGGCACACCATGCAATCTAATAATGCTACTGGCATACAATCTAGCAAAGCTCTCTACTGACTGCTTCTTCTTCATAGGCAAGAAATGCGCAGTCTTCGAGAATCTATCTACGACTACCCAAATCGAGTATTACACCGTCTAGATCGAGGCAAACCTGAAACAAAATCCATAGTGATAGCTTCCCACTTCCATACTGGGATCTCCATCTTCTGCATAAGACCAGATGGTCGCTGCCGCTCGACTTTCACTTGCTGGCACACTAAACACCTAGATACATAATCCGCTACATCCCTCTTCATGCCGGACCACCAAAAGGACCTCTTCAAATCCTGGTACATCTTAGTGTTACCCGGATGAATAGAGAATCTCGACCTATGAGCTTCTGCTAAAACATGCTCACGGACATCTACCATGTCAGGAACACACACTCGGTGGTGGAATTTAATCACACCATCCTCATCATGAGCAATGCCTGCCTTGCCCACTAACTCTTGGAGTCTAGGGTCGGCTTTCTGTTGCTCGATCACCTCATCCAACACCGAAGACCTAAGGGATAATTGAGCCACAAAAGCCTGACATAAGGTCTCTAACTCAGTCATCGCACACGCCGCATCCTCCAACATCTTCCAATCCTACTGGAGCGAAGATCTCCTCCTGCTAAGAGCATCCGCTATGACATTCGCCTTTCTTGGATGATATTGAAGATCGAAGTCATAGTCCTTGAGGAACTCAATCCATCTCCTCTACCGTAGGTTTAGATCCTTCTGGGAGAAGAGATACTTAAAGCTCTTATGGTCAGTAAACACCTCAAATCTGACACCATAAAGATAGTACCTCCATATCTTTAGTGCATGAACCACTGCCGCAAGCTCCAAATCATGAGTCGGATAGTTACGCTCATGCTCCTTCAATTTGCGAGAAGTATATGCCACTACCCTTCCTTGCTGCATTAGCACACAGCCTAAGCCAATCCAAGATGCATCCGTATAAATGGCAAAACCTTCACCACCACTAGGTAATACCAATACCGGAGCGGAAGTAAGTTTAGCCTTCAATAATTGAAAGCTACTCTCACATGTCTCAGACCACACAAACTTCACCCCCTTTCTGGTAAGCTGAGTCAATGGGGTGGCATGGATGAAAATCCCTCAATGAATCGCCGATAGTAACCAGCCAAACCCAGAAAACTACGAATCTCCGAAGGGGTCTTGGGGGTCTCCCAATCCATAACTGCTTGAACCTTTGCTAGAACAACTGCTACACCAGCACCGGAGATAACATGCCCAAGAAAATGAACCTCGCGCAACCAAAAATCGCACTTGCTAAATTTTGCATACAATTGTGCTCACGGAGAACCTCTAACACTACCCTCAAATACTGACGGTGTGTGGCGTCATCCGGAGAGTAGACCAACACATCATCAATAAATACCACAACAAAGCTATCTAAGTATGGCCTAAAAACCCTGTTCATGAGATCCATGAACGCTGCAGGGGCGTTGGTAAATCTGAAAGGAAGGACCAAAAACTCATAATGTCCATAACGGGTTCTAAATGCCATCTTGGACACATCCTCACTCCTAATCCTCAACTGTGATAACCAGATCGCAATCAATCTTAGAAAAGACTGATGCATTTTGCAGCTGGTCAAACAAATCATCAATACGAGGTAAGGGATACATGTTCTTCACTGTCACTTGGTTTAACTTTCTATAATCGATGCATAACCTAAGTGATTTCCTTCTTCTTTACGAACAAGACAGGTGTGCCCCAAGGGGAACACTAGGGTGAATAAATCCCTTATCTAGCAATTCTTGCAATTGCTTCCTTAACTCGGCTAACTCCACAGGTGCCATCCGATATGGAGCCTTCGAGATAGGAGAGGTGCCCGGAAGCAACTCTATGGTGAACTCTATCTCTCTATCCGGTGGCAATCCAGACAAATCATTGGGAAAGACATCTGGAAAATCCTGTACTACCTCAATCTCTGCAAGAGTAGGTGACTCACCAGCCTCAGGTACTAACACTATGCTGGCAAGAAAAGCGTCACAACCCTTGTTTACCATGCGCATCGCCTTATGGCAGAGATGACCAACTTTCCCGCCAAGTTTCTTGGCAAGGGATGAGAGAACTCGTCCTCACCAGGAATACGGAAAACAATCCTCTTCCTACGACAATCTACTAACGCATAGTGCTCCTCTAGCCAATCCAGACCAAGAATAGCATCATAGTCCTTCACCTTTAGCAAGAAGAAACATCCATCTAAAACCCTATCCTCAATACACACAGGTAACGACGGAATACACTTCCCAGTCGATACCGTACTCGCAGGTGTGTGTACAGACAATGAGACTTCTAAATCCTCAGACTCTGCGCCTGACTCTAGAGCTAACTGCCTAGCGAACCGCTCGGAAATGAATGAGTGAGTGGCACCCGTATCAAACAAAACCCGAGCGTGCACACCTAGAAGTAAAACCGTACCTTCGGTGACATGTTCCGCCTGCTCGGCATCCTCTCATGCTACGGCAAACACTCGAGCTGGGGCTCGAGGCCTTCCTAGTCTTCCTGTAGTTGGTGCTGCTGCTGCTACTGCTGCTGGGGTTGGCGCTCCGCGCTGGACTCCCTGCTGAAGTCTCGGACAATCCTTGATCTTGTGGTCGCTGCTCCTGCACTTCAAGCATTTTCCCGCTACCATCCAACACTCCGTACCACCGTGTGTCTTCCCGCAATGGGGACACTCCTTCTTCACACCAGGGGAATGTTGAGAAGGTACCTGAGCACTGCTGGCTGCAACTGGACGCTGCGGGGTCTGGTACGCTGCCTTCTTCTTATCCTGCCGCTGGAAAGGAGCCGCAAGTCTCTTCTGCAAAGCTTTCTTCTCCTCGAGGTACTGTTCCATTTCACCCTCCTGCCTACAAGCAGCGCTAAGGGCCTCGTTCAAGGTACAATGATCGAACGCCACTAGCCTCGTCCTCAGTGATGGCTTAAGGCCCATCACAAACTTCTTTGCCTTCCTGCGCTTATCAGCTACAATGTGAGGTGCATACTTAGATAACTCAGCAAACCTTGCCTCGTACTCGAGTACAGTCTTGGAGCCCTGAGTCATGGAAAGGAACTCCTGCTCCATCCTGTCCTGGATATGCTCGGGGACGAAATTGGCCCGAAAGAGCCTCACGAACTCGTCCTAAGCAACGTTAATAGCACCGTCCTCGAATCGGGTACACAGTAAGGAAGTCCACCACACATCAACTCTCTTCTGCAACACAACCTTCATAAGCACCCACTAACAGCTCTAATTTAACAGGATAAGCAAGCATATAAAACTAACACATACCTGTAGCATATAGGTGGCTAAAGTAACCTTGTCCTCGTCCGCACACCTAATAGCCCGGAAGATCTTCTCGATCTCCCTCATCCAGCTCTCGGCTAGTAATGGGTCACTCTCCCCCTTAAAAGATGGTGGCAACATCCTCTTGAATCTTTCCATGATGGAGGGTCCACCATGGTCCTGAGCATGGGGAACTGGAACCTAGGCCTGCTACGACAAACAACAGCAATGCATATTTAACACAACATCATGCAATTAAATAAGACAGACTACTCTTTATTTTATTATTCCAACCTGACCCTCCATCTGAGCCTGGAGTGCAGCCTGGGTGTGGGCCTGCGTCTGCATGGCCTGCACTAGACCCTGCATGAACACTCCATAATCCACAGGTGGCGGTGGGGGAAGTACAGGACCCTGAGGTGCCGGGGCCTGCTGCTCAGTCTGCTCCTCACGCCTCAGCTTGCCCTCACGAGTAGGAATACCACCACGTCTACCGCGTGAAGCCATAAGCTGCAGTAATTTGGCCACTATTAGAGACTACGTTATTTAGTCCTTAACCACTTTCTTATCTATCTTTCATTCATTACTAATCAACTCTACACATGTGGACAACTCTATAAAGACTTAGCATGTAATGGAGATGATGACTTATGTATATTTATGTACAATCTCAACCGGTTGCTTTGATACCAATCTCTGTGACGACCCTCCTTATACCGGTACGATTATACCAATCCACATCGGTATAGTGAGTCTCGTCACAGTGGGACATTTACCCAAGCACTAACACATATGATTGAGATGTACACAAAAATAGATACAGAGTAGCAGAAGTAAAAGAACTACTGTCTTTTCATTTTTCATCATCCACATTAAACATACATGATCCATATAGCAATTTAAGGAACTAAGTCCACATAATGAAATACAAAAGTTCAAATTACATTGTTTGTCCACAATTACATAAGTTCCTAATACATAAGTTCCATTTACATACTATGAAAATAAGATACAATAATGGTGACTCCACACACTCTACTCTCCTCGTTTGGAGTCGCTCTCAACGGTCTCCTCCAAGGAAGTAGGGTCACCTACTAAACCTGTACGCCGAAGCAAGAGTGAGTCTAAAGACTCAGCAAGTAAACTCCATACACATCATACATGCATACATCACAAGTAAGTCCTACATTCAATTTCATTAAATCAAAACGTATAGCATGGTTGAAACAATGATAAGAAACAACCTGTCATGATATTTCTACATAATTCACAACACATGATACATGGTTTATGTCATTCCAAATTAAAATACCTACCACATGCTTTCTACTTATCTATCCACATGAGAGCTACATTCACAATTTAAGCTACAACATGATAGCAATTTAGCATGGGATTTTCACACACATAAAAGGAAAATATTCCCAACATAGATTCTACATATTTTTGCACATGTAAAACATTGTTATAAACACATTAAGGTTGCTGTTTTGACATGAATCCCACATTTTCATAACATGAATCACAATTTCGCATTCTAACACATTTGTTTCACATGTTTATACATTTGCGCATTCACATTGTTTACTTTTACACATTACACATATACACATGTTCACACTACACAATTTGCACATATACACATTCACATTTAGATGCCGTGACACATAGTCCAAACCACCACTAGAAGGACACATTCACATCGCATAACACATAACACATAAACGCCACCTAGGCAACACAGTGACAGCTCTTGGTACTGTGCAGACCGGGAGAAGAACTCTCCTTCATAACCAGTGGTACTTGTCCACCTCCAGGATTTCATCCTAATGCCTTTAAGATTTTAACACATTGAACCTTCCCGTGGGGACTTTTCCACGGTACAGTTCCACAGTCCTCCATGGAAGCAGTGTCACACACGGCACATTTTACACATTCTGATTTTTAACACACACACATTTCACCCAATTTACACATCACTTACGTTTTCGCTATTAAGCACATGGTTCAGTTTTCCTAAATCATGGCTATATTGTTTGACAGAGTTTAAACATTCAGTAATTTACACTAATCAGGTTGAAAACACATAGTCAAACCATAATCATGATAGCATGCATTAATAACTCATTTTCACATGGAAATTTCACAATATAACCTACTGTTACCCAAATCTCATGAAAATTTAACCACATACTGTTTGCAGATTCAGACCACTCATGCAAATTTTCACATTTTTATGAATTATGCAGAATTTACAGAAAATGAAACACTCATTCACATGCCATTAATAATTTAGTTATCATGGAAGCACAACATAAATGTCAGATTTGACAGTTCTCAGACCTGTACCTAACATGCACATTATCATAGATTTTTTTCCCGAATTTATCTCACATCATACTATTTACCGTGATTTTTACATGACCCTACACATGCTTTCTAATTTTATTACCAAAATTGTAATAAATCACATGACCATGGGAAAATTCCCAATTTTGCAGAGCATGGATTGACATACATACACATGGTCTAGAAAAATTATGGCATTCAAATTCCTCACGAATCATGTGAACAGTAGACTAACACAACGAAGGTCTCATCTAACATGCATTTTCATAAAGGTAACCATTCAGACTATTTACATAAATTCACAAAATCTCACAACGCATTCCACCATTCATAATACATAGCATATAACATCTACAATATATCCTCATGCGAAAAAACTTCAGAAATTAATCATATATAGGGAAGAACAGCTCACTGTTCTGTCCTGAAGAATTAAACGGCAAAGGCTGGCCGTTCAAAGGGGTTAACGGTAGCATCGTCTGCCGCCAACTAAAGCGCTTAACGGCAAGGGATCTTGCCATTAAGTTCCTGTCTGTGCAAAAACACAGACCGAGCTCCAAGAAACGGTGAATGTGGGGGATCCAGGACACGAGTAAAATCCCATAAACTACCTAAGACCTACTGGACATATACATGCATCACGATGATGGGTTACTTGCCTTAGAAAAATCTCCAAGGGGATCTAAATGGCTGTTGAAGCTCTCCTTGGGCAGTGCCAAGAAGTCTCCACAACTCCTTCCTTCGGGTTCTAGGTCGATGTAAGCTTCAGTCCAGTGTTGGGGAAGCCTTCCCCTATGTCAAATCTTCCTTCCAGTTGCAGTGGATCGCCGGAAGAAGCCTCTGATCGCCGGATCCAAGCTCACAAAGTTCAGTTTTCCTCTCTTCTTCTCACAGCTACGGTTTTCCCTTTGCCAAGAGCCAAGAGAGCTCTTGCAGGTTGCAAAGAGATGTAGTTTATAAGGTTGGGGCTTGGGATCTCATGCAGGGCCTGATGGGAGAGGTGAGAGCCGTTGGGGACATCTCCCCAATCGGTGAGCAAGGCCAACCCGAAAATTTGGGGTCTGCTGCGCACAAAAAATCAGAGAAATTGACGTCCACACCCATGGCCGTTTACCTCATAGCTGGCGTCCATCGACATGGATGTTGACTCAACATGGACGTCCATCTATGTTGACGCCAATTTGCTCTTCGGCCAGAGCTTAAACCATGCAGAAAACCATATATATATACATGCAATATATATAGTATAGTGTACACACTACTATACCATGCAAACAAACAACAATTACATCTAAACATACACATGCATACATAAGTACACCTAGCTAATATGTACGTAGATATCTACATATGCATACATTATACTTACACACAAGTACGAATCTACACACACAACGAAATAAAAGGACAAATTTGAGGGCCTTACATAGCCCAGCACGCATCATATAAGACTTTGAGCATAACTCTGGACAATCACTCTTATTTTTAACTGAAGAGAGCCGTTTGTTCCTCAATTCCGAGTAACATGGAATATTCCACTCCAAGTTAAGTACTTAGTCTATTATGTTGTTGTTTGATGATCGTCGCCTGGGAAGCTCGCTGCTTTGGATTTCTTTTAATTTAATTATCCTCCCAAAAAGATCCACCTGTGGCAGTGGCAGACACCCCCAAAAGTGAAACCTAACGGATTGTGTCCTTAGGTACTTCCCTGACGCTGGTTAACAAAGCAACAAGTCTTTCTTGAGATTGTTAACAAACAACTCCACTATGAACTAACGAACAACTCCTATCATGTGTTGTTGAGACATGTCTCATCAAACCTTGGCGTCTACTTTTCAGTCATTCCACTACATTCCACCTGATTCACGCCACTCTGTTTCTTTCATTTCGTATCATTTCATTTCACTTCCTTGCAAAGCAGACGCCAAGGCGAGGCAGCTGTAGACACGCCAATTTGGCTTCACATTGAGCAAAATTCATGTTACACTGCGATGCCTCAAAATGACTCTTTTTCAATTAACCTCTTGAGTGGTGTTCCTATTTTGCCAGATTATTTTAGGATGTTTAGAAATTTCTCCAAAGGAGCTGATGAACTTCATTTAAACGAGTCCAAGGCAGCAGATGTCTTTTGTAGGATCTATGCGCGGTGAAGGTCACCGATGCATATCGAACCTGCGATTAGGCACATGGTCTATTTTTGAACCGCGTCCTGCCGTCTCGCCGCGATTTAAAAGTCAAGGATTCTGACCGTGCCCTGTCAGCTCCATTTAATGGACGCCATGTTAGTAATCATGATGTTCCTTGAAACATCGTCTGGGTGGCTCGCCACGTTTTAAAAACATCAAATCAAGGATCGAATTTTGTCAAAGATTCGATTTGCCTAAGAAAACATGGCCAGCCACCCAGACGCGATTTAGAACCTAGCTTACAGCTACGAACATCATGATAATGTCAAATCGTGCACAAATCAGGTGATCTTCTAAATCGCGGCTTGTCAGACAGACGCTGTTTATTGGCAAGAGGCGTCCGCTGTATTGGACGCGATTTCGGCTATAAATACAGACCCCGGGGATCCTCATTTGGTAACCAATCCCATCCACAGCAAAGCCCTGCCAAATTCCCACCCCGACCTTCGGACTCCAATTCTCCAACCCTCTAAGGCGAGACTCTATCGGATCAGAAGCTCGTGTTCCGGAGGCGGGACGCAACGCGTACATCGCCTTCGCATCATCTCCTTTGCGAGCTAGAGCTTCCGAGTGTTGGGGCGTGGCGGGGGAAGCCACACCGGTGTCTCCTCCATCCTCTCCACCCTTCGTCATTGGGCTACGCCGCCATTCCCTCTCTTCCTCTTCTTCAATTCCCCCTTATTTTTTGTTTAGAACATGCATTGCACACTTCTACACACACACACATAGCATTTCTTTTACCCACCCACTTCCTAGGGTTTAACACAACCTCTACGAGGTGTGTTACTCTTCATTTACATGTTTTTCCATACTTCACTCCATTTACACCTACTACGCTTCACAGTCTAACCTCCACTATCACACGTTTTCTTGTTGTTTCTCCTTTTGCAAGGCAACCAGATCAAATCTTCTACATCGGCCGGCCGGCGTAAGGAGGAAGGAGAACCCACCACACGCACACTCCCGCACTTTTCTTCGGACGGAGGTAAGTACACCGCATCATTTTTGTTCCGCCTGTTACATCTGGTGCCCACGAGCACCTGGCGATCGCGACACATTCTTCGTGCACACATGCACGTTCGTTTTTATTTTCACGTCCTCATCCCCATTTCCATTTTTCCGAATCCTTTTCTCTTCTTAAATTTCATGTTTCCTGTCGTGGGACGAGTGTTTTCTGGAGAGCCGGGGAAAAACGCCGTCTACAAGGGGGACTGTACCATTGGTTAGTAAAATCCCAAGAGGTTGCTTGAGGACTAGACGTAGGACTTCCATGTGGGAAGGGCCGAACCAGGATAAATTCCTTGTGTCCTTTGTGTGATTGTTTATTTGCTTCCGCACTGCTACTCTTTATCACACTAAACTAACCAAACTTTCAAGTGATAATTTTCTGTGTTTAAGTTTCTATTTTAGATTTCATAAAAACCTATTCACCTCCCTCTAGGTTAGCTTGATGTCGTACCAAAAGGGCCAACACGGAGAACTCCCTCTAATCGGCGCGCGGGGATGGGGGTCCCAGGTAACGGTAACAACCTGTCTCGTGGACAAGCCCTCAAGTGCCTAGCACCGGGCGAAGAGACTAGAGTAGCACTGCACTAGGAACATCATAGGTGCCAAGAAAATAGAGTCACAGTGGAAGCAGAACGTCAAAACCAGTCACCAGTCCCTCTCAGTCAGAGTGGCGACATAGCGATACGTCGCGATCAGAACGCGATGATCCTGCCTGTCGCGACAAGAAACCAGAAGGCGACCCTTCGTCCCGTCGTGATAAGAATGCTAAGGCTTAAGGCTCTGCAACAAACCTGGTTCATTTGAATGCGACACGTACTCCTTCGCAATGCTATCGCGACGGAGACGGAGGTCGCGTTCGGATAGAACCCTGAACTCCTGAACGCCGGCACGTACCCGTCATGTTTTCTAGACACGACAGTGCAGGGGTGCGTTCAGAGAGAACGTGACGCGATGATACATCGCGACCAGGTCGCGACTGGGAAGCCCGTCGCGACCTCAGCCGAGTGCTCAAACAGAGCAACTCCGACACCCCAAAAACACACCACATGATACAATAAGGGAAAGGGAAGCATGACCAACGTAGGAAACAGCTCAAAGAACAACAAAACACCCTCATGAACCCCATGTATGGCAAGGAAGGTAAACCACACTAAAAATCCTCACATGCATACATGAATCTCACCTCATACAAACCCCTCAACAAGTATAAACTCATCCAAACCAACATCATGAAACCATCACACATGGATCATGGAACATTGTGCACAACCTAAACAAGGATTCTAGGCTTGGAGAAGGGGGTTTGGCCCTAGCATGGTAGAACTAGGGGATGGTTTAGGGTACCTACCTCAATTTGAAGATCCACCCAATTAGGGCCTTCTCGTAGGCTAGCACCCCTCCACCTCCGAACTCCAACGCTCCAAGAGCCGCCGTCCATAAGCCGAGCTCGACCTTCCCAAGCCGATGGAGATGAGCACACCAAGGGGAAGAACCACAGAGAGAAGAAGAAGAAGAAGTGAGGATGAGGAACACAATCTAGATACCCAACCCACACAACAATTCATATCCATAATTACCAAGCAAGCCACAAAGATCCACCCAAACTCCTCACAGAGCCACCAAGCATAAAAGAATCGCTAGAGAGGGGAAGGCACAAAGAAATGGGCGAAATGGGGGTGCACTCTCGGGCTTGGGCACTTAAAACACAGACCATAAGAACGCGACGGACCTGGTCATCGCATTACCAACATTAATGCGACAGCCACCTACGTCGCGATCTGGAAAAGCTTGCAACCCTAACGGTCAAAGCCACCATGTGGCATGCATGCAACACTGACATCTAATCGCGACGGGCCAGTATGTCGCGTTCATGCATGCATGATGACACGTGTCTCCACCGTCCAGACAGCTAAAAGACAAAACAATAGTCTGCTGTCAGAGCCCTGTCGCGATAGGGGCAGCCGGCGCGTTCTCATTCAGAACGCGACGGTCACCTACGTCGCCTTCAGAAGGCGACGGGTCGACATGTCGCGATCACAGCCGAGAGAGCTGGCCCTCAAAGGGGACAGGGATGTTACACTATCTGTCGACATGCCATAGGTAGCTGTCGACAGATGGTTATCATCTGTCGACAGGTAGGTTCTATCTGTCGACATCTACTGGTTCTTTTGGAATTCTGGGTTCTCGAAGCATGATACCTGTCGACAACTGGGCTCTGTCTGTCGACAGCCACAGGTTGATCTTCCAGAAATGGTTTATGTAGTACCCTTGATTTTTAAAATCCAAATAAAATAAAAAAAATTATTAAATAAATGATATAATACATTTAATTGGAATAAAGAGATCATAAATAGAATTTAAGGGAATTAAACTACTACCCATTAAGCTAAATTAGTAATGAGATGTATTAATAGCCCAAACATAAAAGAATGGGCCCAATTATGAAGAGCCCATTATAGGATGAGAGTTAATTAAGTCAAATTCGTATTTAAAAATAATATTAATTATAAAAAGGGTAAGATAAATATTAAATAAGTCATAAATATCCAAAGGAAGAGTCCTAGACTTACCTACCTTTACCCACGAAATTGGATCCCTTCCCAATCCTATTAGGTAGATAAAGGCAAGAAAAGGGAGATAAATATGGGAAATTCAGAGTTTGAGGAAAGGAGAAGTCTTAAGGAAGAAAGGACTCTATTAGCAACCAAATACACCCTAATCTGACCCTATCAACCCTCATTTGCGTTGTTGAGACTTTGGGAGATGAAGGGAGAAGCTGGAGAACGTAGGAGCTTGGAGGAGAAGGGCTTGGAGCTTGGTTTTTCATCTTTTATTTCGTCATCAACCCTAGTTTCTTGTCAACACAGAAAGGTAAGCAATCTCTCAAGCTAAACTCATGAAACTTTAGCCCTAGGTAGCCTTAATGATCCTCTTCAAAAAGTCCTCTTGTTTTACTCTTTTTCGTTCATCCATGAAGGAGAATTAATTCTGTGAAAATCTGTTATCTCCATGTACCCGAACCTACATTATTGCCTTCAATCCATGCATGTACATGATCCCATGCCATGCAAATATTCTCATAAATACTACTTGTTTTGGCTTTCAAACGCCCCTAGTTCCCTAATTTTCATCATGTATCCATCACGAATTAATTCATTGTTCCTTATCTATGCCTATTTAGGTTAATGAAAAGTAACCTAGTCAAGCATGCTCTATACATGACTATTTTCTAATTAATCATGATCTGTGATAGATCCCCATGTCTACTTTCGTTTAAAATTAGTTTCATGATTTATGGATCACAACGTGATTCACTGTTGATTTTGAAGTGACTGATATCATGAAAGGAGGGATGGAACACACCTGGAAAAGGGGAAATAGCTCTTTTCTAGGCTCGGACCACCTTCTGGTGTCACGACAGACCGACCTGTCGTGATCTCAGAGGGGGTCGCGACAAGGGGGTCCGTCGCGATCTGAACGCGACGGGTCGACATGTCACGACCTACCCCGGTTCACCCCAGCACCCGGTTTAGCAGAATGCGACCGGTCATCGTGTCGCTACCTGATTGCAACCGTCAACCCCGTTGCGACATGATTCCTGAACGCGCCATGCAAGGGCGTCGCTATGACCTTAACGCGACACACTTGCGCATCGCAACCCGACTCTTTGATCGCGTCAGACACTGGCGTCGCGACCTGATTGTGCCACCCCGGTGCGTCGCGACCTCAGAGTCGTGGCCAGAACCTAAATTTGCACTTATACCCTGGTTATTATGTCAATTCAACCCTGTTTAGTTTTAAATAAACACTATCATGCATAAATTCAATTTGTTAATTTATAATGGGCAATATTTTGTGAAATTAATTAATTGCACAATCATACAAGTCCTCTTGATTTCTTACACATGCACACACTAAATATTCATGTTTGCCATGAGACCTTATTAATTCACTCAATAATATATCGGGTAATTTAGTGAAATTAATTACTAAATTCCCTATTTAAATAATTACACATGTCCTCATTTTTACTCGTGCATTTTATACACTATTACCGCTTCCTCGGCCTTCGAGCACTCGAGGCACGACGGATCCTAGTTTTACACACTCTCTTGGCATGGACCACCTCTCCACGGGAAGACTCCTGACTGGACCAGGGAATCCTTGTCAAGGCCTCCGTAAGTCTTCTTGGCTTTGGCGTACGTCCTTAGCCGACGAGCTGGTTGTACCCTTAAAAACCTGTTACACCCTAGGGATTAGTATGATCCAAATGGCCTTAGTGTGTTCTCTCTTACCTCGTGTTCACGCCGGACCATCTGGCCCATGTTCATGGCACGGCTAGTGGGCGGTTGTGACTTCTACCAGACTTCCGGTACCCGACCTGGTGCTGTGCACTATTACTATCATGGTTTAACATTATTTTACAATTATACCCCTATCTCATCTACTATCTCGTTACTCTCATCTGTTCACGTTCACTCTATACTCTCATCTATTTTGTCTATTTCTCTCATCTCTTCTTGGTACTCTATTTGGTCATACAATTGATTGTCTAAAATAACAAACAAGTGCTATATGCCAGTGCAATAGGGCTCGGTCTGGTCCTAGGGAGAGCTCCCGAAGAGTGTTATTTCCTTGCAAGGGTTACATGATCAGGATGTGTACGGCATGCATCCAACGCCATTTAATGCTATAACAATTAATCGTTGACAATCAAAGTGCTATACAAGTGCTATTATCGTTACATGGCCATTCTATTATCGTTATTGTTGTGCTATTTTCACTATACCAGTGCTATTGCTCTCTCGTTATCGTTACCTGCTCTACATGACTATACTCTTTAGTTACCCTGCCAGCTAAGACATTATTATTTAAAGTATGCTTGTTCTCATGAGATATTAAGTCCTACTGGGCGTTATTCGCTCATCCTGCGTATTTTATTCATGTGTTCAAGTGAGTCGGATGGTGACCACACTCATGAGGATGGGTACGAGGACGATGTCCAAGAGTGACCAGATTCCGCATATATTTGCTTTAGTAGTTAGTTAGTTTAGTTTTGAGTCAGTTAGTCTTTATGTAATAGTTTGGATTTCAATAAAGTACTATGGGCCCTAGTTATGGCTTTGATAAGTTGATGTAATAGTTAGGTCATGGTGTTTGATGGAATATTAATGAAATTGGAGGTTATTTGATATTATCCAATTGAGCAATGGTTTTTCATTTATTTCTCTCCCTGTACTATTTAATAACTGTAATATCGCTTTGATATTCCGCGTCGGGGCATTATAGTTTTGTGGTATTAGAGTCTAGGTTATTCTTAAGTATAGGATGATCTAGGTTTGACCTGCCTTGACTAAGAGTCTAAATTCCGTACCTATGTGAGATGGGTAGAACCAAGGGTAATAAGATAAAAATCAACTCACACACGCACGAACTTAGTGCAAACTCAATGACTTACATTTAAATTTTATTTTGAAGGAACTTAAACACTTGCAATGGCAGCGGAGTGTGCTCAACTCCGTGACATGCAACACACAATCCAACAGCTTACTCAGGCATTACTCCAGACTGCTGGAGCTAAGCTAATAACAACAATAACCGAGGAACTGGAGAGTTACATTGGAACTTCCACAATCTGAACCCGCCTCGATTTAGTGGGTCTACTGATCCTGATGAGGCCGAGAACTGGCTCAAGGAGATAGAGCGTATCTTCCACGTTATGCAATGCGCGGATGGTGACAAACTTCTGTTAGCGACATTCTAGTTAGAGAGGGACGCCCGTGCGTGGTGGGAGTCCATTGAGGCAACAAAGGCAAATGCACAATTCACATGGAATGAGTTCAAGGAACACTTCAACTCCAAGTACTTTTCTGAACGGGTCCAAGAAAGGAAAGCCGCTGAGTTCGCAACACTGAAGCAGAGGAGCCTTACTGTTGCTGAGTATGAAGCTCAGTTCTCCAAGTTGGCACAATATGCCAATCATCTGGTGAGCACTGAGAGGATGAAGGTGAAGAGATTCCTCAACGGGATCAGACCCGCTTATATCACGCAACTAGCACCATTTGATATTCAGACTTATCTGGAGATGCGCCTTGCCACCTTGCCCCATGCAACGGCCCCTTACCGTTTGCATGGGGGCACCAGAAAAAGGCCATCGGGCCGTTTCTGGTAAGGGGGAGTGACACAATTATCCAAGCCTCTGTCTGAGGAAATGCCAATCCTTTTTTAGCATGGGGAGTGAAATAGAAAAATCATAGATGGTGAAAGAGAAAGGAAAATTGATTAAGAAAGTTCGCTGGGAAGAGAATGGAACTGGATTTTAATTTCTAAACTAAGTCTTTGTTCCAAGAAATAGACAATTACCTATTCAGCATCTCCAGCAAGTATTATGAGAAAACTTTAAAGGTTTCTGTTTGGGAATGTTCCACATACTCCGAATGAAAATTGATTCATTTCTTGAACAAACTTGAACTGTTGATCAGGATGAACAGTTTTACCAGTTAGTCTCCCAGATTCCATGCTATTCATGGGGCAATTTGGCATCAGAGTAACTTCTTCACATAGGTAGGAAGGAATAATTGGGACTCATGTCCAATGTATGTTTCTCTTACTGTTTCCTCATTGCTGTTCATTTTGCATACAATAGCTAGCATAATCTTGCTCCTCCTAGAAATAAGTTTCATGATCTACTGAATGTTCTGGTCACTAAAACATCTTAATTCCCAGGTCGACTATTTAGATCTTTTAAACAACCCCATCATTTATGTATCAGCATAAATCTATACCATTTTTGTTCTAAATAAGCTAGAAATCCACATGAGGCATGAATTCGAAAAGACTGACCCAACATAAATTAGCAGAAAACATTGTACGCCAGGACAGGGGTTATGATTGACAACAATCTATCTTCTTCTTCTACTTATATTTAAAGTAGTTGTTCGTTAATATAAGCAATTGACTAATGAACATTAATTTTTATGTTTCTTATGAAGATATGGTGTGTGGAGCACGATCGGGCTCCAATTTTGGAAGGAGCAGCCGTGGGAGGGGTTTGTTCCAGGCATCATGTATACATATTTTTCTTAAGTATTTTTCTTGTGCATTATTTATACATATTATTAATGCCATTTAAATTGTTACAGTTTCTGGTTCTTCATATGTCCCTCCTATAGCAACAGATATGTATATTTAAAGTAATGTCATTCATTGTGCATTGATTCTTATGCCATAAAATTTTTACAGGTTCGGGTGAGTTTACACCTCCTCATCCTAGAGTACCAAGTATGTATATTTCAATTTGCAAGTATTTTTGTAGTCGTCATTTATATTCTTATACATTGTATATTTGAAGTTGTATTTTTCGGTCTCACCTGAACCTGATTTGTTCCAGCACGGTCGGGGTGATTGTTGTGACTTGTGAAAACTGACGGAGTTCAATTCGGACTCCCGGTTTGAGCTCGACGCTCAAATTCATCTTAAGTGTGACCAAAATATATAGTGTGACCAAAATATTGACCGAAAGTGAGTGAATAAAAATCTATAAATTTAAATAATTTATTGCTTATAATAGTACTTAATTTTTACTTATTATTTTTATATTTGTATTGTAAGTTCCTTCATCGGGTGGCGAGGGAGGAGACGAGCACGAGGATGAGCACGAGGACGAAGATTCATGATTTTCATTTTATTATTATTATTGTTGTGGACATTTTTATTATTGTTGTGAACATTTTATTATTGTGATGTTGTGGATATTTTATTATTGTGATGTTGTAGACATTTTTATTATTGTTGTAGACATTTTATTATTGTTGTAGTGTGAATATTTTTATTATTGTTGTGTTGTGGATATTTTTATTATTTTTGTCTTATGGACATTTACTATTGTTGTGGACATTGTTATATTTACATAGGTTATTTGCTAAAATGTATATATATATTTAAATTTTTTTAAAAATTTAGAGACCGATTTGTGACCGAAATAATTCGGTCACTGTTCGGTCCCTAAAATAGTGACCGAACAGTGACCGAATTCGATCAGTCACCATCAATGACCAAAATAATTCGGTCATTATTTTAGGGACCGAACAATGACCGAATTATTTCGGTCACTGATAGTGACCGATCGAATTCGGTCACTATCAGTGATTGAAACAATTCGGTCACTATTTTAGGGACCGGATATTGACCGAATTATTCAGTGACCGATCGAATTCGGTCACTGTTCGGTCACTATTTTAGGGACCAAATAGTGACCGAAAAATTTCGGTCACTAATCGATCTCTATTTAATGACCGAATTAGTGACTGAATATGTCGGTCGCTGATAACGATTTTCAGCGACTGAAAGATTTGGGTCACAAATTTGTGACCAGAAATTCTTCACTGGCAAATTCGGTTTCTATTTGGTCACTATTCGGTCTCTGAGTTTTTTAGTGACCGAATAGAGACCGAAAATGTCGGTCTCTAAATGCGCTTTTTCTTGTAGTGGAAGGTATTTCTGAGGTAAAGGAAACCAAACTCAATTTGTTAATTTCTAAGTATGAAGCCTTTAAAATGGAAAATGATGAAACCATCTCAGAGATGTATCGTAGGTTAACTCTTTTGACAAATGGCTTGAAGAGTCTAGGAAAAACATTTACTGAATATGAACTTGTCAGAAAAATTCTTAGATCCTTAACTTCTATGTGGCATACAAAGGCTACTGTAGTTGAAGAGTCTAGAAATTTGTCTACTATGACTGTTGATCAATTGATTGGTTCCTTAATGACATATGAATTGGGTTTGAAAAGAACAGATAATGATATGAAGAAAAAGAAGTCACTCACTTAAAGCAAGTCCAAATTTGAAAGAATCAACTGAGGAAGAATAATCTTCAAGCTCAGGTGACTCAAGTGAATCTGCCTTGCTTACAAGAAAATTCAGAAAGTTTCTAAAAAAAGAAGATAAAATTTTCTTAACAAAGGACCTCAGGTAGACAACTCTTCCAAGTAGAAACAATTTGCTAATAAAAATTCTAACAGAGTTGTTTGTTATAATTGCAGGAAACCAGGGCATGTAAAACCATAATGCCCGGATGTTCAGAAAGAGTTTCAACCCAAGTGGAAGAAAAATAAGCCCAAAGCTATGATTGGAACTTGAAGTGAAGAAGAAGATGACGAGGATGAAGAAAATTCAAAAGATGATGAAAATGAAAGCATAATATGCTTGATGGCCAGAGAGAGCTCTAATGATTTAGTAACTTCCAATGATACTCTGAATTCATGTTCTACTTCTGACAGTGATAATGAAGAATTGTCTTATGATGATTTGAAAAATCTTTGTGAACATTTGTATAAAAGAATAAATAAAATAAAATCTGAAAATAAGATTCTAAAACTTGAAATCCAAACGAATGAGACCATGTTGAAAATTCTCAAATCATTTCAAAAGAAAATGAAATCTGAAATGTGAAGTTGAACAATTAAAGAAATAAATTGCAAACATGGCTCATGATCATCAAGTAAATGAAAAACTTAAACAACTTGTTGAAGAAAATTATTATCTGAAAAAGAAAATTGAATGTATGTTGCATGACAAACCATTAGACAGTGATTGTAAAAATTTAAGTAACAAAATTGTTGAATTGGAAAAACATATTGCACAATTTGACAATGAAAAGAATAAAATGAAAAATAGTTTGGATGCCATGTTGCACAAACTCCAATTTTTAGAAAAAGAAATTTCTGCATTAAGAGTTGAAAATGAAAAGATGAAAAGTGAGCTCTTTACTGCTTTGGAGAAGGTAAAAGTTTTTGAAATGAACAAATCTGTTGCTAACAAGAACTTCATTTTATCAAATGAAAAATTAGTAAAAGTTTTTGTTCAGAAACAAAAGGAGAAAATAAAGAAAAACACAACAAATAAAAAGAAATATATGTTTGCTAAAAACCAGAAACAGAAAATTAAAAAATAAACAAGTTTCTACAAAAGTTCCCAACCTTCTTCATCAACTCAAAGTGCTCCAAGGCAAGCTTCAAATCCACATCATGTTAGAAGCTACCGAAAGGAAAAGGCTCCTCAAAGGATAATGAGGTTCCATCATAGGTACTCAAGCAAAGGTATATACTAGGTAAGGATCTCTCAAACTTGCTTTTATTGCAATAAACTTGGTCATCTAGCCAAACATTGCTGGATTGTTGGTATAGAAATGATCATTTTGTGCATGCTCCGAAATTCCATACTAATGCATATGTCAACACACATAGGAATAAATATCATGTTCATACTGAAAATGTTCAGAAATTTTATGTGTATAGACACAGTAATGTTGCACAAAATTATTCTATTTTTGCTCATATCAAAAATCCAAAAAATAGAAAAGTTCATAAAAATATAGATGCATTAAACAAGAAAAAGAAGAATTTTGAAACTAATTCTGATCATAGTTCCATTAATAGAAAAACTGCATCTATACAAAAATTAAAATATGTTTGGATTCAAAAACCATTGTTGAATTCTAACATTGGTTTCATTACAGGACCTAAGAAAGTGTGGGTCCCAAAAAGTCATATTCACTCTCTTGAATCTCAACCATTAACATTTTGAATGATACTTGATCAGAATCTCTTACTTTTTTGTTCTCTTTTGGAATGAACTCACACATCCTTGCTTTCTGTGATAGATTCAATCACATAATCAATTCTTGGTTTATTTTTGATCTCTTCATGTTTCATTCAAATCTATTCAAGGTTCCATTGATATTTTTATATGAGAAATAAAATTTTGAATATCTGAAATATTTACATTCATGAATTAAACATGAAGATGAAAGATAAGATTTCGAGTAATGTGTCTATCTCTATCCTCAAAGCTTCTTTAGATTTTTTATTGCAAAACACTTTAAGTAGACACTTGAGTAGTCTTGGGTTTTATATCACAATAAATACTGAAGTTTTTTGTTTTAACAAATGTTAAGAATGATATCTTAACAATTCAAGACCATGATCTATTAAATAAAAGGTCACTTGTCACCTAATGAAAAGTAATAAAAGTTTTGAAAGAAAATTTTCAGGAAAAAGAAAGATTTTTAGGAAAATTACAGAGTAATGATTAGTACACTAAGTAATTAAGTTATTTCACCTGAGACGTGGTTGTACTTGAGTTAAAAGGTGTTGTTAAGTTAACTCTATTAAAAAAGAAGCAAACAAATGATTAACATGCCTAGTAGTCAAGCACTCTTGCACTGAGTAAGTGTGTGTGCTTGCACAGAAAAGTATGAATTTAATCTTCTTTGCTAATTTTCTGAAATATCTCAAATAAAAGAAATAAATAGGAAAAGAAAAAGGTGTACAAAGTGCAGCTAACCTAAAATAGAATTCATGTTGTTCAAGAATGTTAAATTGTTATTTTACATTGTGTTAAAATCAAAACCTTGATGTTCTAATGATATACACTCTTGACAACTCAATTTAGGTCACAAAAATCATGTCACATTTGTAAAAAAAATTTATGAAGTGATTTTTGATGATAAAGAACTGACATAAGAACTCAATCAAAAATCATTTTCATTTTTAACTCTTGCTGCAAAATATGAAAGGTACAATTATATTATTTTTCATATACTAAAATCATTGTGTACCTTGATACCTTCATGACCCCTTCAAAATCAAATTGCTTGTGCTCCTTGCAATATAATCTCTTGTTCAGGGGGAGCAACTTTATTGTTGATCTTTGATTTTATGCCCCAATCATTTTGGTCTCATCAATACTATTGGTTTCACATCATTTCTATTGATCCCTATTCAGTTGGCTGTAGACAACTCCAATACTGTCAAAGAGAGATAGAGTTGTTTTCATTTAAAGAGAGAATTCTGCATATCTGTGTGAATTTATGAGACCTCTAGTCATATTCTTGATCTTGGGGAGAATTTGTTTTAATGGGAGAAAACTTAAAAAAGGGAGAGATTCAAATTGCATTGAATGTGTCTTTCAATCTTTTTGATGTTGTCAAAAAGGGGGAGAGAATGTTGACAAATTCAAAGTTCCTGAATAAAGGGGGAGAGGATGTTATTCTGTGAAAGAATGTTGTCATGTTTTCAAGAATGTTGTTTTAAGAATGTTGTCAAATGTGTTGGATCGAAATGACACTAAGAATGTCCTAGAGGGGGGTGAATAGGACTTCTTCCCTTTTAAAATTTTGCTTCTGAAATTGCACAACACTAAATAAATTGTTAGAGCTTAGCGTGGTGTGTGTGATTTAAGTGTAGACAAGGCGGAAACAATCACACAATGAATGCATAGGGATTTATCCTGGTTCGGCCCTTTCTATATGGAAGTCCTACATCCAGTCCTCAAGCCAACCACTTGAGATTTCAACTATCTGCCAATGAATTGGTCTTCTCTCACCCTTGAGAAGAATTACAAACCCACTTGCTCCCAAGCAAGTCTTCCCTAACCAGGGGTACAACAACTGCCTTTCACAAGGCCTTCCCTACATAGGAGGGGCAATGCAGAAACGAATTTCTACAGAATTTACACAAGAGAAATAAAAGGCTTGTGTGTTTGTCTGAACACAAACACAGACTTCAGAAGGATTCAAAGATCAGAGATGAGATACAAATCCTATCTGAATTAAGGGTGGACTGAAGAAAATGAGCAATTACAATTGCCACCCAACACTGTAATCACAGGGATTGGACTCCCCTCGGCACAGACATAGGTACTAAACTAGTAGCATGAAAACATGGATGTGATCGCCACCTAGCAAGTCGCCTAAGAATAAAAATGAAATAGTGGTTGACTTAAACTAGGAAAAGGAAAGAGAACAAAAATGGACCTGGTGTCGCGGTCGCCATGGGCGCCGCGATAGACTGATGTCACGTCAGCACACACTGACGCGTCTCCGGTCGCGTCTCCCTTCGCCGTCGCGTTCTCTGAATGCGGGAGAATTGGAGTAGGGACCTTCTTCTCATCCTCCAGCCGGCCGGAGAACCAGAGCTCCTCGTAAACTTCGTTTGTTTGCCTGCCAACCAAAGAAAATCACAAAGAAAATACCATATTAGAATATGTTAAGCATAGTATCTATTCTAAAGATGAAAGAAAATGGGGAATCATGGTGGGAACGCACCTGGGGTGGTTTTAAACCCCTATGGGTATGGGAAAACGTGGGTAGACAGTGAAAGTGCTCTATCTAAAAATAACGTAAAAATGCATGTAGAAATAGGAGAAAGGAAGGGAGAAGAAGATGAGCCCCATTAGGGCGACTC
This sequence comes from Colocasia esculenta, assembly GCA_014218235.1. Taxonomy (NCBI): domain Eukaryota; kingdom Viridiplantae; phylum Streptophyta; class Magnoliopsida; order Alismatales; family Araceae; genus Colocasia; species Colocasia esculenta. The sequence goes on along the minus strand of CM024763.1, from coordinate 91,248,593 downwards.
CCTGGCGTGGGTACAACTCCAAGGATGTGCAAACGCTCCAGGAGATCATCAGGGTCGCCCTCTTCACGTTCCGTGCTCCGTTAATGGTGAAAAGAGTAGCTTTGTGGAGTGGAATGTGAAGGGAAAATGGCAAAATGAGTGGCTGCAGTGCCAAGTACGGGTGAGAGGAAATTTCGGCAGCCCTTCGGGGTGGTAATTGAGGCTCTCCTCGTCCTTGAGGAGGGGCCTTACTTATAAAGAGCTTAGAATCTGAATAAATGACATTATCTCCTTAAAATGATTTTAAAAATCAAAATGGGAGATAAAGCTCTATTAGAATCGGATGGAGAGTCCTTAGCAACCCTTAGGAGAGTCCCTAGGGCTAGAATCCCGCCCCAAGGGGCAGGGATAATCCCTAGGATTAAGTCAAGTTCATAGGAGGATAAATAGGGGGTAGTTATGAAGGCCAGAGGATTCGGTCATTGTCGCGACATATCGTAGGGTCGCGACTAGAAACAAAATGGTGAGGAGGGACGCGACAGCATTGTCCACGTGCATGGATAATGCATGGGCTGTCGCGGCTGCCAGAACTGTCGCGACTAGAGACGCGGCACCACGAGGCGTCGCGACAATAAATCTGAATTATTTGAGAATTATCAGCCAACTACATGATAAGATAAGAGTTATTATGCCCCAAGGGCTCTCTCAAGTGATAAATTGCAGGATTTCAAGGCATTTTAATGGCTTAATGGGCTCAAAACAAGGCAAATGATGGGCTCAAGGTGAGTGACCAATTAGGGGCCCAGTAAGATAACAAGAAATGTGGTTCAACCCATTAGTCATAATCGGGTGTCTACAGATTGCCCCTCCTTGGCCTCCACTTTGCAGGGGAGCGAAGCAGAAGTGGAGTGGAGATGTCATGAAGTGATAGCGGAACGAAGATGACGCGGAGTGGACTGAAAAGCGGGGAGCCAAGGTAAAGAGACACCCGATTTTAACTAACAGGCAATTGGAATCTTTGTGAAAGCCCCGAGTTGGTTGTTCGGGCAGAATGCAAAGAAGAGCACAAGTCTGGACGAGAGGGAGAAAAGAAGAAGACGATGAACCCCTCGATTGAGAGGTATCCTAGCCGATTGGCCTGTAGGTTTCGTTTTGGAAGGACATGTGCGTGCCAGACAGGTACCTCATGACTCTGTCCTGGGAGCGGTTCGCAACCAAAACGGATCAAAGGAGTAGGATGAATAATTGGATAGGGAATCCAGACAGGGAAATTCTTATCAATCTGACGGGAACAACTCACTCGGAGGCAAACCTTCCGATACGGAGTGGAATTGAGATTTCTTATTTTGGAACATGAAGAATGATTGGGCACTCAACAAGAGCTCATCAATGGTCAAGAATGAGTCAGGAAAGCTCAAAGTCTTACATGATGCATGCTGGGCTAAAGTAAAAGAAATCATCAAAACGAATGCAAAGAAAAAGGAAAATAGAAAATATATCAAGGATAATATTGCTAAGCCAAATAAGAACGGGTCAAGAGACTACCCACAACCGCAGTGCAGGCCTGAATCCATCGTCCCCGAACTTAAGCAACTCAGCGGCCTGTCCAACGATTAACAATGTGCACCTAGATTATCATCGTTTTTGGTAAAGGGGAACTCAAATCCCAGAACACATTGAGAACTAGCCGATCCTTGAAATGATATAATAGATAGGATATCATATAGTAATGCGGGGAATAGGGGAAGAAATACAATACCTGACTTACCTGTGACGACATCTTTTTGATTTTCTAAATTTCTGATTTTTTTTTTTAATAAGAAACACAATAAGATAACAAACACAACAATTATAAATAATCAAACAACATATATTCACAGCTCAGAGATGAAAACAACCCCTCGGGTAGAGAGGCGACATCCTGGATAACCGCGACAATGTCAAGTCGCAGCGCCCAGGTCGCGTCAGAACGCGGAGTCGCGACTCGGACAGAGTTCGGAAAGACCAGGAAACCAGAGTTCACCTTTATCCTAAGACACCTAGACTAACACTAGGACTCCTAAACCTCTTCTAATCTTATCCTAACACCTAGTTTCGGGATTAGAGTGAGTTTCTAACTCTTAAGACTCTATAAATAGAGGGTTTGGGGTGCTAATCCCACAGCTAATTCCCTGGCATCCTCTGCTCCTCAATTGCAAGCTTTTCTTTCTCTTGCAACCATGAAGAGGAGTTATTCAGAGTTTGCAGAGGACATCCCTCCCTACTCCGGCCCAAAGGCTGCTAGGGAAACGTACGCCGATCTGAAGCAGCTCTCCGCCATTCCGGGGCACATCTACACGCGCCCGGGGCTCCAAGTAAATGGCCTTTCTCTTCCTAAATTCTGAACTTTTCTGCACTGTGTTCCGTTTTGCTCTGTTTTGCTCTTCTCTTTTCTCCTCCGTCTTTTCATGTTTCATCTCATACTCCAGATCCTCCCCGGCCAACGGCGGTTCTCAAAGGTGCCATGGATGGTGCCTATGCTCAAGTTATTGCCGCCCTCGTCTATTGGTCACTTGAAGGAGTGGGGGCTGTCCACTGTCTTTGTGCTGGCCAAGAACTACAACAAGCTAATGCACGTGTGGGAGAGCGTCACGGCCATGGCGGAGTTGTGGCATCCGCAAACCAACTCTTTCGTCTTCCCCGAGTTTGAAGCAACGATCCTTTTGGAAGAATTGGAGATCATGCTTGGCCTCCCACGCTATTAAAGAGGCGAAGAATCGGCAATCTCCTACACAGTGGAACAAATCAATTCATGGAGCATCTTGGCGTACATCACCACAAAGAAAAATGACCTCTATTCCATGACAAGCGGTATGCACGTCCACCTCCTTCCAATTGCACAGTGGATAACTTCTCAGTGTAAATGGAAAACCACGAACTACACCGCCATTGCCAAGGCAGCCGCCATATGCATTTGCGGCATCATACTCTTCCCGGAATCTGACGGCGCCATCTCCTTTGGCAACCTTAGCATCATTGATTCTATTTCTGAAGGTATGAAAATTGGGCAAGCTGTCTTGGGTTTTCTGTATGCTGGCCTGACTTCTGCAGCGCTCGGGGGTCCTTTCAATGGATCGGTCATCGCCCTCGAGCTATGGATGGGGATGCACATACAATTCCGAACAGCGGAGGATTTGACCACGGAGTGCAAGACAATGCTGAACCACCCGCTGGCATATGTGGGCGGACGACTTCATATGAGCACCCGAGCTTGGTGCAAAACGGCTCAAGTGAAGGGCATACAAGCATGGCGCAAGTACCTCCGAAGTCTGACCGTGGAGGATTTCGACATGCGCCCCCGATTCATGCATGGCCGGATGATCCATCTCCCTCAACGTACCGGGCTCGCCCTGAGGCTGCTGGGCAACGGAGCGCTAGTTTCCTACAACCCGGACTGCTGCTATCTCCAATGCGGTGCGGCTCGTATGGTGGTTCCACTTCTATCGCACTTCCCACCCATTCAAGAGAGGAAGAGGGGCGATGAACAGGACGAGCGCGACATGTGTAGTGCCGTCGTCCACTGGGAGGGATGCGCGATGAGCGTGATTCAAGCTGAGGTGGAAGAAGATGATGATGTGACCAAGGAATTGTTAGGATCGGATATTCGGTTATGGCAAAGCTAGAAGGGGGGGTTGAATAGATTTGCAGCGGAAACTTAAGCAATTTAAAAACTACTTCGGATTAATAGATCTACTCAATTAAAACCCCTTTGATCTGATGCAATGTGTGTGAGCAAACTAACAGTTAGTGTGTAGACGAAATCCCTATGCATGCATCTAGCGCAATACAATGCAACCCACAAATCAAACCACAGTGCACAAGGGATTTTTTAGGTGGTTCGGAGATCACACCACGTGACTCCTACGTCCACCCCCCACACAGTGAGGACACACTACTCAAGAACTGAGTACAACACACACACGAGCACACCGGCTCAACCACACACACACACGCTAGATCAAGTCCACAAAAGATCAGATCATCTAGCCTTGATCTGATCCACACACCACACACACGTTGTCTGATGCAAACACGCAATCAGAACAACAATCCACACTTCCACAACATCCACGTACTGATCTCAAATCAGTGCACACACACAGATATATGAAAGTAGTGAAAAGAGAAGAGTTTTGAGATGAAGAATCAAATCCCGATGTAGATCTCTTCTCGTTGGTCGTCCAGAAGACTCCAAGCTTCGTCTTGACAAGTATCAGTTGATGGAGAAGCTTGAACCACGGAAGAACCGGCTTCAACTCCGCTTGGAAGGTTGTTCTTCTTTGTTCTGGGCAGAGAGATGAAGCAGGGCAGCAGGAAGAAGCTCTTCTCTTGACCTTTGCTTAGGTTTTTGGTATGGTGGCTTCTTGCTGCGAAAATAGCCTCATATGATCCATATATAGTGGTGTCCAAGCATAGAGAGTCGTGCTAAAAGGAAACACCAAAATATAGATCATATCCTGGTCATTAGATCTTCCCAAAACTCCGTCTGTCGACAGCCGACTTGCTGCTGTCGACAGATGCTGACAGGTTTGCAAAAACCAGAAGACTGGGTTTCCGGGTAGCAATTTTCTGTGTGTATCTGTCGACAGGCGAAAATCATCTGTCGACAGATGCACTATTCATCTGTTGACAGATGCACTATCATCTGTTGACAGGTGCACTATTTCAGCAACTTGTCTTGTTCTTTTGCACTTGGATTTTGGGCTTTGTCTTGCATGGAATCTCACCTACATTAAAAGACATAATTAGTGAGATATAATGAACATATAAAACATGTGTTTCATTTGCATCCAATTGTCATTCTCATCATGTTTCACACATTCATAACACATCAATTTTGTCTTGCATTGCATCAAAAACAAACATACCATTTGTGAACATTTCACATAACATCAATTAGTATTGCTCATCATCAAAAACATTTAAGCACTTGTTCTAACCCAACATTCTCCAATATGAGAACCCAACATTCTCCCCCTTTTTGATGATGACAAAATTTTCAATTTATGCACAATTGATGTTTCTCCCCCTTTTGGCAACATCCAAAAAGATAATGAGTGCACACAAGTAAAAGAATGAAGCAAAGAATTGTGTGACCACATAATTGAATTGTGAAAGATATGAGTGGGGAATGAGTGTTCAAATGAGATTGCAAGGTTGAGAATAGGTTGATACCCACTACAAAATGTCATAAACACTAGTATTAAGACACATAAAAATTCTACAATGGTTAAGAGATAATACTCCGGGAATCTCAAGTTATAGCATTTAGAATACATCGTTCAAAAACACATGAAAATGAGATAACCCTTTTGAATAAAACCATTGAAGAAAATCATATACCTTAGTGGGTGATGTTCAGTTGGTAAATGAAGGCAATGTCTACATGAACAATTGACAATAGACAACCCATTGCCCTTGATTTAAATCTTGGAGGCTCCACTCTATTTCTAACTTTTGAACAATTTAAGTGGTAATTAGGATCACTTTTACCTTTTGACGTGAAGGTAGACATTTGGGATGCCCGTACCCCCAGTTACTCAGTGTGAGCGACCATCATACCATTATGCAGAGATAATGAAAGGACTTTTTGACGCGAAGACAGACATTTGTGATGCCCGTGTCCCCGGTTACTCAGTGATACTCATCATTGCTCTGCCTTTGTCCCAATTCACATATTTGTTTTTTTTTTAATTTTTGACTTTAGAAATAGGTAGCTTTTCTCTTTTTTTTTTTAAGTTGGAAAATCAAGTTCAAAAGGTTTATTAAGGTCAAAGGCCAATGCAAAGACATTAAGTTCAAAAACCTTCTTACTTGTCAATCCATATAGGAACATGATCATCCACAATGGAGTTATTCAAGTGAGTTAGTTAAAATCATTAGATTTGTTCAATGTTTTCTAGATGATACAACCTAGACTCAATCACAAAATATTATTTCAAAATCATTGTGATTAACCATATGTCTTTGATACTATGTGAGGATGAAAGGTTATAATGAATATTTATACCCAATTCTCCCCTTGCATCAATGATATGAACATACTCATGAAGAAATTATGAAGAAGGATGAAGAATTTACAGAAAATGTGTATCTGTCGACAGCAAGAATGTGCCTGTCGACAGATGCACACAGGCCTGAAAGGCTTGGTTCTGGGAGAGCATGTCTGTCGACAGATGTGATAGTGCCTGTCGACAGATACTTGAGAAAATCAATTTTGAGGCATAGAATTGAGTGACATGAAGAACAAGATTTTGAAAAGTAATTACACAATGAATATGAAGGGTTTCTCTCAAGTTTTCACTCAACCTACCTTGAACTTACTCCCCCATAAGATGTGCATGTGATGAGACAACTTTCAAGCATGATATATATACATTCATGACAAGCACTTGCACATAGATTTCATGAGCATTCATGAGCATATGAGCACTTTCAAATTTACTCCCCCATAACACATGCATAGTAAATGTATCAAGCAATTCACACGTTATTAAGCACTCAACTAGCCTTATGCATTACATGACTTTTGGTACTTGGCGGAGTATTTTACTCACGCATAATGATAGTTTCCAAACAAGCATAACTTGTTTTTCCACATGTCATCATTTGATATACCAAGAGGTCATGTGCACAGTTATGCAAGCAAGATGGCATGATTCCAATTGCTAAGAGGCATTGTCATGTGGGGTAGCATTAAGGCACATTTTGCATTGCTCAGATAAAGGTAAGAATCCATTTCAATTTCAGCAGTTCAAATATGAAGTGATAAGGAGATTTTACCTGAACAGTCTTCAATCATAGTCAAAAAAGTTACCTTTGTTCTCCATCATTTCTTGCCTTGCACAGCCAATGTCATGAATCCATTTCTAATTTTTGGCTGCAAGACATCTCAGCTTGCTGATCAAGCTTGTTTTGGGACCCACACTTGCTTGGGTCCTTCAACGACATTAATGTGAGGATATAACAAAGATTTCAAAATCCAAAGTGATTTGATTTTTGGATTTCTATTGTTTTGTGCAGTTTTCCTATTCATAGATACATGAAATTTCTGATCTTTATGAACATGTTTATCCTTGTGTGTATGAACACATGGATTATTATGGAGCCTTGAAGCATGCACAACATCATGATTTTTATGAGAGTGTTGATTTTTCTTCCAGCAGAATTTAGCAAGATGACCAAGTTTATTGCATTTGTAGCAAACGGGTTGAGCATTTACCTGGAGCTTACCATAGTGTGATTGCATTTGCTGGAATCTCTGAGATCCTTTAGAGTACCTTTGATCACCCTTGGGTTGAGAAGAAGGAGGTGGTACCCTTTGGTATCTCTTGGCGTGATGTGGAGTTGGAGATTTCCTTGAAACATTCTGGGCCTCTGGAGGAGGTGTAGAGACCCTGTAGACTCTTGTTTTCTTCTCCATTTTCTTTTTCTGGTTTTCAATTGAAACATGATTCTTCCTATTTGGAGCCTTTTTGTTCAATTTTTTTCTTTTCAGTTTCAATGCATCAATTTCTTTTTCAGAAGTTAGAAGTTGGCTTTTCATGACATCCAGACCATTTTGTATTTTGTTCTTTTCAATTTCACTTTGAAAATTTGATTTTCCAAGTCAGCAATTTTCTGCTTAGCATTATTCCATTCATCATTTAATGGTCTGTTATGATACAAGTCTTCAATCTTCTTTTTCAGATGATTATTCTCCTCAAACAGTTGATTGCATTTTTCTTTTATTTGGTGATCATGAGCCATGTTGGAGATTTGTTTGTTCAATTGATCATTATCAAATTTGAGATTCTCATTATGATCAATCAATTTTTCATTTTCATTTTTCAAATCAACATTTTCAGATTCAACCTGATCATGATCTTCTTTCAACTTAGAAAACTTGATTTCATAGCTTTTGACTTCATTTTCAATTTTTCATTCTCCATTTTCAATTTTTCATTTTCTTCATAGAATGCTTGAGCATTATCAATTCTCATTTCATTCTTATCCAATTTTTCTTTTAGCTTCTTGTTTTGAGTTTTTACCTTCTTAAGTTGATTGGACAAGTGCTCATAGCATTCTATTAATTCATCATAGGAAATATCATCTTCTGAATCAGAATTAGATATTGATGCGTCAAATGGGTCTGAATTGGATTTACCTGACCTTTGAGAGTTTCTTGACTTCTCTGACAGATATGATCTTTCAGATTTGTCTGAACTAGGAGAACCTCTGGAGCTGCCAAGGGCCATGAAGCATTTGTCTTTGGCTTTATTTGCAATCTTGCTTGTCTTCTTAAAGGAGTCCTGCATTTTATCAACATGGTTATCAAACTCAATACACATTGGTCTATTTATGATACTCGAGAACTCAGACATATTTCTGAGTATGTTATAGATGAATAAACCAACAACCAAAGTAATCAGATCAGTTCAAAATCAATTATAAACCCGATCAGAGCAATTAAGCACACATAAACAGATATGCCAAATCACAACCGATGAACAGAAAACCTGCTCTGATACCAATTGTTAGGATCGGATATTCGGTTATGGCAAAGCTAGAAGGGGGGGTTGAATAGATTTGCAGCGGAAACTTAAGCAATTTAAAAACTACTTCGGATTAAAAGATCTACTCAATTAAAACCCCTTTGATCTGATGCAATGTGTGTGAGCAAACTAACAGTTAGTGTGTAGACGAAATCCCTATGCATGCATCTAGCGCAATACAATGCAAACCACAAATCAAACCACAGTGCACAAGGGATTTTTTAGGTGGTTCGGAGATCACACCACGTGACTCCTACGTCCACCCCCCACACAGTGAGGACACACTACTCAAGAACTGAGTACAACACACACACGAGCACACCGGCTCAACCACACACACACACGCTAGATCAAGTCCACAAAAGATCAGATCCTCTAGCCTTGATCTGACCACACACCACACACACGTTGTCTGATGCAAACACGCAATCAGAACAACAATCCACACTTCCACAACATCCACGTACTGATCTCAAATCAGTGCACACACACAGATATATGAAAGTAGTGAAAAGAGAAGAGTTTTGAGATGAAGAATCAAATCCCGATGTAGATCTCTTCTCGTTGGTCGTCCAGAAGACTCCAAGCTTCGTCTTGACAAGTATCAGTTGATGGAGAAGCTTGAACCACGGACGAACCGGCTTCAACTCCGCTTGGAAGGTTGTTCTTCTTTGTTCTGGGCAGAGAGATGAAGCAGGGCAGCAGGAAGAAGCTCTTCTCTTGACCTTTGCTTAGGGTTTTGGTATGGTGGCTTCTTGCTGCGAAAATAGCCTCATATGATCCATATATAGTGGTGTCCAAGCATAGAGAGTCGTGCTAAAAGGAAACACCAAAATATAGATCATATCCTGGCCATTAGATCTTCCCAAAACTCCGTCTGTCGACAGCCGACTTGCTGCTGTCGACAGATGCTGACAGGTTTGCAAAACCAGAAGACTGGGCTTTCTGGAAATAGATTTCTGAGTGTATCTGTCGACAGGCGAAAATCATCTGTCGACAGATGCACTATTCATCTGTTGACAGATGCACTATCATCTGTTGACAGGTGCACTATTTCAGCAACTTGTCTTGTTCTTTTGCACTTGGATTTTGGGCTTTGTCTTGCATGGAATCTCACCTACATTAAAAGACATAATTAGTGAGATATAATGAACATATAAAACATGTGTTTCATTTGCATCCAATTGTCATTCTCATCATGTTTCACACATTCATAACACATCAATTTTGTCTTGCATTGCATCAAAAACAAACATACCATTTGTGAACATTTCACATAACATCAATTAGTATTGCTCATCATCAAAAACATTTAAGCACTTGTTGTAACCCAACATTCTCCAATATGAGAACCCAACAGGAATATGTTGAAGCTTTGAAGAAGATTCAGCCAGTGAGAGGGAACATTTGAGCTGATTTGATTTGGTTTGATTTGTGGGCCAGATGGTAGTTAGGATTTGAAAGAATGAATTAGAGCATGTAAAAGACTTTACATTTGAATGAATAAGAATGAATTTCCTGTAATCGCAAGGGTTCTGTTGATGACGCGACGGTCAGGGATGTCGCCTTCATGTCGCGGCGCAACGGGGCGCCGCGACTATGTCGCGCCGACATTTATAGCCGCGACATGGACGCGACCGCCCGCTGCGTCGCGTCACGAACCGACTCATTCAAAACACAAACGGCTCCTTCTTTCCCCCTTTTCGGTTTTCAAATCCCCAAACTTCCATATCTCCGAACCTTCCCCAACCCCTTGCACTCTGTGTGATTCCGCCACTAGACTCTCGTCCGGACCAAAGCCAAAGCTCGAAATGGAAGGAAAGAAATCCTTGGACGAGGGCTCTTCCTGGAGGAAGCGCCAAGCGGAACGCCGGAGCTCCCGGCGTTGGGTCGAGTATCCTCCGGTCGAGGAGGAGGTGCCCGCGGCCGAGATGGAAGAGGAGGAGGAGGAGACGGCTCCGGTTTGAATGTGGAGGAGGAGCGGAAGAAACGGGCCAAAGCAATGAAATCGGTAAGAATCTCGACCCCAACACCTTGTATGGATGCATGAGTGTGATGGAAGGAACCCTTAGAGGGCCTAGTGTAGGGAAAAAAGCCCAGGAAAACGGGATCAAACAAAAAGGGCTCCGGCCGGTTTTGACCCTGAGAACGTGTCAGCACGACCTACCGCAACATGGTGTCGCGGCGGGGCGGGGCGGGGCGTCGCAACATTGTCGCGGCGTCTAGGGCAGACGCGACCTTATCGCGGCCTAAGAAGGGGCGCGATAAGGTTGCGGTGTCCCACTATGTCGCGACAAGGTCGCGACGGCTAATGCTGTCGTGACACAAACCGAACATAGAAACCTAACTTTCACTTAACTGAATGGATCTGTAGGGTGAGATGAGGGCTCGAGTGTCATGGACACTGGTGCTGGCTATCTTCCTAGCCTTCCCCCCTTTCCAGAGAGAGCGGGTAGAGGAGATGGGGTTTCGGGAGATATTTAGGATTGAGAGGATGAGGGTGGATCCGGCCCTTACCCAGGCTCTGCGGAGCAGATGGGATAAGGAGGCGACCACCTTTGTATTCCCTGGGGGCACATGATCCCCAGCCTGGAGGATGTGAGCCAGATCACAGGGCTCAGGGTCTACTGGCGAACAGTGAGCGGCTATACCTATCCTTGCTACCATGAGATAGCCGAGAGACTCCTAGACCTCCCGGTAGAGCGTAGGTCCTCCCTAGTGCCTAGGGTAGCATTACAGGAGAGTCTGGGTTTGTATGAGGCAGGGAAGAATGCCGGGGAGAGTGAGGATGAGTACCTTGAGAGGCTAGCTAGGGTCAGCCGGAGAGAGCTAGCGAGTGATCCTGGGCCACAGGCGGACTTGGACTTGCGCCGCTTTCTCGTTCTCTTTCTTGGTAGATTTTTGTTTGCCACGAGAGGCGACGCAGTCCACTGCCGCTTCCTGCCCTTGCTGGAGGACCTAGGTGAGGTAGGGGGTATGCTTGGGAGCAGCCTTTCTAGCGCACCAGTTCGACGGCTTGAGCGCCTCGGAGCGACAGACGTCTACCAGCGGATTCTTCCCCTTCCTCCAGGTACACCTTCTCCTCTAACCCTTCTGAAATTAAACTATTTGCTTAAACTGCCATCTGACTTGTCTTTCATCTTGCAGGTTTGGGCCTATCTACACCTCCCAGCCCTGGGGAGAGGATCTCACACGGCCGGGCCTCGTGCCCATTGCACGCCGTTGGGACTCTCGCCGAGACACCCGCCACCTTGCCGACCAGCTGGAACGCTTGCAAGAGGCCATCGACTGCTACCCCTACCTGGATGTAAGTACCCTTAATCTTTTGCTTTGCTTAAATTATTTGCTTGATTCAATTGCCTAATGACTGATCAGATTTGCCCTTTTTTTTTTGCAGGTGGTTTGGCAGCCATATTTGGGTGAGGGTGATGAGGGACAGCCTTAGTTAGCGCAGGCCCGCCCCTACTTCGGTAGGTCGGTGTGGTTGCATGCGCTAAACCTTGTGCTACCTCTGAACCTATTCCTGACCCAGCGCTCCCTCGGGCTTCGACAGAGTGTCGTGGAGTTCCCCGTCCGGGACCGTTTCCGCCGGCCGGGTCGGAGCTTTCGGGGACTTCACGACACGACAGACTGGCGTGAGCGGGCGCGAGAGAAATTGAAAATTGGGAGCGCAAGGGCAAGGCGGTCAAGTCAGACACGACCACCGACGATGCCTACCTCCAGGCGTACGCCTTGAAGTATGGAGGAAAGGTATACAAGAGCGCCCGACACCAGGTAAAACTCCTAAACCACGGCTCAATGAATTTGGATTTACGGATTAGAACTGATGATTTGGCAATGCATTGCAGGTGGATGTTACTGGCGAGATTGCATCGCTCCGAGCCCTGCTTCACTCGGCGATGCAAGATCGGGAGGCAGCTCAGAGGCAGACAGCGGAGCTGGTAAGTACCTTGTTCAATTTCAGCCTTTGATTTAACTCAAGCAGATTTTAGAAACTGACATACCTTTTGTGTGCAGCGGAGTGAGTTGGAGAGAGTGAGGGGTGCCGGAGCAGGCGGTGCCTCCTCCTCTCGGAGTGCAGGGGGCTCTCCATCGCTTCTGGAGGCCCGGCTGGCAGGGGCGGTGCTGAGAGCCGAGGAGGCTCAGAGGCACCTGGAGGAGCGGGTAAGCATATTTGAAGATTTGAGTTGATATTTTCAATTGATACTGATTGATTGCTTGTTGTGCAGGAGAGACTTGTAGCTTACTACGGAGCACGCTATGGAGTTACAGGGTGAGAGGGACCGGTTCCGGGGGAGGCCCAGGCTACCCGGAGCGAGAGGGACCAGCTGCACATCCGGGCGGAGGCGCTGAGGCACAGGTAGTGGAGATGACGAGGGAGCTAAGACGCTGCGGGTGCAGAGGCCGCCCGAGACCAGGAGGAGGTCACCCGTCTGCGTACGAGCTGTTGGCACAGCAGATGCTGGCGCGGAGCCTTCAGCAGATCGTGACGGACATAGGCCGTTCACGCAGTCGGAGCCGGAGCGGGGCGAGCGTTAGCAGGGCGACCGGACCTCCGTCGGACAGTACTTAGCAGGTTCCTCCAGCAGGCAGAGGAACGAGGAGGAGGAGAGGCGCCGCAGGGTGAGGGTAGTGCCCAGGACGGCAGAGGGGGTGGCGAGATGCTACCACCTCCAGATAGGCGTGAGGGATCCGGGGAGAGTGGCGGTGGACAGTGAGGAGATTTGTGAGCCACCTCCCCTTTATCATGTACATATTGTTCATAGCTTAGTGCAGCTTTTACTTTCATGTCAATATTGTGATAATGAATGGTTTGCGATTGACACGAGTGAGAGGCGAGTTTCAAACAAGCGAGAGAGACAGAGAGTTCTGAGTGTGACGTCGTACTTGCTTTTGAATCGCCTGCTCCTGCACACACTTAGAAGAACAGGTTAGATCTGTTCTTAGGCTCAGCCCCTTGCGTTAAAATGATAGAACTCTTAACTCCGTAATTGTCAAGGGCTGAGCCTTATTAATAGGCGAAAAGAAATGAAAATAATGCATGTTAAGGAAAGCGATATGTACACGGTTTCTAATTAATTTTTTGGATTTTGAGGATCTTTTGATTTTTGGTTTTGGGGATCTTTTGATTTTTTATTTTTGAGGTTCTTTGATTTTTTTGGGGTTTTGTGGATCTTTTGATTTTATTTTGATTTTTGAGATTTTGGAATTTTTTTTTTGAAATTTCTTTTGATAATAACACTTCTTAATCTTGAGCGATTAGCTCTGAATCTTACCTCCATCTCACTTTGGCGAATAAGATTTATGTGCAACGCATACTCGTCTTAGGTTTGCTAAGATTTCTTGCCCCTGGGATGTCAATGTTCCAACACAGACCAAGCGTAGGGATCCTTGGTCATTTTAGGGAGGATAGAAGAATATAAATGTGATAAGACTTAATCTCAGGGTCGAGGTTGCTATCTGTAAAACTTGCAACGAGTATGCCACATGTGAGATTCATCTGTTGTCCAGGGACTTTAGGGCCACAGTATTTTTCCTCTTGCTTGGGGCATGCGTGCGACCGGCTCAAGGGTGTCCGCGGGAACTGTACTGCCACTCTTTAACATGCCCCTTCATTTTATCATTTTGTCACTTTATTTTGTGCCATATACTTTTTCTCTTAGAACTGCCCGTCCCTCTTTGAGACTTCAAACACATGGTTACACTGTTGCACGTTTACAGGCTAGCCTCCCCCTTGCCCCTAGACCTTGTCCGAGTAGGAGAGAATTGACCTTTGCTTCCCTGAACGAGGGCTAAGCGAGAACACCATACATGAAGGGGAAATGACCTTAGGTCACCGTGTGAGTATGCAATTGAGCATAAATATTATTCTGCCAGTAAAGAGGGAGTGAGACACTTGGCAAATGGCTACCTGTCAATTGGTGTTGTTATCAAAAGACTGTTTATCAGGGGTAGAATCTTTTAAGATATAATCCATTCCATGGGTGAGAGAGTTCATCGCCATCGGCATTAACTAGCCTATATGCGTTCCCCGGGTACACTTCTTTAACGACGTACGGCCCTTCCCAGTTCGCAGACAATTTTGACCTTGGACCTCCAGGTTTTATGAAAATACGCTTCAAAACCATGTCTCCTTCTTGAAATTTGTGCTCAATCACTTTCTTTTGAAAAGATCTTGAGAGTCTATTTTGATATGAAAGCACATGATCGGCTGCAGCTAGGCGCCGTTCGTCTAAGAGTTCTAGTTGTGTAAGTAACGCCTCCCGATGTTCATCGGGATTAAGTTCCTTGTCCAACTGAATTCTTAGCGAAGGGATGAGGATCTCATGTGGACATACCGCTTCCATTCCGTATGTAAGTGAGAAAGGAGTTTGCCCCGTGGGCGTTCGTACGGAGGTGCGGTAGGCCCACAGAGCCTCAATTAGCTTTTCTGGCCAATCAGCGAATTTATTAGACTCCCAAGTTTTCTTTAGAATTTTCAAAAGTGTTTTGTTTGTGGCTTCGGCCTGGCCGTTGCCCTGTGGATAATACGGAGACGAATGATGCAAGGAAATATTGAATCTCTTACATAGGTCTTGAAGCTCTTGGGATATGAACTGGGGTCCATTGTCGGTGACGAGGCTGCCTGGTACTCCAAACCGCGCAATGATGTTCTTCATGATGAATCTACACACGGTCGAACCTTTGATTTCTGCAAATGCTTCTGCTTCGGCCCACTTGGTGAAATACTCAGTAGCAGTGAGGATGAAGGATTTTTGTTTTATCTGAGCATTAGGATCACCAAGGGGCCCGATGATATCAAAGGCCCACATGGAGAAAGGCCAAGGAGAAGATAGTGGATGCAAAGAGGAAAACGGAGCATGGATTTTATCAGCATGGATTTGGCATTTGACACACCTACAAACGTAGGCGGCACAGTCCTCTTCTAAGGTTGGCCAGTAGTAGCCCTGCTTAAGGATCTTCTTGGCTAACATCTGACCGTTCACATGCCCTCCGCATTCACCAGAGTGGGATCCTTCCACTATCTTCCAAGCCTCTTCATCGTCACACATCTAAGGAGCATTCCATTTAGAGCGCGTCTGTAAAGAACTTCACCCATGAGGGTATACTTTAATGCCGCTCTACGGATAGCTCGCCTATCTTCTGCTTCAGCTTCTTCTGGGAGGGTACCGTCTCTGCAAATTTTTCGATCTCATGGTACCACGGCCTCTCTTTTTCCATCAATTCTCCTAATTCAACAAGCAATAACTCCTTCGCTCCTTTCTTCTCTGCCTTCAGAACTAGAGAGCTCCTAAGGTTGAGAACCAAGGATCCTGAGTTGAGGGAGCTTCTAACCTCTGAACAGTGATAGTCTCAGCACTACGGCTGAGAGGGAAGGAGAGAGACGAAGCTAACGATGCCAGAGCATCGGCCAGAATGTTCTGAGAGCGAGGAGTATGAATGTAGATGAGTTGACGGAATTGCTTGGCTAGGAGCGTGACCAGATCTTGATAAGGCTTGAGCTTGGGGTCACGGATGCGATAGGTAGAAAGGACTTGCTGAAGAATGAGCTGAGAATCTCCTATGATCTTGAGGTGACGCGCGCCTAGGAGGTAGGCAAGCTTAAGACCAGCTAGGAGAGCCTCATACTCGGAGATATTGTTGGTGGCGTAGAACTGGAGTTGATAAGCCAAAGGAATGGTGATCCCTTCTGGGGTGAGCAAGACAGCACCTATGCCCCGTCCCCTAGAATTGAGAGCTCCATCGAAGTGGAGTGACCAGAAGGGATCATGAGAGACAAGTGATAGGTTTTCATCGGGGAATTCCTCTTGAACCGTATCACTATGAGGAAGAGGGAGGTGAGCAAGGTGCTCAGCAATGGCATACCCTTTTATGGCTTTCTGAACAATAAAGGAGATATCAAACTGAGAGAGGAAACTTTGCCAGCGTGCCAATCTGTCGGCGAGGACTGGCTTTTCCAGGAGATACCTAATAGGATCCATTCTAGAAATCAAACTCACCTTATGAGCTAGGAAGTAGTGCTTCAATTTCTGCACTACCCAAACTAGCGCTGCACAGGTTTTCTCCATTGTGGTGAGTTTGAGCTCGGAAGGATTGAAGAGCCTAGATAGGTAGTAGACTGCCCTTTCTTTGCCGGATTCGTCATGCTGAGCAAGGACAGCTCCTAGGGAGTCCTCAATTGTTGACAGATATAGGATTAGGGGTTTCCCAGGGATAGGTGCCTGAAGCACGGCAATTCATAAGATAACTCTTGAGTTCATCGAAGGCCTCTTGGCACTTATCGTTCCATTCAAAATTGACTCCTCCTCTCAACAGTTCGTAGAAGGGACGACATCTTTGGGAGTGCTGAGATATGAATCTCCTTATGAACTGCAGCCGACCAATCAAACCTCGAAGCTCCGATATGTTCTTGGGAGGAGGCATCTCATTGATTGTCTATTTGAATCCCCCGTTTACTATGAAGCCTAGCAATTTTCCTGAGGAAACTCTAAACACGCACTTCTTTGGATTCATCTTCAATTGATACTCTTGTGCATGGCGAAACACCCTGGCAAGCACGGAGGAATGCTCTCTTCTGGTTCGAGACTTCACCACGATATCATCCACGTAAACCTCAACATCAATATGTATCATGTCGTGGAAGATAGCTAACTTGCTCTTTGATAAGTGGCGCCGGCATTCTTCAGTCCAAACGGCATGACCACATAGCAATATGTTCCCCATGGGGTGGTGAAGGAGGTTTTCTCTTGATCCTCCGGGGCTAGACGAATTTGGTGTAGCCGGAATACCCATCCATAAAAGATAGAGTTTCGAACCCTGCGGTATTATCGATCAGAACGTCCAAGTGAGGTAAGGGGAAATCATCCTTAGGACATGCCTATTCAGTCCCGAAAGTCTATGCAGATACGCACTCTTCCTCTTTTTTCATCACCGGGACAATGCTCGCCACCCACAAAGGATAGAACTACACGGATGAACTTGGCTTTGTGTAGCTTATCAATTTCCTCTTTCATCTTCAAGGCGATGTGGGGAGGAATCTCCTTAGATTTTGTTTGACGGCAACTGCCCCTGGCTTCAAGATCAACCTATGTTCTACCAGATTGGGGTCAATGCCGGGCATGTCATCGTAGGACCAGGCAAATGAATCCTTGAACTCCCTCAACATCTCTATAGTACTTCTTCTTCTTCAGGAGGGAGACTGGAAGATATGGTTAAGAGCTTGGGGTCCTCTTCTGTTCCCATGTTTACCTCTTTAGTAGGTTCATCGACTGCTGAGATAGGTTCATCGAATCTCCTCATACCACTAGCATACGCCTCAGCAGCATCCTCTATCTCACAATCGTTCTCATCTAACGGGTCTCCTTTGGCTACTATTTCAAATATCCCAAAGCCATCGTCTAGCCCTTCCTCTATATGCATCCCCTCTAAGTTCAGAACCACTGCTTCGTGGACGAACTCTTCGACAGCTAGAAGAGCGCCACACCCTTTGAACTAAGTCTAAGAGATATCTACGGGTATGCCACTACCCTTCTTTTCCTAGACGGAGACGGGGACTTACTAAAAACTACCCCTGAACTTAAGCTAGATTTGATATTTACAGGAGGCTCTGGAGAAGCGTCCAGAGGTTTATTGGGATGGAAAACAAAGGGTGCGGCAGAGCCGCGAAGGTCCTCCGATGGGACTGGAGGAGGAAGTAGCCACCCGAGCTCAGGGTGCCGGCAACAACATCGGGGTGTAGGGAGCAGCAGGCCCCTCACCGGAATTGCCCGAAATGGCCATGTCTGGCCACCAAGTGAAGGCGCGAATTGAGTGAAAGAAGGACGACAATCGCCGCCGGAGAGCAGATGTGACGGGGATCGCCGTCGAGAGCAGGAGAAAGCAGGGAGGTGACGGGGATCACCGTCGGGAGCGGGAGCAGGAGGGAGGTGACGAGAATCGTCGTCGGGAGCAGGAGAAGGAGGGAAGTGACGGGGATCGCCGTCGGGAGCAGGAGAAGGAGGGAAGTGACGGGGATCGCCGTCGGGAGCAGGAGCAGGAGGGAGGTGACGGAGATCGCCGTCGGGAGCAGAGGAGGGAAGTGACGGGGATCGCCGTCGGGAACAGGAGCAGGAGGGAGGTGACGGGGATCGCCGTTGGGAGCAGAAGGACACATATTTTTTTTTGAATTTAATTTTTTTTAATTATATTTTTTTTATTTTTGAATAAAATGAATTACATTAGATTAAATGGCTTCGGAAAAAGACAGGACCGAACCATTAAGTAAAATGACGAAGAGGGGTGAAGGGTGACTGAACATTTCCACGACGTCGGGAGAGATTTGAATGATGAAGGGAGAGGCAGTGGAATGAAATCAAGATTGAAATTAAGCATGGATAAATAAGATGGAAGGGAGACCGGGAGAACCCTGGCCAGAACTCCCGTATGAAAAGGGGGGAATGATTTGACTGCTTTTCCTCACCAAATCCAAGCAACTGTCGCCTAGTGGTGGTTGCTGATGCTGATAACGCTGCTACTTGTGGCACATCTTCTTCACTGAACAGACGATTTACTGCAGAAATGAGGTCTTCTAATGGCTCTTCTGCCCCAGCTTCTGATTCTTCAAACAACTGACTGACTGATGAGACGACATCATCTTGATCCGGGTCCTCAGTATCCTCATCCGCTCTCTTCTTCTTGTTGGGCCGCTGCTCTTCTAAAGCTTGATAAGATGATCTTGGTGCTTCCATGGTGGTATTATATCCGGGCTGGATGGGCCCTCTGATAAAGTGCTCATATAAGGACCAGGTGAGTGGTCCCTGGTCCGATTGTGGAGGAGATGAGAAGTGGCCCATTCTGAATATCCAAGGCCACGCTTTGTGAATTTCTTAGTGCTGGCCACAGTCTTGGTTCGCCCTTGGAGATGAGCACCTAGACCTTTCCCTGACTGATAACCCAGTCTGAACATGATATCCCACCCCTTCGTGTTCGTGCTCACATCTTTCCTGACTGCCACTACAGGGGAGAACCAATTGGGCGGTTAGAAGAGAATGTATAGGCCCAAGCATAATTGACATCAAGCATAGAGATAACAGGCTTATTGGATGGCCATACTGACGGCAATACTCTCTCAACAGCTTCCACTCTATGTGTCGTTGCTACACTTTTCACCTTGACAATCCGCCCCTGGAAGGGGAATTTCAGACATTGGTGTGCTGTAGATGACACTGCCCCTAACGATTCAATCCATGGGCGCCCTAAGATGGCCTTGTAGGTATGATCAATGTTCAATACATAGAACTCCACAGACATTACGAGGGGACCCAACTCTGCTTGTAAAGTGATGACTCTATGGCAGGCACATCGCGAATTGTCATACGCAGCGATGGTGGTAGGCGTGGGCTGCAGTTGACGTTCTGATATGTTGCATGCTCTAAGGGTGCTTAAAGGACAAACATTAATGGAAGCTCCCGTGTCCACTAGAGCTGCATCGATGGCCACTTTGTTTATGGTGAGTGTCACACATAAGGGCATTTTTCTGGCTTCTGGGGCAGCCAACTCACCATCAGAGAAAGTAATAGTGGGTCCTTTGTTCACAATTGAGAGTACTGAAGGCAGGTTGTCCGGGTTCATGTCTTCGCTGACCATGACTCTTTGCAAAAAGGACCTCAGGGCATCCTGATGAGTCTGCGACCTCTTAATGAGTTCTAATATGGAAATCTTGGCGGGGGTCTGGTCCAGATGTTTCAGGATGTCATATTGGGTCCCCGGGACCGGATCAATCTCTTCTATATCTTGCTGCTGCTGATTGCTAGACTGTTGGGTTGGTTGACTTGGCATAGTCATGGATGCATTGGGGTACATCCGGTAGAACATTCGCCCGCTCCGGAGGGAAAGATTATGGTGGAGTGGAGGAGTAGTGGTGTCAAGGATAGAAGGGTTGGCTAGTAATGGTGCTGGCGTGGGGGAGAGAGGGATGTTGCTGGGTGGAGGGATAATGGGTGATATGACAGGGGAGTAGGATGGCGAGGTGACGATGGCAACGTGGGGTGTGCAGGAAGAAGGCATGGTGGATGTGGGCACAGGGGTAGTGGGTGTAACGTGGGAAATGACCATAAGCTGGCCTACCTCATGCTCGTCATCGAAGGCCCACTGAGCTTCTGGTGGTGGATGGTGGATGACAGGGTTAACATGTGCGGGTGGAGGAGGCGGTGGAGCTGGCTGGGGGTTTGGAGCGGGCTGGTGCTGTGGCATGGGGTTACGGATTATGCCCAGGTCATTCGCCGGCTGCTGTGGCTGCTGTTGTTACTGTTGCTGCTGATATTGCTGCTGGAAGGGCTGGTACTGTTGTTGTTGCTGTTGCTGTTGGTTGTTGTTGCTGCTGCGGCTGCTGTCGCCTTTGCTGTTGCTGTTGTTGCCTCTGACCCTGTTGGTCCCTCAGAGTTTGGATTAATCTTTTCATCTCTGCCCAATCAATCTGGTTCTGCTCATAGAGATCATATATCATGTCCCGGAATTGGAAGCAATCGGACACATTGTGGCCTGGATGACGGTGATAGACGCAGTACTTTGTTTGATCGGCCGCCATATTCCAATTTGCCTTCTCAGGAGGGAGTCTTAGGGCATTTAGGGACATGAGGGCTGCAAAGATATCAGCTAGAGACTCGGGTAATGGAGGATATTGGGCTCTCTTGGGTCCATTGGGCTTCCTGGGGGCGTAGCCATTTTGAGGTGGAGGGACTTGGGAGTATTGGCACTGGTCTTGGGGAGGATTTTGTCCTTGGGGAGGTGGCTGTCTATTGTTGTTGTTGTTCCATGGCTGTTGGGCTTGTTGGGTATAGGGGGAACTACCTACTGGGCCTTGGGGGTTGCTAACTGCACCTACTTGTTCGTTGGTTTGGATCCCCTCAGTGACTGGGCCTTGCGGCTTCTTGGCATAACGGGCTTTAGGGGCCTCGAACATGGAATGTATAGGCGAGTCCTTAAGTTGGGTCTGGATGAAACGGGCTCGGCTATATAGCTGGTGCATGGAAGTAATATCGTTCATGGCTAGGATGGCTCGGTAGGTAGGGGTTGCATTGGAGATCAACAACTTCACTTTTTCCTCCTCAGGCATCGGGCAATGGACCTTGGCGGCCAATGAACGCCCCCGATCCGCATAAGTGGAGAACTCCTCTTCGGGCTTCATTTTCTCAGCTACCAGATCCACAAAAGAATATTCGAGTCCAACCCGATCTTGGAATTGCTGCAGGAACCTTTCTTGGACAATCCTGAAATCCTCCGCTTCCTCGGGGGTAGGGAATAGAACCATTCTAAAGCTGGACCATCCAGAGACTTCCTGAACAAGTATGCCATGAGATGGCGGTCATACTTGTGGGGCTGATTCATAGACGAAATCCTTCAGATGGTCATAAGGGTCCCCTACCCCAAAATATCGCCGATACACAGGGAGCTCTGACTGGGGTGGTACCGGAGGTACTGGAAGGATGGGAGGGCAATGTCAGCTACCTTCCGCGGATCGATTTGTCTTCGGAGGTCATGAAGCTCCTTCTTCATGCTTGTCCACTCTGCAAAGAAGTCGAAAGGAGATTGGACTTGATGCGCAGAAACCAGGGAGCGAGACTGCTCGAATGAGTGTGACCTTTCGCAAGGGAGGAGAGTTGGTTTGACGGTATAGTATGTGGTTGGAGGGGATCGAGGCCGAACATCTCGTGGGGGAAGGTAGCTTGGTTCTGAAAAATGGATAGTTCGAGGATGGAGGGGTGTAGGATCTACCCCAAACGGAGGAAGGTGGGGTGCTGAAGCGACGTGGGCGGAGGAATCTGCCGGTCGGACTGGGCTTTGACCCCGGGGAGATAAAGGTTGTTTCCCCTTGGCAGTAGCTATGAACTCTCGGACTTGGTCCGGAGTAAGGTGGGGAAGAAGCTGACTGAACTGCGAATGGGGGTCATCACCCCCGGGAGGAGAAGCAGGACGGGATCGAATCCCAGTGACGGGTGGCTGAACATGCCCCGAGAGTGTGGCCATAGAGGGTTGGGCCACCTCCTCAAGCAACCCGAGGGGAAGAGCATCATTGGCAAGGACGCGGAATTGGTCCATGTCGAAGAGGGGATTATGATAAAGTACAAGGATCGGAGGGGACTGACTCGATCTCCCTAGGCAACGACGCATACACCTCTCCAACCAATTTGGGAAGGTGATACAGACACACGCCTAAACTCTATTCACAACAAGAAAGACAGAGATGAGGAGGGGGATCAAAGCACTCAAGTTGTCATGCTTAACACGCAAATTTCTTAAGGTTTAAACTTGACCTTTTAAATGAATTGATTAAAGAGATGTCACTCGGTCAAGCGGTCCCTAATAGGAATGGACTCAAGTGCTCCGGTACGGCTAAAGGTGGTGCACACTCACACACGGGGATGGCTCAAACTAAGGGTGCGACGGGTACAACCAGCCCGGTGAACTGCAATGTGCGTACGGTCACGAGGACTTACGGAGGTCCTCGGAAGGTGGGTTAAAGTCAGCCTACGAGTGCTCGTAGGTGAGAGGACTCACTCAACCAAGGGGGAACCTGATCAGATGGGATAAGCAGCGTATGCAAGGGACTAAGAAGCCCAAAAATGTATGCAAGAATGAAGATAAGGAGCAAACAGGGTAACAAAACAAGTCCTCGGGCAAAGTCGCGATGGTCGGGTACATCGCGACCCTATCGCGACAGCGCGAGCTGCCGCGATAATGACAGAGACCCGAAAACACAGTGAGTCACCAGCCCAACTCAAACAGACTACCCTACTAAAATAAGAAACACCAAGAGACACTATAATGGTACAACATGAGTCAGGAAGCAGACAGAAACCAATTCATGGATAAAACAGTAAAATACAAAGCAAACCTGATAACACGACGTTTGGCCAAGCCGCGACATGCTCGCGTCCTCTCTTGCTGCCGTGATAGGAACTGAAAACTTACAAATGAAAATAAATGGAAAATCTGAACCTTGACAGGATACTAACAGACAGAGACACGAGCAAACATGATCTAGGCAATGTAACAAGGATGCATGCTCTTATGGGCATTGGATAGAGAGGACATGGGGAATAACAAGCACTGACCTGATAACGCGTCCCCCCGTTACGTCACGAACAGGTCGCGTCACCGCGATCGGTCACGGCAATAACAGAGCAAAAAAATGTGTAGGAAACAAAGAACAAAACACTAACAGGGCACTAAAGTGACAAACAACAAGAAAGCATGGCAAGCAAACAGTCAAAAATCCACGAGGGTGGCAGTGAAGGTCCCACCGTGATTGCCAAAAGGTGTAATCACAGGGATTGGACTCCCCTCAGCACAGACATGGGTACTAAAACTAGTATCATGAAAACATGGATGTGATCGCCACCTAGCAAGTCGCCTAAGAATAAAAATGAAATAGTGGCTGACTTAAACTAGGAAAAGGAAAGAGAACAAAAACGGACCTGGTGTCGCGGTCGCCATGGGCACCGCGATAGACTGATGTCGCGTCAGCACACACTGACGCATCTCCAGTCGTGTCTCCCTTCGCCGTCGCGTTCTCTGAATGCAGGAGAATTGGAGTAGGGACCTTCTTCTCGTCCTCCAACTGGCCGGAGAATCAGAGCTCCTCATAAACTTCGTTTGTTTGCCTGCCAACCAAAAAAATCACAAAGAAAACACCCTATTAGAATATGTTAAGCATAGTATCTATTCTAAAGATGAAAGAAAGTGAAGAATCATGGTGGGAACGCACCTGGGGTGGTTTTAAACCCCTATGGGTATGGGAAAACGTGGGTAGACAGTGAAAGTGCTCTATCTAAAAATAACGTAAAAATGCATGTAGAAATAGGAGAAAGGAAGGGAGAAGAAGATGAGCCCCATTGGGGCGACTCCCTAGCGTGGGTACAGCTCCAAGGATGTGCAAACGCTCCAGAAGATCGTCGAGGTCGCCCTCTTCACGTTCCGTGCTCCGTTAATGGTGAAAAGAGTAGCTTTGTGGAGTGGAATGTGAAGGGAAAATGGCAAAATGAGTGGCTGCGGTGCCAAGTACGGGTGAGAGGAAATTTCGGCATCCCTTCGGGGTGGTAATTGAGGCTCTCCTCGTCCTTGAGGAGGGGCCTTGCTTATAAAGAGCTTGGAATCTGAATAAATGACATTATATCCTTAAAATGATTTTAAAAATCAAAATGGGAGATAAAACTCTATTAAAATCCGATGGAGAGTCCTTAGCAACCCTTAGGAGAGTCCCTAGGGCTAGAATCCCGCCCCAAGGGGCAGGGATAATCCCTAGGATTAAGTCAAGTTCATAGGAGGATAAATAGGGGGTAGTTATGAAGGCCAGAGGATTCGGTCATTGTCGCGACATATCGTAGGGTTGCGACTAGAAACGCGACGGTGCGGAGGGATGCGACTGCATTGTCCACGTGCATGGATAATGCATGGGCTGTCGCGGCTGCCAGAACTGTCGCGACTAGAGACGCGGCGCCACGACGCGTCGCGACAATAAATCCGAATTATTTGAGAATTATCAGCCAACTACATGATAAGATAAGAGTTATTATGCCCCAAGGACTCTCTCAAGTGATAAATTGCGGGATTTTAAGGCATTTTAATGGCTTAATGGGCTCAAAACAAGGCAAATGATGGGCTCAAGGTGAGTGACCAATTAGGGGCCCACTAAGATAACAAGAAATGTGGTTCAACCCATTAGTCATAATCGGGTGTCTACAAACACTACTAGGAGAGCTTCAGAAAAGTCTTCTAAAGAAGAAAAGCTCTCAGACTTTAGCTTTCAGAAGAGCTTGTGAGAGTTGAAGGAATTCAAATGAAGCTTGTATGCACTCTTCTTAAGTTGCCTATTGCTCTGTGTGTCTCCTTCTTTAAACTTGAGCTCCTTTTATACACTTCAGAATATGGCCGTTTATAAAATAGTTGTTGGAGTTTGTGGCCGTTTGCAATTTTGACCGTTTAGAGAGAGCTCTAGTTTCCTTTGGATCTTGATGAGCTTATTATTCAGAAGTCCTTCAGTTTTTGCATCTTTCCAAAGTCTTCATAGAGGAGTAGTTGTTCACAGCTAGAAGATAAGCTCTTGTCATCATAGACTGTGAATGAGTCATGCTAAAAACGTGCTCCAATAAATGTCTGTTACAAAGACAAGACAGAAAGAAGAGAGAACTCCATACCTTTGAGGTAGGTAAGTCAGGTAAGTACAAACAATAGGTATGGAAACCTCGTATGCACAAGCTATCAGAAAGAAAAAGGTGAAGGGTTATGCGGAATAACACAATATGGTAATCTAGAAGGGGGGTTGAATAGATTACCACAATTTCTAATTACTGATGGCTTCTTTTCAATGCTACAGCGATCTTAATGAAACTTATTAGAATTCGATTGAATATAAGAAAGCTTGAGTTGATATAAATGAGAACAGGGTATCAAACGTGCGTATGAACAACGTGCCTACCAATCATCTATCGTAAAACGCAAACAAACCACAGGACACGATGATTTAAGGTGGTTCGGAGTACACAACTCGTGTATCCTACATCCACCGTCCACACACACACGCAGAAACGACTGCTTATGAGCGAGTTCAATACAACAACTCACACACACACACGTTGTCTGATGAACCACGATCAGAACAACCACAATTTCGTGGATCAAGCACAAGGGATGCTTGAAACACAATCACACACACAATAGAATGGAAATTGTGAAATGGAGAAGAATTTAGAGTTGGGGAACAAATCCAGTTGGAATTCTTCTCGTGGATCGTCCAGACGCTCTTCAAACTTCGATTGGATGTAGACTGATCGATGTAGAAGGTTGAATTGACGACGATCCGGCTTCAACTCCGCATGGATGGTGATTCCACGACGATCTGGGCGGAGGATTGAAGCAGGGCAGCAAATTGGGGCTTTTCCTCTTGGTCCCTTGGAGGCTTTGCTTGGGGGCTGCTTCTATGCGAATTTGGCTCCAAAAGGATGCTTATATAGTGTTAGGTAAAGGTGGGGGTCGTGGAGGAAGGAGACACCCAAATGGGGCTGAAATTAGAATTTCTGAATTTCATGTTTCCGTCGTCTGTCGACAGGTGCACTTGCATCTGTCGACAGATGCACTCAGTCCATGATCAGTCTGAGAACTGGATTTCAGAAATCTGAACTTCTGGGTGTATCTGTCGACAGGTAATTTGCATCTGTCGACAGGTGCACTCAGGATACAAAAACTGAAGTCTGTCTTGGGTTGTCTGTGTGTATCTGTCGACACATACCCTGGGCCTGTCGACAGATACACTTCTTTGACATTACCTTGGTCTGTTTGCTCATCTCTTTGATGCTCCATCTTTCATGCATGCTGTGCACCTACATGTAAATACATTGTATGATTTAGCAATGTTTAACATAATCATTTCATGGTGTTTTTCATGTTAATTAACACATCAATTTTGCATTAAATCAATGTTCAAGGATATTATGTGATCATCAAAAACATGATATATTGAAAACCCAACAATCTCCCCCTTTTTGATGATGACAAAAAATTCAATTGATGCATAATATTGATGTTCTTCCCCTTTTTGACAACATACAAAAAGTCAAGTCATGCACATATAAGAGACAAATAAACATGAACTGTGATTTTTCATTGATTGATCATTCAAATTACACAGTACAAGAGACAACCATTACATGACTCAATAAAAATCAAAAGGAAGGGAAATAACATGAGCAAGCAAAAAGATAACAGGACTAGTGAGACTAACTCCCAGCTAAGACTCTTAACGACCTCTAAGGACCCTGAGACCCTCTATTCATCGTCATGTCCAGTAGGTGGAGGATGACGGGATCCAGCTCTCTCGGAGTAGAGGTAATCAAGCCGGTCTTGGATATGCACATGAGACGCATCCAGAGAGTTGAGGCGAGCATCCACTTGATCAAATCTAGTGTTCAGTTGAGCAAATCCTGAGGTCATCTGTTGATGCAATTGTGCCAAGTAATCATGAAGGGATTGTTCTTGAGGCACAGGTACATCAGCAAATTCTTGAGGTTGATCAGACATTTGCTCATCCTGAGGTTCTTCATCACTGTCTTCATTATCTTCATTGTCTTCATTGTCTTCTTCATCAGATGACTCTTCAACACCTTGTTGTTCTTTCCCTTTGAGAGTCCTTGTCACTACACCGTCTATAAACTTGTAGCCCATTCGGTGAGCGGCAGTGAGGTCAAATGCACTGCGGATTTTAAGGAGACGAGCTCACTTGAAGGAATAGGAATGCCAATGAAAATTAGAAGAGAGGTGATGGGGCAAGCATATGGCATTGATCTCTTGGTGTTGTGGAAACACCGACGAATGAGGCTTAGCATGAGTTCAGGTAGATTGATTTGTTGACATTGGAGGAAGAATAAGAACAAAGACTTATGAACCTCAGTGACCAATTCTCGGCTTCCATCCTTCGGGACGATCAAAGTAGTGAAGATATGATGGATCATCCGGATCAAAGGAGGAAAGGAGTTGGCATTCAGACGAGCAATTTCCTTAGTGGAATCATAAGGTTGCAAAGTGAGAAGTTCATAGTACTCAGAAGCGGAAGGAGTATAGTTGAAGATTTCAACTCCTGAGTTTGGGATTTGAAGGGCCGTCGAGATAAGATTTGCGGTGAGGCGAAAACGAGTGCCTTTCACCGAAGAGAAAAGATCTCCCTGATCGGAAAGCCCTAGGTTATTGAAAAATTCTGTGACGGCATTTGGAGAATATTGCAAGTGCGAGTATAGAAAGGATGTCTACCCTTGAGTGTCAAAGAAGGGATGGAGTGAGGGGAACATCGATCCTAAGGACTCAAAGTCCACATACCGGGATTGGACGAGTTTCTTGAAGGTGCCGTGTACCCGGATGAGATGGAGACCCTGAGGAACAATGAGTTCCGGCAAACGATCTTCGCGATGCTTGCTACGACGTTCTAAAGGAGCCCTGGAACTCTCTCCGGCGTCCGTCGAAGCGCGACGACGGCGAGTGAGAATCTTGGCCTTGGGTGCCATCTGAAGAAGGAGGGTGAGAATGACGTTTGGGAAGGGAGAATGGAAATGAGAGGGGAAATGAGGGGAAAGGGTCGTGGGAGGCCTTTAGAATAGGTTTAGAAGGGATTTATAGAAGAGGCCTCACACAAAAGACTTGAACCGGCGTGACGGTTCGCTTCAAAAACGGATCTGGGCCACCGGCTGTCGACAGATGACCATCTGTCTGTCGACAGATAACTACTTTTTGGCAGAAACTTGATTTTTCAAGATTTTTCAAAGGGTCAAGTGTTCATTTGGCATTTTAGGGTAAAATAGGTGTATGTACAAGATAAAAATGCATATCCATTATGATGAAGACATGACACAATTCTACAATGATTTTGAAATAAAACCGATGAGTTCTTTAATTAGATCATAAAGAACACATTTCACAAAAGCCAGTGAAAATTAAATAACTCTTTTGATTAAGGCCATTGAAGAAAAACATGCATCAAAATAGAGATGATAGTCAGATGAAATTTGAATTAGATGGCCACAAGAACATCTTACCCATAAGAAGCACATTGGACTTGACGAAAAAAATTTCGGAGGCTTCACTCTATTTCTAGTATGATTTTAGGATCTTTAAACAGCGAAGATGGGAAAGAGTGGCAATGAGGAGCACTTTCACTTTTTCATGTGAAGGTAGACATTTGTGATGCCAATACCCCCAGTTACTCAATGTGAGTGTCCATCAAGCCATTGTATAGAGATAATGAAACAACCTTTTGACGCGAAGACCGACATTGGTGATGCCCATGTCCCCGGTTACTTAGTGATTTTCATCATTGCTCTACCTCCATCCCATAATTGAAAGATATTTTTTTTTGTTTGAAACGTAGAAATAGGTAGCTTTTCTCCCTTTTATTTTGTTTTTACTTTTTGTCAAGTACATGAGATTTCTTTAGGCAAGTGATAATGTAGAACATTAAATTCAAGGACCTTCTGATTTTTCAAATCATTTTGGATTCATGTTTAATGACAAGGGAGTTATTCAAAGGAGATGTTTAAAAATCATTTGGTTTGCTCATTGTGTTCAAAATGATCTAAATAGTCCTCAATCAAGTGTTGCATCAAACATCATTTAGACTTGGTTCACGACTTTGACATGAAGTGGATATGAAAGGTTATATTGCACAAAACAATCCAATGTTTACCTTTAAATCAAGTAATGAACACTTTCTTGAAAAGTATGAAGAAGGAATGAGAAAATAGTGAGAATGTGTGTATCTGTCGACAGCAGGAATCTGTCTGTCGACAGATGCACACAGACTGATGAATTGAAGTTTCAGTCAGAGCAAGTCTGAGTGTACCTGTCGACAGATGGAATGTGTCTGTCGACAGATATGAACAGAGTGGATTTTTCTGGTTTCAGTTTGAGTGCACATGAAGTTCAAGGAAGTGAGGATTAAAAATTGAAGTGTAGGAAGAGTTTCCTCATGAAAATACTCATCTACCCTGAACTTACTCCCCCATAGTGTGTGCACGTGTTGACACAACATCTAGTCAAGGATTCACACAAGCATTTGATACAAGGCAAACATGTTCATTTCAAGAATATCATACACAAGCACATGGTCACAGAAAAAGCATTGTTTCATGGAGTTAACATGATAAAATGTAAGGAAACTAAAAATCCTATGTGAAGTACAGGACCTTTATATGCAATGGGACTATGGATACTTGGCGGAGAATGTTTCCTCACGCATGATGATAGTTTCCAAACAAGCCGAACTTGTTCTTCCACAGTTCACCATTTGATATACCACATAGTCATTCACACATAAAGAGCATGTACTCCAATATGGAGAGTTAGTTTCATTGCATTTTACACAAACCCAATTCTCTTCTTAAGGATGTGAATCTATCTTCAGACAAGGGTTTGGTGAAAATATCAGCCAATTGTTTTTCTGTGGGAATGAAATTAAGTTCCAAGGTTTTATTGGCAACTTCATCTCTCAAGAAATGATGACGGATTTCAATGTGTTTAGTCCTTGAGTGTTGGACAGGGTTTTTTGAAAGGTTGATAGCACTTGTGTTGTCACATAGTATAGGTGTGCATCCAATTTCAACATTATAGTCAGCTAACTGACTTTTGATCCACAACACTTGAGCTGCACAACTTCCTGCAGCGACATATTCTGCCTCTGCAGTGGAGAGTGCAACCGAGTGTTGTTTCTTGGATGCCCACGAAACCATGCAACCGCCAAGGAATTGGCAATATCCACTAGTGCTTTTTCTATCAATTTTACATCCAGCATAATCAGCATCAGAATATGATATCAAATCAAAACTACTGCCTGCTGGGTACCAAAAACCCAAATTGCATGTACCTGAGAGATATCGAAAAATTCTCTTGACTGCAATTAAATGGCTTTCCTTTGGACTAGATTGATATCTAGCACAAAGGCAAACACTGAATTGTATATCCGGTCTACTTGCAGTAAGATAAAGGAGTGAGCCAATCATACCTCGGAAGTGCTTTGCATCTACCGGTTTACCTTTCTCATCATTTTCCAATTTGATGCTTGTGCTCATTGGGGT
This sequence comes from Colocasia esculenta, assembly GCA_014218235.1. Lineage (NCBI taxonomy): Eukaryota > Viridiplantae > Streptophyta > Magnoliopsida > Alismatales > Araceae > Colocasia > Colocasia esculenta. Next base: position 91,217,449 of record CM024763.1, on the reverse strand, counting down.
GGAGGCCGTTTAGCTTGCTCAAATTGAAATCGTTTGAGAAGCTCTTTGACATATTTTTCTTGATTTATGAAGAAGCCGTCTTCATGTTGTTTCACCTGCAAACCAAGAAAGAATTGAAGCTCCCCCATTAGACTCATCTCAAATTCACTGTGCATGTGTTTAGAAAATTCTTCACACAGTGAAGGGTTAGTAGAACCAAATATAATATCGTCCACATAAACTTGAACAACAATTATGTGATTGCGAACTTTCTTAGTGAAGAGTGTTTGGTCCACTTTACCTCTTGAGTAGTTTTTGCTTACCAGAAAATTGCTTAGTCTATCATACCAAGCTCGAGGTGCCTGTTTCAAACCATAAAGAGCTTTGTGCAATTTATACACATGGTTAGGCATTTCAGAATTTTCAAAACCTGGTGGTTGAGAGACATAGACTTCTTCTTTGATATAGCCATTTAAGAAAGCAGTTTTAACATCCATTTGATAAAGTTTGAACTTATGGGAGCATGCATATGCCAATAAAATTCTGACTGCTTCTAATCTGGCTACAGGAGCAAAGGATTCTTCAAAATCTACACCAAATTCTTGATTATATCCTTTTGCAACGAGTCTAGTTTATTTCTGACCACTTTTCCTTCTTCATTAAGTTTATTCCTAAACACCCATCTAGTTCCTATGATAGAAATTTCAGGGGTTCTAGGAACTAAACTCCATACATTATTTCTTTGAAATTGACCAAGTTCCTCATGCATAGCATCAATCCATGAGTTATCTTTTAAGGCTTCTTCAACATTTTTGGGTTCCACTTGAGAGACAAAAGCAAAAGATCATGTTCAATTATTTGTCTAACTTGAGACCTTGTTTGAACAGAATCATTTAAACTACCTATCACATCATCAAGTGGGTGATCTTTGGAATACCTCACATTTGTGATTGTTGAAGGGCCGGGAGCATCTTGTCCTTGAGGAATTTGATCTTGTGAATGTTGTTCTTCAGGAGGTTCACCTTCTAGTGGATTTTCTTCATGTGTTTCATCTTGTTTTCTGAAGGCTTTTTCATCATCTTCATCATAGTCCTTGTGAAGATATCCACCTTTGGTCTTGGAACCTTCTTCAGATTTGTCTTTTGCTTTGACTTGTAGGTCCTCAAGTGATGTTCCTTCATCTTCTTTTTCAGTTCTATTAACAGTCAAACTGTTAGTTTTGGCATAAGTCTCATCAAAAATTACATGTGGAGTTTCTTCCACAGTGCGTGTTTTATTGTTAAACACCCTATATGCCCTAGAGTGTTCGGAGTAGCCTAGAAAAACACCTTGATCACTTTTGGCTTCAAATTTATCTAAATCAGATTTATCATTGTTATGAATAAATACCTTTGAGCCAAATACTCGGAAGTACCCAAGGTTGGGTTTCTTACCTTTCAACAAATGGTAGGGGGTTTTCTTTATCACAGGTCTTACCATGGCTCTGTTTAGAATGTAGCATGAAGTGTTCACTGCTTCTGCCCAAAAGCTTCTTGTGAGTTGGCCTTCAACCAGAAGAGTGCGAGCCATTTCCACCAATGTTCTGTTTTTCCTCTCCACTACTCCATTTTGTTCTGGAGTCCTTGGGAGGAGAACAGATGTTCAATCCCTTGGTGCCTGCAAAAATCAGAAAATGCATTGTTATCAAATTCTCCCCCGTGATCGGTGCGGATTGAGCATATTTTATTCACATTGCCATGCTCAATCTTGTTAAAGAATTCTTGGAAGATTATAAGTGTTTCACTTTTGTGTGCCAAGAATTTGACCCATGTGAACCTAGAAAAATCATCTACAATGACAAAACCAAAACGTTTGCCATTGAGACTTAAAGTTCTAGTTGGTCCAAAAAGGTCCATGTGCAACAGTTCATATGGTTTAGATGTGCTTACCGGTGCTTTGGATTTGAAAGACTTCCGGGTTTGTTTTCCCTGTGCACATGCATCACAAAAACTTTCATTGTTGTTAAAAGAAATGTCAGGAAGTCCATTTACTAATTTGAACTTCATGATCTTGTGCAATACGTTGTAGCTCGCATGGCCAAGCCTACGATGCCACAATGTCAATTCATCCTGTCTATTTGCAACAAGACACAAATTGTCATTTTCTGGATCATCTAAGTCAACTAAGTAGATGTTATTCACTCTTTTTCCAAAAATTTTACACTTCCTGTTTCTTTATCAACAATTTGACATGAATTTGATTCAAAGATGACGTTGTGACCTCTATCACATAATTGACTTATGCTAAGCAAATTGTGATTAAGGCCATCAACTAACAGTACATTTTCAATTGAATTGGAGGGACACTTACCAACATTACCTGTGCCAATGATTTGGCCTTTGTTGTTACCTCCAAAAATAACTTGTCCTCCATCTTTCTCCACTAGCAAACAGAATTTAGCTTTGTCGCCCGTCATGTGCCTCGAACAGCCGCTATCCAAGTACCATTTGTTTTGATGTTGGGCTACTAGGCATTCCTGCATATGTGGATCAGACAAGAGGTTTTGGTACCCAAATTACTTTGGGTCCCAAAATTTCATTCATGCAACAAAGTAGATGCTTAGGAATCCAAACTTGTTTGAATTTCTGTTTCTTTGGATTATTCTAGCATTGTTTTTCATTATGACCAATCTTTTTACACACATTGCATGAAGGAATTTTCTTTTCAATTTTTTTTTTGCTTGATAGACTGTTTATTAGTTGAAGTTGTTCTTGCCTGTCGACAGGCACCATTCCATCTGTCGACAGGTGGCTTTTTCTTTTGTTTGTTGGGAACATTTTGTTTGGGTTGCAATATTTTGGTCTGAGATTGACTTGTGTTATGCTTTGTGGGAACATGCTTGCTTGTGCTTGGGCTAGGATTAACAAAGGAAGTGATCAATGACTCTCCTATTTTCTTTTGTTTGACAGGTTGATATCCTAACCCATGCTTGGTTACATGTATTTTAGCACCCAAAACCGCATCTAGATTTTGCTTTCCTTTTACAAATTTCATTAAGTCCTCAGATTTTTCTTTCAATTCTTTTTCAGTTTGTTCCAACTTTTTCTTTGTTTCTAGATGTTCTTCTTGAAGGAATTCAAGAGAATGGCTTAAACAGTCCTTTTCTTTTTGTGTTTCTTGTAATTTCATTTTCAAGCAATCCATCTCTTCACTATGAGTCTCTTCATCAACTTTCATCATTTCTATTTCTTTTGTCAGGAATGCAATTCGTTCATCGTTATTTTTATCATGCACAAGGGAGTTGCATTTCTTTTTCAATGCCTTATTTTCAGATCTATATTCACAAAATTTTCAAATAGAGTAGTGTATGCTTCCTCCCATTCACTTGCAGTGTAATTATCAAATGAGAAGTTTACCTCGGTGGAGTCATCACTCCTTGCCATTAAGCATTTTACTTCTTCATCATCGGATGTTTCTTGTGCATCTTCATCTTCATCTTCATCACTCCAGGTTGCCAACATTGCTTTGGCTTTCTTGAAGATGAATTTTTCTTTCTTCAGCTTCTTCTTGAGTTCCGGGCATTCTCCTCTCATGTGCCCCTGTTTCTTGCATTCATAACAAACAATATCAGATTTTTTGTTGGACTCATATTTTGTGAAAAATTTTTCTTTTGGAAAGGTTTGGAGTTACTTGTGTCTCTCCTTTTGAACTTCAGAAATTTCTTGAATTGTCTAGTGAGCATTGCCATTTCATCATTATCACTCTCACTAGATGTCTCTTGCTCATCACTATCTTGTTGAATGGATTTCTTGGAGCTTGTTGATGTTTTGTTGGATGCTTTTAAAGCAATTGACTTCCTAGGATTTTCTTCTAATTCTTTTCTTTTGATGTTGATTTCATATGTCATTAAGGAGCCAATTAGTTCATCCAATTTCATTTTAGAAAGGTCTTTGGAATCCTCAATGACAGTGGCCTTAGTATTCCAAGATGAAGTAAGAGATCGAAGTATCTTTCTTACTAAGTCACTTTCAGAGTATTCTTTTTTAAGACCTTTTAGCCCGTTAATTATTAGCATGAATCTTGCAAACATGTCTGATATGTTTTCATCAGTTTTCATCTTGAACATTTCATATTCAGACACTAACATGCTAACTTTGGTTTCCCTTACCTCGGACGTACCTTCGTAGATGAGTTCAAGTTTGTCTCACATCTCTTGTGTTGTTGAGCATGTGGAGACTATTAAGAACTCCTTTGGATGCACCACACATTGCATCATGTTTAGTGCGCTCCAGTTGAGAGTTCCTTTAGCTATTTGGTCTTTCGTCCAGGTGTCTTCGTCCTCGGGCAACTCATATGGTCCCTTGCTGACTATTTTCCACAGCTCGTAATTTTGAGCTCTCAAAAATACCTGCATACGATTTTTCCAATAAGGATAGTCAGTGCCATCAAAATAGGGTGGCCTGGTTACTGAATGTCCCTCGGCCATATACCCTTTGCTAGAATCCATAAGATCGAGAATCTCTTGATCGCTAGATCAAATTACGAAAACTGTAAATCGGAGAAACCTCTCTCTGATACCAATTGAAGGGTTATGCGGAATAACACAATATGGTAATCTAGAAGGGGGGTTGAATAGATTACCACAATTTCTAATTACTGATGGCTTCTTTTCGGTGCTACAGCGATCTTAATGAAACTTGATTAGAATTCGATTGAATATAAGAAAGCTTGAGTTGATATAAATGAGAACAGGGTATCAAACGTGCGTATAAACAATGTGCCTGTAGACACCCATTTCTGACCTGTGAGTCGAGCAAATCCCTTGTCGTATCATTGATGCCCCACGTTGGCTCATCATCGTCAAGCTAGCTTTCTCCGATCATGACATCATTAGTTCATCGCCCTGGAGGACCCTTCCTGGTCAAAATCAATCTCTTTCACTATAAGCTCGCTGAGTATAAGGTCCGATGTTTCATCCCGAAGGCTGTGCATGGCTGATTGGACACATTACATGCCAAAATGCAAAAAACCATAAGGCGACAGGCCCTAGGTCGCCTTCCTGAAAACGACAGCCCCTATGTCGCCATCATAATTCCACATTTTAAATCTCAAAAAATTGCAAAATGACTTGAAGTCACCTTCCATATGAGGAAGGCGACATATCAAGCAGTCGCGTTCAGAAGGCGACACCTTGGCCGTCGCATTTTGGACCTTATACAGGAAACTCAATCCGAAGCCAACTTGGACCCATGCTATTGATGGTAATTGCTTCTTTTGGACGTCCAAATCAAGTCCAAATCCTCTCAAATTCGGAGCAGACCTTCCTAACATGTCCCTTTCCAAGTTCCAATAGCCCTTGCACAGCCATACTTACCCAGAGTCAGAATCTTGCCCATTATTCCTCTCAGACCCGAGTTGGGAATAATCACCCATAAGTACCTCGTTTCTGCATCTTTTTGGGCAAGGCCGGATTCTTTGGTTTGCTGAGCAAGAGAGCTTCATCTTCCACGAAGAGAGTTTTCCCTCCAAACGATCAGCAAGAGCCTTCCAGGGCGTTTTCCCATCGGCTATACAATCTCCTCTTCCTTCTTCTCTTTATTTCTTTGATTTCATGCATGCATAGCTTCGTTTTCTTTTTATCTTAGTATTAGATCACGACACACACACCTATTCTTAACACCCACAGGGGTTAAAAGCCCCAATCTCGTGAGTTCCCCCCATAATAGTTCATGATTTCATGCTTTTCATTGAATAGATCTTCTACACACGAGTTCTAATGGGTGTTCTGTTTGTTTAAATCACTTTGGCAGGTGTTTAAAGGTCAGAGCAAGGTGAGGCTCTTTCCCCTTGGCCGGCTGAGGAGCAGGAAGACGAAGAACCCAAGTCTCCATCCACTGAAGAAGAAGGCGACGATCACTGTGTCGCGATCAGGAAGGAGTCGTTGCCTACGTCGCGTTCAAATAAAAGCATCGCGACGCCTACACTATCGCTTTATCAGGTACGCTTTCTCTTCATCCTTCCTTTCCAAGGTAGTCAGTCCTCCATCTGAACATCAAGAGGCGACTGCGTTGGTGGCGATCACGGTCAGTTCCTAATCCCTTACATGTTCACATCATCTCAAAGGGGATACAAATCCCGTGATTACAGTGCCTACCAATCATCTATCGCAAAACGCGAACAAACCACAGGACACGATGATTTAAGGTGGTTCGGAGTACACAACTCGTGTATCCTACATCCACCGTCCACACACACACGCAGAAACGACTGCTTATGAGCGAGTTAAATACAACAACTCACACACACACACGTTGTCTGATGAACCACGATCAGAACAACCACAATTTCGTGGATCAAGCACAAGGGATGCTTGAAACACAATCACACACACACAATAGAATGGAAATTGTGAAATGGAGAAGAATTTAGAGTTGGGGAACAAATCCAGTTGGAATTCTTCTTGTGGATCGTCCAGATGCTCTTCAAACTTCGATTGGATGTAGACTGATCGATGTAGAAGGTTAAATTGACGACGATCCGGCTTCAACTCCGCATGGATGGTGATTCCACGATGATCTGGGCGGAGGATTGAAGCAGGGCAGCAAATTGGGGCTTTTCCTCTTGGTCCCTTGGAGGCTCTTGCTTGGGGGCTGCTTCTATGCGAATTTGGCTCCAAAAGGATGCTTATATAGTGTTAGGTAAAGGTGGGGGTCGTGGAGGAAGGAGACACCCAAGTGGGGCTGAAATTAGAATTTTTGAATTTCATGTTTCCGTCGTCTGTCGACAGGTGCACTTGCATCTGTCGACAGATGCACTCAGTCCATGATCAGTCTTGTTGGGTTGAGTGTGTTTTGGAACTTCCTAAAGTTGTAATTTAATGATATCCAATGAACATCACTCATACCTTGATTTTGATGATGACATACTGTGATATTGATGATGACATATTGTGATTTTAATGATGAGATATTGTGACATGTTGTGATTTTGATGATGATATGTTGAACATGTTATACATTTTCTACATATCACAATAATGCTTAAACAACATGTTTTTGATGTTTAATATCTCATATTTTAATGATAATATCTTGTACTAATGGTTTATGTGTTAAATTTTCAGGTTCACACATTTTTGTCTTGGTAGTGTCGACACTAGATCAAAGCAGATCGACACTAGTCCCAGATTCCAGAAGACCCAGTTGCCAGACTGGGACAACAGGTCGACACTAGCTCAAAGCAGGTCGACACTAGTCCCAGATTCCAGAAGGGCAGGTCGACACTAGCTCAGGGTAGGTCGACACTAGACCTAGTTTCCAGCATACCAGCTTGCAGAAATGGGACAGCAGGTCGACACTAGTTCAGGGCAGGTCGACACACTCCGACTGAAAGTCAAAATCGTGAATTTCTCTGTACACGTGGCTGATTGGGATTTAGGGGATTTGACCTAGGGTTCCGTGCCCATGTACCCCAAGGCACTTTATGGACATATGGGGCTATAAATACCCATGTTCCTTGTACCCCAAAGGTAAGAGAGCCCATACACTCCTGAAGAACCTTTTTGGCGGATGAAAGGTGCTCTCCAGATCTGTCTCCATCTCCAGAAGCTACAAGCCACCCTTTCAAGAGGAAAGACAAGGGAATCAAGGGGAATCCCTGGAGAGAAGGTTGCTGTGCAAGGCAAGGGAGCAGATCCAACTGAAGAGGCTCAGGAGAAGAAGGATTTCTGGCATTTCAGATGCCATCAAAGCAGAGTATCGCCAAGTGAGGAGAATCTTCATCGATTTCCATCAAGGCTCCTCAATTGAAGCGTCTGCAAGGCCTCTTCATCGAAGAACACTCATTCTACATCTAATTCCCTCATCTCAGAGTTTGTTCTTCCTTATTTCATCTGTGATATTTGTGCATGAAGTTCTGCACAAATTTCTGTGTACGAATCTGTCTTGAATCAGATCATTGCTAGAGGATCTGATCTCTTTTGTGTTTGATCTAGCCTTTGTACTCTGAGCCGTCGAGCTCAGGTTTGTGAGTCGTCGCACTCACTGTGTGGTTTGAGCCGTCGTGCTCAATTTGGAGTCGCCGTACTCCGGTTGTTGTTTGAGCCGTCGTGCTCAGTTTGGAGTCGTCGTGCTCCAGGTGTTTCTTGAGTCATCGTGCTCAAGGGTGTTTGGAGTCGTCGTGCTCCAGGTGTTTCTTGAGTCGTCGTGCTCAAGGGTGTTTGGAGTCGTCGTGCTCCTGTGTGAGTTGTACTCAAGGTTTTTGAGTAGTGTGGCCTCACTGTGTGAGGGGTGGATGTAGGAGTCACTGGAGGTGATTTCCGAACCACCTAAAAAAACCCTCTGTGCAGTGGTTTGAATTGTGGTTTGCCTTTATATCTCGCTAGATGCATGCATAGGGATTTCGTTCACACTAGTAATTAATTTGCTCACACACACTAATCACACTTCAGATCAGTAAATTGTTTGGGTGATTTGATCTCTGATTCAAAGTAATTTTAAATTGCTTAAGCTTCCGCGTTAATTGGTGTTAGATCTATTCAACCCCCCCTTCTAGATCTGATCCATCCACCCATCCGTTCCTAACAATTGGTATCAGAGCGGGTTAATGTCTATCTCTGATCTGATTTGATTGCTTCTGTTTGATCTCTGTGTTAATTGCTTGAATTGGTTGCTTGCTCTTTCACCATCTCATTCTAATTGATGGATTCTCGAGGATTTGTAGCCGAAGGCCATTCCATTAATAGACCACCATACTTTGATGGGTCTGATTATTCATACTGGAAAAATCGCATGCAAGTTTTTCTTAGGGCTCAAAACTATGAAATCTGGAGGATAGTTGAAGTGGGTCCTTATGAAAATCAGGGAGATGAGGAAAATTGGACTAGAGAGCAGATTAGGAAAGCTACTCTTAATTACAGTGCCATGAACATGCTTCAGTGTGCAGTCCACCCTAAAGAATATTCAAGAATATCCATGTGTAAATCTGCTAAAGAAATGTGGGATAAACTTGAATTGATGTATGAGGGAACATCTCAAGTTAGGGAAATCAAAGCAAACATACTTGTTTCTGAATATGAATTGTTTATGATGAAATCTGATGAATCGATTTCTGAAATGTTTGCTAGGTTTATGATAATTTCAATGGACTGAAGGCATTAGGTAAGGAATACACTGATGCTGATCTGGTAAGAAAAACATTGCGCTCTCTATCATCTGTTTGGCACACAAAGGCTACAGTGGTTGAAGATTCTAAGGATTTATCCAAAATCTCATTGGATGAACTCATAGGATCTTTAATGACTTATGAAATAAATCTGAAGAGAAATGAAGAACACATGCTTAAGGCTAAACCAGTAGCACTTAAGGCTTCATCAAGCATCAAAGAGAAAAATCAAGAAACATCAAGTTCTGATGAGTCTGAGTTTAATGAAGATGAACTTGACATCATGACTAGACAATTCAGAAAATTTTTAAAATCAAGAAGAAGAAGATTCAATGAAAAGAAACAATATTCTTCTAATAAAAGAATGTCTCTTCTTCAAATTGTAATGATAGTAGAAATCAAAAAACTGATGAAGATATTGATTGCTACAGGTACAACAAGAAAGGACACATGAAAGGTGAGTGTCCTGAGATCAAAAAGGACAAATATGAGAAGAACAACAAATTGAAGAAGCCAAAAGCCATGATTGCAACTTGGTCGGATGAAGACCAAAGTGAGGATGATGAAGAGAACTCTTCAAGTTCAGCAAATGAGGAGTTATGCTTCATGGCTAACAGAAGTGATGGAAAGAACTCACAAAGAAAAGGAGAAAAAAGAACTCAGAAAACTATGGCTCTCACAGCAAAGTTTAAGAGTTCAGAACACTCTTCATCCTCTTCAGAACACAAGAGTTCAAATGGGTCTAAAAGGTCAGGTAAATCAACTCCAGATCCATTTGTGTATTTCAATTCTGATTCTGATGAAGATGAGGGTATGTCTTATGCTGAAATGATTAAATTCTGTGAAAAGATACAAAGTCTTAATGTACAACTGAACACTAAAAATAAAGACTTGAAAAAGACTTTAAAACATTGCCTTAAAGAAAGTGAAAACTTGAAAAATACACTTGAATTGCTCCAGAAAAATGACAAAGATCCTTCAGAAGAAATTGAGAATTTGAAAAATGAAGTTGAAAAATTAAATTCTGAAAAAGAAAATTTGGAAGATGAAGTCCAAATCTGTGAAACTAAATTGAATGGATTGAAGGAAAACCATGAGCTATTGAAATCAAAAGTCATTGATCTGGAAAATGAAAAAAAGAATTGATTGATCTCAATAACAATTTCAAATTTGATAATGATCAATTAAAGAAACAAATCTCTAATATGGCTCATGATCATCAAATAAATGAGAGATGCAAACAACTTGTTGAAGAAAATTGTCACTTAAAAAGGAAGATTGAAGGCTTGTTCCATGACAGACCATTGGAGAATGAATGTAGCAATTTGAGTAATAAAATTTCTGACTTGAAAAACAAATTGCTCAATTTGAAAATGAAAAGAACAAGATGAAAAATGGTTTGGATGTCATGCTAAACAAGCTTCAAACTTCAGAAAAAGAAGTTGTGGCATTAAAAGCTGAAAAATAGAAGATTCAAAATGAATTGAAGAACACAAGTCTTGCTTCTGTTAAAACTAAGAAAAATGAAAAGAAAAGCACAATAACATTTGTTAAATCTGCTGCGAACAAGAACTCTTCTAATTCTAATGAAAACTAGTGAAAGTTCTTGTTCAGAAACAGACAGGGAAAGAGAGGAATGCTACTGTCAAGAGACTCATCTACTTCCTCCATCAATTCAAAAAGCTCCAAGGCAAGTTCCAAATTCACATCATGTCAAGAGCCACCAAAAGGTACCTCCTTCCCCTCATGGTAAGCCTCCTCACATAAAAAGGAGATTCCAGCAAATGCACAAATGCCAAGGTAAGTATCAGGTAAAAAATGCTCTCATTTGCTTTCACTGTAATAAACCTGGTCATCTTGCCAAACATTGTTGGAATAGAAATCAAAATTTCAATAAACATGTCAAATCAGTCCAATGCTTCCATTGTCATAAAATTGGTCATATTCTAGGGACTGTTGGTACATAAATGATTTTGTTGTGCATGCTCAGAAATTTCAGTCTAATGCACATGCTCATACACATAGGAATAAACATCATGTTCATACTGAAAATGTTCAAAAATTCCATGTGTGTAGGCATAGAAATGTTGCACAAAATCATTTTGTTTCTGCTCATATAAAAATCCAAAAAATAGAAAACTTCATGAAAATATAGATGCATTGATCAAGGCAAAAAGAAAATCTGGAACTAATTCTGCTCATAGTTCTATCAATGAAAGAAATGCATCTATACAAAAATTAAAAGTATTTTGGATTCAGAAATCCTTGTTGCAATCTAACATTGATTTCATTGCAGGACCCAAGCAAGTGTGGGTCCCAAAACCAGCTTGATCAGCAAGCTAAGGAGTCTTGCAGCCATACATTGTAAATGGATTCAAGATATTGGTTGTGCAAGACTAGAAATGATTGGAGAACACAGGTAAAATCTTTGAGAAAGAAATGAAGACTGTTCAGGTAAAATTTCTTTATCATTTCAAACTTGAATTGCTTGAATTGGAATGAATGTTTAATTTTTATCTGAACAATGAGAAATGTGTTTCAATGCTACTCCCAACGATGAACTTTATGTCATAACAATTGGAATCATGTTTATGTTATCATTCTTGCTTAACTATGACTATGATTCTGTGTGCATGCCAACTGATTTGACTTCTTGGTATATCAAATGATGACATGTGGAAAAACAAGTTATGCTTGTTTGGAAACTATCATTATGCGTGAGTAAAATACTCCGCCAAGTACCAAAAGTCATGTTATGCTTAAAGCTAATTGTGCTCATAATCATGTGTGAATTGCTTGCTAACTTTTTCATTCCATGCACATATTAAGGGGGAGTAAATTTGAAAAAGTGCAAAAAAATTTCAATAAATGCAATGAATTTCATGCTAAAAATAAAGTGTAATTGACTCTTTTTGCAGTGACTATGTGGTATATCAAATGGTGAAATGTGAAAGGACAAGTTAGGCTTGTCTGGAAACTATCATCATGCGTGAGAAAAATTCTCCGCCAAGTATCAATAGTCTTTTCTGCATAAAGGTCATCAAGCAAAATGAAAATCTCAAAAACTTTATTTTGAGTCTTTGCAAAATTCTTCTCCTTCAATAAATTGTCTGTTGATATATGCTTGATCATGTTCATACTCTTTCTGTGCAAATTGCTTGGAATGAACATATCTGAATTGCTTAAATGATCATTTCATATCATGCATATCTTATGGGGGAGTGAATTCGAAAGAATCTTTGAGTGAAATGCTGGAAAATTTGCTGGAAAAATATTCTGTCATATATGATTCATCATCAACTCCCATTCAGTTTGTTGACAAATATTCTTACTCATAAATTCCTCACTCTCACATTGCATTGGTATTCTTGGTATATCAAATAGTGATTTGAAGAAAGACAAGTTAAGCTTGTCTGGACACTTTCACTATGCGTGAGTATATGTCTCCGCCAAGTATCAAGATTCCTTTATGCAATCGTTGAGGGGGAGTATTTGTTGAGGGGGAGTTATTGTCTATTCTTCACTAATTTCTCTTGACAATTGTTGTCTATCTTGAACCCCAAAATCATCAGAATTTTTGAGTCCTTGTGCTATTTTCTTATGAGAGAATTAAGACATTGAAACTAAACTCATTGTGCATTTAGTTTAATTTCAAAGATTCAGTATCATTTCAAGGTCAAGCAATCTTAATACTGAATGTTTTTAAAATGATTTGCAAAACACTATTATAGGCACATGAGTGGCTTTAATATTTCACATGTGTATGTTTAAGCTTTATTTTTACCACATGTTAAGAATAATATTTCTAAATTCATAGTCATGATTTTCTGGTCAAAGCAAAATATTCCTGTAAAATGTCAAAAGAAAAATGATCAATCTGGAAAGATACAAACAGAGCAATGCAAATGCTTGAACCACTGAGTAACCGGGCCATTTCACCTGACAAGTGATTTGTTTCGCGTCAAAAAGTGGAAATCAAAATTTTCAACTCTGTATAAGATAATGAAAGTTAAACCACTGAGTAATCAGGAGGTCTTGCATCTGATCAATGTGATGTCTTGCACTGAAAAGTGAGATTTAACTAATTTATTCTTGTATTCTTTCCTAGTGAAATTGAAGGAAAATCAAAAAGACGGATAGAAAAGCTTAAGACCTTAATTAAGTTCATGTTTACTATGTTTAGACCTATTATTTTACATTGTGTTAAACTTAAAGCTCCTAACGTCCTTGTTAAATACTTCTGCTCACTCATATAGGTCACTTTATTTCACATGTGCATCATTATTTTAACCACATTCAGATTATTGTAATTTGCTATTCTTTGTGTTGAGTGTGTCTTTGTGATTAAACTTTGTTGCACAATAACAAAACACAATAATTTCTCTCAACTGATAATATCACTTTGCCTCACTTATTTTGAATGCCTCTGACCATTTATTTCCTACATTTCACTTCTTGATCTCCTACAATCTTTGTTTCTCTTTCTTGTATATCCTTTTGATGCTGTCAAAAAGGGGGAGAAAAGACACATCAAAAAGGGGGAGAAAAGGGCTTTCCAAAAAGGGGGAGAAAAGGCCTTCAAAGGGGAGAAAGTTCTTTAAAGGAGAAGTATATGGTCAAAGGAGGAATTATTGCAGTCAAGGGAGTCAAGATATTGGGAGATTGTGCATATGTTTTGTCATCATCAAAAAGGGGGAGATTGTTGGGTTGAGTGTGTTTTGGAACTTCCTAAAGTTGTAATTTAATGATATCCAATGAACATCACTCATACCTTGATTTTGATGATGACATACTGTGGTATTGATGATGACATATTGTGATTTTAATGATGAGATATTGTGACATGTTGTGATTTTGATGATGATATATTAAACATGTTATACATTTTCTACATATCACAATAATGCTTAAACAACATGTTTTTGATGTTTAATATCTCATATTTTAATGATAATATCTTGTACTAATGGTTTATGTGTTAAATTTTCAGGTTCACACAATTTTGTCTTGGTAGTGTCGACACTAGATCAAAGCAGGTCGACACTAGTCCCAGATTCCAGAAGACCCAGTTGCCAGACTGGGACAGCAGGTCGACACTAGCTCAAAGCAGGTCGACACTAGTCCCAGATTCCAGAAGGGCAGGTCGACACTAGCTCAGGGCAGGTCGACACTAGACCCAGTTTCCAGCAAACTAGCTTGCAGAAATGGGACACCAGGTCGACACTAGTTCAGGGCAGGTCGACACACTCCGGCTGAAAGTCAAAATCGTGAATTTCTCTGTACACGTGGCTGATTGGGATTTAGGGGATTTGACCTAGGGTTCCGTGCCCATGTACCCCAAGGCACTTTATGGACATATGGGGCTATAAATACCCATGTTCCTTGTACCCCAAAGGTAAGAGAGCCCATACACTCCCTGAAGAACCTTTTTGGCGGATGAAAGGGGCTCTCCAGATCTGTCTCCATCTCCAGAAGCTACAAGCCATCCTTTCAAGAGGAAACAAGGGAATCAAGTGGAATCCCTGGAGAGAAGGTTGTTGTGCAAGGTAAGGGAGCAGATCCAACTGAAGAGGCTCAGGAGAAGAAGGATTTCTGGCATTTCAGATGCCATCAAAGCAGAGTATCGCCAAGTGAGGAGAATCTTCATCGATTTCCATCAAGGCTCCTCAATTGAAGCGTCTGCAAGGCCTCTTCATCGAAGAACACTCATTCTACATCTAATTGCCTCATCTCAGAGTTTGTTCTTCCTTATTTCATCTGTGATATTTGTGCATGAAGTTCTGCACAAATTTCTGTGTACGAATCTGTCGTGAATCAGATCATTGCTAGAGGATTTGATCTCTTTTGTGTTTGATCTAGCCTTTGTACTCTGAGCCATCGAGGTCAGGTTTGTGAGTCGTCGCACTCACTGTGTGGTTTGAGCCGTCGTGCTCAATTTGGAGTCGACGTACTCCGGTTGTTGTTTGAGCCGTCGTGCTCAGTTTGGAGTCGTCGTGCTCCAGGTGTTTCTTGAGTCGTCGTGCTCAATGGTGTTTGGAGTCGTCGTGCTCCTGTATGAGTTGTACTCAAGGTTTTTGAGTAGTGTGGCCTCACTGTGTGAGGGGTGGACGTAGGAGTCACTGGAGGTGATTTCCGAACCACCTAAAAACCCTCTGTGCAATGGTTTGAATTGTGGTTTGCCTTTATATCTCGCTAGATGCATGCATAGGGATTTTGCTCACACTACTAATTAATTTGCTCACACACACTAATCACACTTCAGATCAGTAAATTGTTTGGGTGATTTGATCTCTGATTCAAAGTAATTTTAAATTGCTTAAGCTTCCGCGTTAATTGGTGTTAGATCTATTCAACCCCCCCTTCTAGATCTGATCCATCCACCCATCCGTTCCTAACAAGTCTGAGAACTGGATTTCAGAAATCTGAACTTCTGGGTGTATCTGTCGACATGTAATTTGCATCTGTCGACAGGTGCACTCAGGGATACAAAACTGAAGTCTGTCTTGGGTTGTCTGTGTGTATCTGTCGACACATACCCTGGGCCTGTCGACAGATACACTTCTTTGACATTACCTTGGTCTGTTTGCTCATCTCTTTGATGCTCCATCTTTCATGCTTGTGCACCTACATGTAATACATTGTATGATTTAGCAATATTTAACATAATCATTTTCATGGTGTTTTTCATGTTAATTAACACATCAATTTTGCATTAAATCAATGTTCAAGGATATTATTGTGATCATCAAAAACATGATATATTGAAAACCCAACAAAAGGTAGACAGACAGATATGCTAAAAAGGTGAAGTATGGGTCTGTCAGTGGTAGGTGAGTCCTGTAAGATGCCATGCGCCTGAGAAATCATTAATGCATAGTGTCTATTGAATCCAGCAAAATTCGGAGCAAAGGCATTGAACAACTCAAGGATTATTTCTTAAAATATATCAGAAGTGTCATGAGCAGGATTTAAATGAATACTTAAAGACTGATATGACTTGTTCTGACAGAGAATAAAATAATAGGATAATGACAGTTTTGATGAATCAATAAGATATTGAAAGTTTATTAAAAAGATGTATGAAAAGATTTGGAGATAAACTTGCATTAGGTGTTAAGCCTAAAAAGGATCAGAAGAGAGTTTTAAGTACAGAGTTAATCAGTGAAGTTGAATCCAAAGGAACATGTAATTCGACTGAAGAAATAGGAGTGATTCGACTTTAGTAATCGAATACCATATAGATTGTTTACTGAAGCATTTGACTGTGGCAGTCGAAGAAGACAGATGGATATAGAAAGGCATTTGACTGTAACAGTCGGAGTCATCGGTCGAATCAACTAGAGGATTATATGAAGCATTCGACTGTACCAGTCAGAGACATAAGTCGAATCAAGTAGAATATTATATGAAGCATTTGATTGTACCAGTCGGAGACATAAGTCGAATCAAGTATAAAGTTGTGACCTTAGAAAAATTTGAAGATTGTTTAGCTTCGATTCTGAAGGAGTCGGATTTGACATTCGAAGTGAACAGTCGAATTTAGTAGGACATAGAGAGAGTCTGTGGACTTAGAAAAATTTCGAGATGGAGGTAAGGTCTTGAAATGTATATGTATGATTTTTGTGATATATAATTACTATATTTGCTTTGTAGAAAGTTTATTTTAAAGAGTTTTGTCATAGCAAAAACAATAGATATATTAATTTAAGAAAATTCTTAAACTCCTTATGGTAGTTGCTCAACAATTCTCTCCCTTTTTGTTAATGACAAAAAATTTTAAATTGACAGTAAAAAGCATAAGTGAAGTGTGAATATGCGGCTGTCTCTCCCCCTTTGTGGCATTAACATAAAGGAAATCATCACAAAGATACACAATGTTGCATTCAGAAATGGCAATCATTAAACACAAGATGTAAAATAGTGCATGACAAAGAGATTTGATATATAGCAGAAATTGTTTATAAATTACACAGTTCTCAAAATATAAAGAAAGTTGATCAAGACCTAGACAAAGAACTAGGCAAGTACAAAGATCTGGGAATTTGAGACAAAAAAGGTTTGAGAAGGTCCCAGAGCTTTGTCTCATTTTCACAAAAGAAAATTTCAAACAAAGAGAGGTCAATGTTGTAGGAGGGATTAGTAGTAGGTAGTTTCTTATGAGATTTGATGTGGCGCCTATGGAACCAGCCTATCTTGTAGAGAAAATTTTCCCTGCTCAGATGAAACTTGAGGGAAACAAACTTTTTAGAGGCTGTAAGAAGAAGAAAATCATGGACAGTGATGTTCCAGTGTAGGCCTCGGTCCACAGCTGCATCTTTGGCTTGATAATATACTATGTACCTCTGAGCCCATTTATGACCAATGTTTTTCCTTAGATCTTTAAGACTCTTGGACTGGAATTCATAAAGAGAGAGCTTCATCTTTTCACAGTCAGAGTGGTAAGAGGGATATGCAGCTGCCCACTGATCTTCATTGAATCTTTCAGATTTAGCAAAACATAACTTGAAATCCAACAGATGATGGGGGTTCCTAGAGATTTGAAGGAACACAAATCTTTGGAAAGACAATTTGAGCTTGTATTTAATTTTGAACCTGGTGGTAATGCGGATGAATCTGTTGAATACTACTTCAACAAAATCCCTTCTGAAGGAGACTGCTCCTATAAAGGATGGATGCAGTCCATAGGGTAAGGCCACAGTCATGGAGGGAATGATTTCTCTTGACCTCTTAGCAGATTGTCCCATTGGCCTTTAGAAACATCAGGCAATCCTAATTTGAATCTTTCGAAATTCAAAGTCTTCATTCTGGTGTACTTGGCCTGAGAGTCCTGGATAAAATGTCCAAACATATCATGAAACCTCAAGGATAGGTGATGTTAGACAGTTAAAAATTGGTTTCTAGATTGAGTTTGCTGATATTTGGCTGCTTCTCCTGGATAGAGATCAAGGAACTCCTTAGGAGTCAAGCTATGACTTTTTTGAGAGATAAGTTGAAGTTCCTCTATAGAGATTTGGGTAGTCCTGAGAAGAGTAGGTAGCCAATGTTCAAAGGTGAACCCTGGCATGTTATGGACTTCAAGAAAGGCTCGAATAGCCAGATATTCTCTGAATAGATTCATGTGATGTTCAGAGTGGTAGATGAAAGCATACGAAAAGGGTGGAAGGAGTTTAGAAGGATTGTCTCCAAGCTTAGGTCCACTAGATGAGGAGAGCTGAATACTGGGAAGTATTTCAGCTAGATGGAGAAGTGTTTTCTTGGAGTATGTTCTTGAGGCAGTGGGAAGGCAAGAGAAATACTGAGGAGGTTGAGTGGAAAGAGTGAGAGAAAGAGATTTGGGAGGTTTCAACTGGTATTTCATTGGGTAGATTTTGAATTTGATATCCTGGTGGAATGGATCCATAGGAATAGTTGCAAGTGGAGGAGGATTCGAAGAAGTGGATTGTGAGGGAATTTTAGTGGTGAGAGGAGTAGGTGCAGAGGGTGCAGTGGGTTGAGGCTTAGCTGAAGTTGGCTTTTTAGGCTCTGGAGGAGGCTTAACAGATGGAGCTGGAGAGGAATGAACTTGTCTAGAAGGAGGATGAGGGAAGACTGGATCACCATTTTTGATCAGTCTGCGCTTCACTTTCCTCTTGAAGGTTTGCAAGTTAGGACTCAACTCCAGGGGTCTCTTAGCCGAAGATTTTATCTGGGAAGCCTGCCTGGGCTGGGAAACCTCAGCTTCTGCCACTGCCACTGACTGCTTTTTTGACACAGACTCCTATTGATGCTCCTCTTGAGGTTGAAACACTATCATAGCTAAGCCTGCTTCTTGCTCTAAATCTTTCTGCTGCTCATGAGGCTGCTCCTCCACACTCTGCTACTTGACCTGAGGCTCAGGCTCCTTGGATTGATCAATAGAAGGTTCAACAAGTTCTTGAACCAGGGATTCTGGCTCCTGGTCCAGCTGTTGCTCAGGTTGCTGCTCAACCTACTGGTATAGATCTTCTGTGGACTGTTGTTCTTAAGCTGGCTTTTCAGGTTCTGGAGGCTCTTGAAACTGAACAGGTACTTCTGGCTGCTGAGAGGATGAGGGCCCTGATGGCCGAGAAGTGCCCTGCTGGCACACTAACTGAAGCAGCAAATCTTTCATTTTCTTAACCTCATCAGACAAACTATCAAACTTGACACCAATAAACTCTATCTGCATTTGAAGAACTGAAAGACTTTCCTGTTGCTTGCTCAATAAATCCAAAATGGAGTTAATACTGTTGCTACTCTCCCCCTGAGACCTTGGCCGGTCTCAAACTGAGAAGGGGAGAAGAGATGCTCTCTCTCTTCAAACTCTACTTATGCAGGGATGCCATCTGATGCAATGCCTCTGCCTCTGATTTCTCTTAATACTTCATTGATTATTTCCTCAGGACCATCTGGTTCAGGAAAAGAGGAGGAAATAGGAACTTGAGCTTCTTGCTCTTGGGTCTGAACATGCACTTCAGGCTCTATCTCTTGTTGAACTATTTGAGGAGCAGGAGGAACAAGAGATTCATAAGAAAATACTTCATGATCACATTCTGGCACTGAGTCTTTTACCCAAAGAATTTGCTTTTTATTAACCAAGGAGTAGTGACTCCTTCTCAAGGTAGTGATCCCTATCTTTTCTTTTATTCCAACAGATATTTCTCCTGACAGATCCACTGAGTGTCTTTTGAATATCAGGGAGAGCAAAGGACCATAGGGAAAAGATTCTTGGAGATTCTTAGCAGCAATCATTCTATCTAAGATAATTCCAGCTAAATTTACTTTGTGCCTCTGAATTTCCCAAAATAACAAGTTCCCATCTCTAGAGGTGATAGAAGAGTGGGTTCCTGCTCTAGGGGTCACAATATTGGAAATCACAGAATAAATCAATCTCTTTTCCGCTGACAGCTCATTCACTGAAAGACCTTTCTTACTTATAGAGGCCAAACTCCCAATGATGCCTAGCTTTTGCTTTTCCAAAGAAATTACTTCATTAAGCTTATGTCCGGAGTTTGGACAATCCAATATCTCAACCAATAGCTCCTCAGAAATAGATATTTTGGTCCCTTTGACATTAGCCAAACACTGAACTTGCAGAAGAGATTTCCATGGTTACATAAAATGTTCTAACGGCATTCTCTACAACGGGTTCTGAAATCTGGCACAGCTTGGTCCAACCCATGGCATTGAGGGTGTCCTCTACCCATGCAAGACTTCCAGTAAGACGGGAGAAATCTACAACCTTCCCTGAGCAAATGGGAATCTTAGCCAGTCTCACTAGTTGATCAGGGGTCATCTGGGTGGATTCCGGAGCCCTAGATGAAGCCATCTAGAAAAGGAGATGAACAGGACTCAGGGAACTAGCAGAGGAGTGATAGAAATGCAAAGGAGAGTTCTAAGATCCTACCTTTCTTTGAGGAGGATGGAGATTTTAGGGTTCTTCAGAAGTCCTCGCCAGAGAACAGTAAGGGCGCAAAGAAGCAGAAGAAGACAAGAAAGTTGAAGACAAATTTCGAAAGGGTGTCTTCAAAAGGAGTCGGGGTTTTCTTTTATAAGGAAAGACAAGATAACTGCCCCTATATTTCAGGATGAACGGACGGGATTAATGATTTGACCGTTTAAGACATGAAAGGATGCGT
Organism: Colocasia esculenta; assembly: GCA_014218235.1. NCBI lineage: Eukaryota > Viridiplantae > Streptophyta > Magnoliopsida > Alismatales > Araceae > Colocasia > Colocasia esculenta. The sequence goes on along the minus strand of CM024763.1, from coordinate 91,196,693 downwards.
CTTAAAAGAGTGTCAGTTACATAATTTTAAATTATAAGCGCCTTTTCACGATTTCATGATAAGTCGAATCATGTATTCAACTGCATCAGTCGAATGCAAGAATTAAAACATAATTCGAATGCATAAGTCGAATGTTTGGGACTTAGAATTTTCAGGATGATTTTTCACAGAGTTCATTCAACACAATGTTATCATACAATTCAAATGTCATTTTACTTTGGTAATTTAATGAAGATTACACATACCTATTTCTCTTCTAATAGATGTGAATCTATCCTCAGAAAGAGGTTTTGTAAAAATATCAGCAAGTTGGTTTTCTGTAGAAACAAATTCAAGTAAAATATTGTCATTACTTACATGATCCCTGATGAAGTGATGTCTAACCTCAATATGCTTGGTTCTTGAGTGTTGGATAGGATTCTTGGTCAAATTTATTGCGCTTGTGTTGTCACATAGCATTGGGATTTCTTGGAGTTGATGACCATAGTCTTCCAGTTGGTGCTTGACCCACAAGAATTGAGTACAGCAACTTCCAGCTGCAATGTATTCAGCTTCTGTGGTGGATAAAGCTACTAGTTCTGCTTTCTGGAGGACCAAGATATCAAACACCCTGCAAGAATTTGACAAGTGTCACTGGTGCTTTTCCTATCTATTTTACATCCAGCATAGTAAGCATCACTATATCCAATTAGCTTGAAATCTGAACATCTGGGATACCATAAGCCTAACTTACTGGTATTTATAAGATATCTAAAAATTCTTTTAACAGCATGAACATGAGATTCTTTTGGATCAGCTTGGAATCTTGCACATAAACATACACTGAACATTATATCTGGTCTACTGGCAGTAAGATAGAGCAGTGATCCAATCATTCCTCTATAGATCTTTTGATCTACCTTTTTACCAAGAGGATCACTATCTAACTTAATACATGAGCTCATGGGTGTTCCTAAAGGCTTACACTTATCAAAACCATATTTAGAAAGTAAATCGAAAATATATTTGGTTTGACAAATGTGAGTTCCTTCCTTGGTCGACTTTATTTGCAACCCAAGAAAATAATTTAGTTCACCCATCATACTCATTTCAAACTCACTTTGCATCAAATTTTCAAAGAACTTACAAAGTGATTCATTAGTAGAACCAAAGATAATGCCATCAACATAGATCTGCACAATTAAGATTCCATCTGAAAATTTCTTTATAAATAGTGTGCTATCTACTCTACCTCTTATAAAATCATGTGATATAAGATAAGCACTTAATCTTTCATACCAAGCTCTTGGAGCTTGTTTCAGACCATACAGTGCTTTCTTTAAATGGAAAACATGATTAGGATAAGTAGTATCTTCAAAACCAGGTGGTTGCTCAACATATACTTCTTCTTTAATAAAACCATTCAGAAATACACTTTTAACATCCATTTGGAACAAATTAATATTAAGAGAACAAACATAGGCTAATAAAATTCGGATTGCCTCTAATCTAGCTACTGGAGCATAGGTTTCATCAAAGTCTATGCCTTCCTCTTGGGAATATCCTTGAGCAACAAGTCTGGCCTTGTTTCTAGTAATCACCCTGATTCATCCATCTTTTTTTTGAAAACCCATCTGGTTCCAATAACTAGATGGTTAGAAGGTCTAGGTACAAGAGTCCAAACCTCACTGCGTTGGAACTGATTAAGTTCCTCTTGCATAGCAAGGATCCAAGATTCATCTCTCAGAGTATCATTGATTGTCTTAGGCTCTATTTAAGAAACTAAAGCAGAAAAGTCACAAGGAATTTGCATACCTCTTGTTCTTACTCTATCTTGAGGATCACCTATAATGTTTTCTCTTGGATGATCTCGGTGATACCTTAAGTTTCTAGGTAGCCCTTCTCGTGGTTCTTCTAGTTGTTGAAGATCTTCTAATGGGGGATCTTCTAGTTCTTCATCTTTACCTTCTTCTTCAAGAGAAGTCTTTTCTAAATCCCTGCAAAGATCATCAATACATTCTTCTTCTTCTTCTATCCTTTTGATAGAAGGGTTAGTTTCATCAAATAGTATATGCACAGATTGTTCTATGGTTAATGTCCTTCTATTGAATACTTTATAACTTGTAGGTTTTGAAATATATCCTAACAGGAAACCTTCATCACTTTTAACATCTAATTTTTCTAAATTGTCCTTACCATTATTTAAAATAAAATACTTACAGCCAAAAGGTCGAAGATGACTGATGTTGGGCTTCTTTCCCTTGTAGAGTTCATAAGGAGTCTTCTTTAGAATGGGTCTGATCATGCACCTGTTGATGATGTAGCAGGCTGTATTGACTGCCTCTGCCCAGAAATATTTTGGTAAGTTATACTCATTCAACATTGTTCTGGTCATATCCAGTAGTGTCCTATTCTTTCTTTCTGCTACTCCATTTTCCTGAGGTGTTCTTGGTGCTAAGTTATGCTCAATCCCATTTTCTTCACAGAATTTCATGAATTATTCATTTTTGAATTCGCCTCCATGATCAGATCTAATGCTTGTAATCTGAAATTTCTGATTTTTCTGAACTATCTTACTGAATTTTAGAAATGCTTGAAAGGCTTCAGATTTGGCTTCTAGAAAAGACACTCAAGTGTATCTTGAGTAGTCATCAACTAATACATAGCCATAAACTTTTCCTCCAAGACTGACTATCCTCATAAGTCCAAACAAATCCATGTGAATTAATTACAAAGGCTTGGAAGTTGTAACTATTTTCTTGGACTGAAATGAGGTCTTGGTCTATTTTCCTTTTGCACAAGCTGAACAAATTCTAGATTTCTTTAGTTTCATTTTTGGAAGCCCCTCAACCAGATCATGCTTTATTAACTTCTTGATCACTGAGGTGCTTGCATGACCAAGTCTTCTATGCCACAACTCAGACTCTTCACTTTTGGTGATTGCAAGGCACAAGTTTACTTCTCTTAATTCTGCCAATTGCAAAGTGTACAGGTTCTTTACCCTTTGAGCTTCGAAAACTATCTTGTCATCTTTCTGGATGATACACTTATCATTCTGAAAGTTTACTGTATGCCCTTTATCACATAATTGACTAATACTTATCAGATTATGCTTCAGACCTTCTACATGCATGACATCTTCAATTAGGTTCTTTTCTTTAGTACTAATTGTTCCACATCCTATCACTTTTCCTTTTCCATTATCACCATATGTGACTTGACCACTTTCTTCTATAAAACTTGTGAATAGCTTTCTATCCCCTGTCATGTGCCTTGAGCATCCACTGTCCAAATACCATTTGGATGCCCTCAGCCGACCCTGCAAACAAAATCAGGTTGTAACTTTTGGTACCCAAATTTTCTTGGGTCCTTGAAGGTTAGTTTTAGGAATCCATCTTAAATGTCTAGTGGTGCATGTGCTTACTGTGTGTCCTAATTGATTACAGTGACTACAGCATAAATCAAAAGCATTCTTCATATATGCAAAACTGTTAGATTTTTGTTTTTGTTTGTACACATATTGATTTACTTCTTTGGTATTTTTGACTTTCTTTTCTGCTACAAATTTAGGGGTTGGATACACTTGAGGATGAATAATGTTTTCTTCATTTTGTGGAGGTGTGTATCCTAATCCATATTTCTTCTTTCCTATTCTAGAACCTTTTAAATTAACAATAAAGAAGTTTTGCACTTAGAAATCTTTTCTATGGTAGCTTTTAGATAATTATTTTCCTCTTGCATTTTTTCTTCATTTTAAGTTCATTAAGATGTGATTCAATTTTAAAAATTTTGCTATTTTTATTTTTTAAATCTTCACATAGTAGTTCATTGGTTCTTTTAGTTTCACTTAAACTTTTGTTTACCCTTTCTGTTTCATTTTTAAGAAATGTGTTAGCCTTTTCTTGGTTTAGTAGATTTAGTTTAACTATTTTTATTTGTTTTACTATTGTCTTATATTTTCATAAAGTTCATTGAAGGCATCTTCAAGGCTATCAGAATCGGATTCAGAACATGAAGTAAATGAGGTTTCTGAGTTTACCTACTCTAGTCCTGCCATGAGGGCTAGATTTGCCTTCTCTTCTTCTTCGGATTCTGAGCTGGAGGATTCTGAACTAGTTCCTTATTCATTGTCCCATGTTGCTGCCATTGCCTTCTTTTTTTACTTTCTGAACTTCTTTTCCTTGCCTTTCTTCTTGTCGAATTTTTCTGCTTGATCCTTCTTCTTGAGCTTGAGACATTCAAATTTGTAATGTCCTGGCTGATTACACTCATAGCAAGTTGGCTCTTTCTTCTTATCTTTCTTGAAAAATCTATTTGAGCCAAACTTCTTCTTCTTTGCAAGAATTCTCTGTCGTTTTCTTGAAAGCATAGCCTCATCATCACTGTCATCTGATTTTTCTTTTGAGTCTTCAGATGAGGAGGAATCTGCAATCTTCAAGGCATTTGAAATTTTCTTTTTCGAGGAATTTTCATAAAACCTTTCCATATTAATTTCATGAGCCATAAGGGATCCTATTAATTTATCAATAGACAATTGTGTTACGTCATATGCTTCCTCTATGGCTGTAACTTTAGGAGTCCAGACATTAGTTAGAGATCTTAATATTTTTCTAACTGTTTCTTCATTAGTTAGGATTTTTCCTAAGCACTTAATCCTACAATTATGTTGGAAAATCTGTTGTACATTTGAGTTATGTTCTCATTAGGGAGCATTTTGAACTATTCATATTGAGATACAAGTATATCTATCCTTATTTGTTTAACCCTATCTGTACCTTCATAGGTTACTTGAAGTTTATCCCACATCTCTTTAGTTGTTTTACATGCTGAAAGTCTGTTAAATTCTCTTTTAGACAGAGCACAACAAAGATAATTTTTTGCTTTGTAATTTAAAGACATGTTTCTTTTAGCTGCAATGGAAAGAGCGCAAGAAGAAGATTCTCCAAGGATTTGAAAGTCACCTTGTTCTATTACCTGCCATAAGTCGAAGTCAGTACCTCTGATGAAGCATTCCATTCGCATCTTCCAGTATTGTTAATCTTCACCATCAAGGAATGGTGGCCTTGTAACTGATTGGCCTTCATAGTTGTGAGCTTCGGATGCCATTTCTTCTCAAATCTTTTAGATTCTTCTGAGAAGACCTCGCTTTGATACCACTTGTTGGATCGAAATGGAAATAAAAGACTTGTGTGTTTGTCTGAACACAAACACAGAGTTCAGAAGGATTCAAAGATCAAAGATGAGATACAAATCCTATCTGAAATCTAAGGGTGGACTGAAGAAAATGAGCAATTACAATTGCCACCCACACTACTAGGAGAGCTTCAGAAAAGTCTTCTAAAGAAGAAAAGCTCTCAGACTTTAGCTTTCAGAAGAGCTTGTGAGAGTTGAAGGAATTCGAATGAAGCTTTTCTGCACTCTTCTTAAGTTGCCTATTGCTCTGTGTGTCTCCTTCTTTAAACTTGAGCTCCTTTTATACACTTCAGAATATGGCCGTTTAGAAAATAGTCGTTGGAGTTTGTGGCCGTTTGCAATTTTGACCGTTTGGAGAGAGCTCTAGTTTCCTTTGGATCTTGATGAGCTTATTGTTCAGAAGTCCTTCAGTTTTTGCATCTTTCCAATGTCTTCAGAGAGGAGTAGTTGTTCACAGCTAGAAGATAAGCTCTTGTCATCATAGACTGTGAATGAGTCATGCTAAAAACGTGCTCCAATAAATGTCTGTTACAAAAACAAGACAGAAAGAAGAGAGAACTTCATACCTTTGAGGTAGGTAAGTCAGGTAAGTATAGAAAATAGGTATGGAAACCTCGTATGCACAAGCTATTAGAAAGAAAAAGGTAGACAAACAGATATGCTAAAAAGGTGAAGTATGGGTCTGTCAGTGGTAGGTGAGTCCTGTCAGATACCATGCGCCTGAGAAATCATAAATGCATAGTGTCTAATAAATCCAGCAAAATCCAGAGCAAAGGCATTGAACAACTCAAGGATTATTTCTTAAAATATATCAGAAGTGTCATGAGCAGGATTTAAATGGATACTTAAAGACTGATATGACTTGTTCTGACAGAGAATAAAATAATAGGATAATGACAGTTTTGATGAATCAATAAGATATTGAAAGTTTATTAAAAAGATGTATGAAAAGATTTGGAGATAAACTTGCATTAGTGTTAAGCCTAAAAAGGATCAGAAGAGAGTTTTAAGTACAGAGTTAATCAGTGAAGTTGAATCCAAAGGAACATGTAATTCGACTGAAGAAATAGGAGTGATTCGACTTTAGTAATCGAATACCATATAGATTGTTTACTGAAGCATTGACTGTGGCAGTCGAAGAAGACAGATGGATATAGAAGGCATTTGACTGTAACAGTCAGAGTCATCGGTCGAATCAACTAGAGGATTATATGAAGCATTCGACTGTACCAGTCGGAGACGTAAGTCAAATCAAGTAGAATATATATGAAGCATTCGACTGTACCAGTCGGAGACATAAGTCGAATCAAGTATAAAGTTGTGACCTTAGAAAATTTTAAGATTGTTTAGCTTCGATTCTGAAGGAGTCGGATTTGACATTCGAAGTGAACAGTCGAATTTAGTAGGACATAGAGAGAGTCTGTGGACTTAGAAAAAATTCGAGATGGAGGTAAGGTCTTGAAATGTATCTATATGATTTTTGTGATATATAATTACTATATTTTCTTTGTAGAAAGTTATTTAAAGAGTTTTGTCATAGCAAAAAAATATATATATTAATTTAAGAAAATTCTTAAATTCCTTAGGGTAGTTGCTCAACAAATGTTGTCATGTTTTGCCATCATCAAAAAGGAGGAGATTGTTGAGTTGTGTGTTTTGATGATGACATATTAATGATGTCTACACTCTCATACTTTGATTTTAATGATGACTAAAACATTTGGTTGTGAATGTTGTCCAAACACTCACACTTTAATTTAATGATGACATATTGCATATATTATAATAATGACTAAAAACATATTTTTGGTCTTAATATTTCATATCTTACTGATAATGATTTGTTTTGATGGTCCACTCTTCATTTGTAAAGGTTTACAGAGTTTTTACAAAAAGTAGGTCGACACTACTTGACACTAAGGTCAACTCTACCAGTCTGCCCAGCAAGTTCATGAAGAACAAGCTACCAATAAGGTCAACACTAGTTAAGAGTAAGGTCGACACAAATTGCCATCCAGTGAACTAGTTTTGGAGATATTCTCAAGAGGTCAACACTGTCTGTTGATCAGGTCGACACTAGAGTTCTGCCAGTAAAGGGAAATTGGATTTTCTATCAGTAGTGTCGACACTATGGAAATGTAGGTCGACACTCATTTTCTGTGAACCCAGAATTGTGCAGAGCATAAAATCCAACGACTGTGATCTTTTCTGAGATATTTTTGGGAGATTCCATAATTACCAAATTGCCCTTTCATCCAAGTGGCAATGAGGTAAAGGCATTTTGGACACGTGGCAACCTTGGGTGCACTCTAGGTTTTTGTGCACACCTTTCTCATGTTCTTGGGACTGCACAATGGCTATATAAGCCTCCATCTCATCTGAAGAAGCCATCCTTTGAGCCATCCATCGATTCCATCCAAGAGGATGTAGGGATCAAGGCCAAGCAGTGAGAGAAAGCTATGGAGTGCTGAAACAGAAGCAGATCAAGAAGAAAAGCAGCAGAGGAAGAAGAAGGAATTGTGCAAGCAGTAGATCTGAAAATAGAGCATCGTGGATCATGCAAAGAAGAAGTTGTAGAGCTGAGAAGAAGAAGAAGATCTGAAGGCAGGTGGAAGAGGAAGTCAGTGCAAGAGTAGAAGCACAAAGCTCAACATCCGTGGAGAAACTCAAGAGCATAAATTCATATCTGAATCTCTCTATAAATTAGATCTGAAACAGGGTATCGCGAATTGAGGCTAATTTGAAGGAGTTCAGATCAAATTGGTTGAGAAACACAACCAGATGATGCATATGGGCAAGATGATCTGAAAAACACCTTCAACTCTCAAGATCTGAAGATTCAGAGTTCAGATTACATAGTCCAAAGGGAATTGGGCAAAACCGAAGGACTGGTGTTTGAAGATTTGTTTCCCTTAACTCTGATCTTCTGTGTATTTGATATTTTCGTTTAAACTTCTTCTCTGAACTTGTTGGGTGCTCCTACTGGTAATAGAGTGTTGATCCATACTGTGTGTGTGTGGATTGAGGAGGTCCTTATGACCTTGAAGCTGTGAATCATCAGATAAACTGTGAATCAGTAGATAAGCTGTGAATCAGCAATTGGCAAGCTATGTGTCAGCGTTCAAGCTGTGAGTCAACAGTTGTTTGAAGCTGTGAATCAGCGGTCTAGTGAAGCCTCACTTGGTTTGAGTGAGGGGTGGACATAGGTCTCTGTCTGGGAGCCGAACCACCTAAAAAATCTCCTGTGCAATGGTTTGATCTATTTTCAACTAGATGCTTGCATAGGTTTCTGCATTCACATTGCTTATCTAATTTCCTCTCACATCAATTCACTCATTCACATCAGTTCAGTAAAATTGTGAGTCTGTTTAGATCTTTAATGTGAAGTAATTTTTAATTGCTTAAGCTTCCGCTGAGTTTTGTTATAGATCTATCCCCCCCCCCCCCCCTTCTAGATCTGTTCACAATTGTGAAAATGATCCAACACGTGGGTCACGGTCGCGATTCACATGCATGCAAAACGCGTCATCTGCACCCGTCGCGTTTTGGGTTCTTGCCCGAAAACACAGGAAACATGCATACGATTCATGAAATGCCTATAAAATCTAGGGCTCTTGGGACAAAAGTGTCAACATGAAACTTGTTGGTAACATGGAATAAAAGAGAACTATGTTTGGAATCATTAAAAACGGCCTCAGGATGCATGAAAAATCGACATGAAAATAAAAAGTACCTAACATGCGCGACTTTGGCTAAACGCTTATAACTCAAGATGTACTCAGTGAAATTCAATGAAACCACTTGGACATGAAAGTAGACTCGATGCTCTACACATTGGTATATGATTTATTAAGATTTCCCCAAGATCACCTACCTTCTGGGTTGAAGAAGTCTCGTTCTCCAGAAACCCTTGTTCAGACACTTGTTGGAGAACGCTTAGTACACCCGGTCTACTGCATAAAATTGGGTATTCCAGTGCGATTAGGAACTAGACTTGACCCTCTTTCCAGGGGTGTAAGTCTTGCATGGTGTGGTTAGGGTTGGCCTACCTTTGGTTGACTCTAAGAAGACTGTCTGCGCAGGTTGATGCAGACGCAACGGGGAAGAAGAAGAGCTTGGTGTGGTCGATCTCCTGCTCCCCAGCCGCCAAGAACTCCTCCACACGACCCCAGCAAGATGGTAAACTCATCCTCTAGGGTTTGTGGAGAGTATATGCATCTAGGGCTTTTAGAAGTCCCATTGTAACAAGAGATGAAGGGTTGTGGTTTTAGCATGTCCCCTTCCATGTTTTGAGGATCTCTCACCCCATTAGAGTGTCTTGGCCATTAGGAAACCCCAAAGGATGGCTAGGCACTAATTTGGGTTGCTAAGAGAGCCTAATTGCATCCAATTTTACCCTAATTGTCTCTTTCTAATTTCAGCTCATTAGGGTTGCGAATTTCTATGTATTTTCTTACTTCATTTTATTATTGGGCCAAATGTTGTCCATTGGCCCAATTCTGATAATGGGTTATCTATACATGATGTTGGAAGTCTCTCCAACATGTTTATTTAATTTATGGTTGTGTCATATTTCCGTGTTAACGGTTTTCCGACCTTTTTTCCTAATTTGGATAATTGGTCACTGTGTGACGTACACTTGGCCAATCGGATTTTTCGTTGCACAAATTTCTTCGTGGAACATTTATGAATAATGTTTAGGGTTGATTTATAATTTTCACAAAATTTTCCGATATGTTCTTGCACGTACGATAGTGGTACGTATGTTTAAATACTCTGATATTATGTAAATCATTTATTTCCATTTATTTAAATTTTTATTTAATAAATTTTCTGGGGTGCTACAACCGTGAACAAACACCGTGAAGAAACACGTAACAACAATAACAACCAAGCCACCGCCACTAGCAACAAAGAGGAGGACACACCGGCCACTCCCTCTGCTCGCCAATTGGCTTCTGCCTACAACCTCCTCGGAAGAGTGAGGCCAGCAAGCCTTCACATAGAACACCACACACGAACAACCGCAACCCGGTTGAGTTGAAGCCCTATGCCTAACACCACAGCGTGGCTCCGGAACCAATGCTGAGAGAGGCAGTGAGAAGGACTAGCTGATCTGTGCCGGAAGAACAATCAAACCACCTCGGCGTCCCAGACTCAGCTAAGAGAGCTCTGCAAACGACTCTATGCCGTTGTCCCCTACCATTTTCCCCTTAGCTCCAGAGTCTTTCACTCGAGCACCCGCCGCCGGAGAACTCCCTCAACGGACGCACGGGGACAGGGGGGTGCAGGTAACGGTAGCAACCTCTAAATGGACAAGCCCTGAAGTGCCTAGCAGCGGGCAAACTGAGAACAGGCAGGGCAACCACAACAAGCAAACGACACGGTTGGCTCGTAACCAAGACAAGCCCAGCAGGCACATGACACACACAGCACACCTCCCAAAAACCCCCAGAAGGACCGTCAGCCAACACAGGCACACACACCACCGCTAGAAACTCAGAATTATAGAAAAGACTGCACAACAGCACAGAAGCCAAAAGGCAACAAGAAGCCCATCGCAATCAGATGATGAGCCCTGTTGCGACTAGAACGCGACACAGAACCTGTAGCGACCAGAACGTAACAACCAGGGTGTCGCCTTCAGATGATGAATGCGACGCATCGACCTGTCGCATTCTTCATCTAAAGACAGAGCCCTTGGGGAAGAACTGCCCTAAGGCCCACACCCACAACCTAACAAGGGAAGCAACCACAGAACACCAGTCATGTGCCTAAGTTGGGGAAGAAACATTCCCCTAACCAATTTAGGCACAAACCACCCTTGCTAAGCCCGAAAACAAGGAAACCTGATGGGCAAGGGGAACTCGACAACAACCCTGTCGCAACAAGAAGGCGACAAGCAGGGTGTCGCCTTCAGATGCTAAATGTGACTTATCGACCCGTCGCGTTCCTCATCTGAAGGTAGAACCCTTGGGGCAGAACCGCCCCAAGACCCACACCCAAAGGAACCACAGAGATTAACCACCGATTGGAAGATAAGCCCCGTGCCAAGTTGGGGAGACCTCCCTCTAACCAACTTGGACACGAGCCACCCCCACCAAGATCGGAAACGGGGAAACAAAAGGGCAAGAAGAATGCGACGGCTATCCTGTCGCAACCAGAACGTGACAGGAAGCCCATCGCCTTCTAACTGATACCGCGACAGCTAACCTGTCGTGATCTTAGTAAAAACTGAGACTTGGGATAGGGCCATCCCACGGTCTTCTGAAGCCACAAAACCACAAAAGAAGGGGAAGGAAGAGGCACACACATGCACAATGGCAAAAAGGCTCGAGGGGCACCAATGCCACCTCTCCTTGCCATAAACCACAAGAAACCAACTTACACAAAGAGGGAGCACCACCGGCAAGCATTCTCCAGTGCAAAACCACAAGTAAGACTCGAGCACAGAGAGAATAGCTCGAAACAAAACTCCATGATCTCCTCAAAACAGTAAGAGAGAGCAAGAGATCTCTACCGAAATCAAAGAGCCTGTAACGCCCCGACGCGGAATATCGGAGTGGGATTACAGTTATTAAATAGTACCATGCGAGAAATAGATAACAACCCATTACACAAATGGAAATAATACCAAGCAACCTCATATTTCATTAACAATCCATCAACTCCATTACAATCACTAATGTCTCATCAAACTTCAAGATCTAACTATTACATCAACGTATCAGAGCCAAAATTAGGGCCCAGAGTACTTATTAAAAATCAAACTATTACATCATGACTAACTGACTCATAACTATACTAACTAACTACTACTAGATAGCACTGGTTGCAGAAAAATGGTCACTCCTGAGAATCCTCAGTCCCATCCTCATGAGTGTGGTCATCGTCATACTCGCCTGAAACACATTAAATAAAAATGCAGGATGAGTGAATAACGCCCAGTAGGACTTAATATCTCATGTAAACAAGCAGGCTTTAAGTGTTTAACCTTTTATCAAGCAGGATAACTAACAGGAATGAGCAAGTACGAGAACGATCAGGTATAGTCTTGTCAGTAAGTTCACATGACAAGAATACCTTCATAGGTAACAAGTACAAAAGATTTGGCCATATTTCAAGTTAACAAGTAATTGCACAGTAGTGCACAAGTCACGATAGCAAGTAAATCAAGTAACATGCGTTTGGTCGATCATTTTATCAACCACAAGTCAAGTATCATGTACAGGAATGTCTGTGAATTGTCTTAGATCAATCTTGTGTGTCATGCGTTTGGTGTATGCCATCACCTGACCATTAGACCCTCGCGAGTTAAAGCCTTTCGGGTGCTCCTCTCAAGGACCAGATTGGGCCCTTATAATGTTGCCTAGCATAGTTGTAACGACCCGACCCTCTAGACCCTCACCAGGGCCCGAAGTTCTCGTCGCCACCCACGAATCCGAAGACCCGGAAGGGTTATAATTAATAGTCTAGTGAGATATGTACTGAATTCCAATAACTATAACAATCTGTACAATATACAAAAGTCTGTACAACGTGTCCCAAACAAAAGCACAGGTACCAGAAGAAAAGTGCAGTCCTTAAGGGGCATACCCGAGAACTTGCAAAGCACAACTCTCAGCTCACTCGGCTACAAGAGCTCACAATGCTCGCTCTCACTGCTGCTGACAACAACACGGCGCCACAACTGCCTCCGTGCAACCCGTCCGACACCGAGCTCCCGCGACGACGAGCCCCTAGCTGAAGGAAGTAGGAGGGGGGTGAGCCTCGCGAACAAGGCCCAGTAGGGATTACCAGTCCCTCACGGCCAGAGCAGCAGGAACTCCGAAAGCAGGAAACTACACTAGAAAGCTGTAAAGCGAGTAACACCTACAGCAGGGTACTACTAAGCATCGAAAGAGAACAGCGCAACGCCACAACCACCAACCGAGGTCGGGCCACACACACGACTCCCGCAGAAACCAACGGAGTCGGGCACAGAGCGGTAGCAACCCTCGACACACTTGCCGAGACCACAGAACAACCAAGTGAGAACTACGTCTCACTGCAAGCACAGCCACCTCGGATCTCCACGAAGTCGAGGGCTCACAAGCAGAACCACCCCGGACCCCGAACGCACTGCCAGGTCGGGAAGCTACACACGCCGGTGCCATCACGGGTTGGCACCCATGAACGGAACTACGGTACCGAGAGGAAACCGAGCAGGAATCACCAGAAGCACGGGTCTGCCCAAGGCCAGACCAACGACGCCCATGGGAGCTAAGCACAGCCAGGCTAAAACTGCCGTGCAAGCTAGGGCAACGAGGAACACTTGGAAACGTCGTGAGGAAAATGTCGTCACAACAACAGCAACCAAGCCACCGCCGCTAGCAGCCAAGAGGGGGACCCGCAGTCCACACGCTTTGCTTGCTAGCCTAGCTCCTGCCTCTACCCCCATGAACGGCGAGACAGAGCCGCCACAGAAACACACAACGCACGCAACACCGCAGCCTGGCCAAGCTACGGCCTCACGCCTGACACCACTACATGGCTCCGGAACCAACGCAGAGAGACGCAGTGAGACAAAGGACTGTCTGGTCTACGCCAAGAAAGCACTCCGAACCCCTCGGCGTCCCAGACCCAGACAAGAGAGCTCTACAATCGACTCAGCGCCGCTGTCCAACTCGTTTTCCCCTCAGCTCCAGAGTCCGCCCTGTCGGCTGCCAACTTGAGCACGCTCGTAGCCCGGAGTACTCCCTCAACAGGCTCCCGAGGACGGGGGTCCCAGGAAACAGAGACAACCTCTGAACGGGACAAGCCCTCAAGTGCCAAGCACCGAGCGAAAAGAGAACAGGCAGGGTAGCACAACAAATCCACGCCGAATTGCTGGCTTGTAACACACGAGAAGCCCAGCAAGCACGAGGCACGCATAGACCCTCAAGAGGGTCGTCGGCCAACTAACCACACACGGAAAAACCGGAGTCTCGGAACACTACCAGCTAGTACGGAAACCCGTCGCTCTGCTAATAATCGATTGACCGCCAGTCAATCGATTATTAGACAGACACGACCCTCCTGGCACCACTGCCAGGACACGGCCACGAAAGTGTCACCTTCGGTCACTGAACGCAGGGAGGTAACCAGCCGCGTTCCCTACCAGAAGGTCCTAAGGGCAAAGCCTGCCCTGGGGCACATGCCGACACACAACCGGGCCACGGAAACACCCGAGGCACCCACAGGCACTGTCGCTCCCCCACAGGCCGTCGCGATACCATCGCGACAGGGAAGGGCACCGCGACAGCAACCCTGACACGATGGGGCGGCGCGTTGCGACAGCAACCCTGTCGCGACGGGAAACCAGGTCACGACAGCGATCCTTATCGCGGTCACCCAGTGCACCGCGATAAGGTCGCGCCCGACCGGGGCGACGCCTCTACTGATGTCGCGGCGCGTCGCACGGCCGCGACATCAGCCGAGAGGCAGACCGCCGGGATCCTCAATCCCGGGGCCGCCCACGAGCTACACACAAGCGCACACGAGGGAGGGGAGCATGGGAAAGCTGTAAGACTATCTACAAACCCCGAGGGCTCCCAATCCACTCGGATGAGAGAGGGCACAAGAAATCCCTACCGTTCACGAAGAACGAACCCACGAGGGGCCCTTCACGTCGGTTGGCCACCTCCTCCTCGCTCCACGCAAGGTCCACGATGCCACGGCACCATGCACGACCCTCCTCCTCGCCTGAAACACTCAAAGGGGAGAGGGGGAGGCGGAGCACCGCCGGAGGGAGAGGGAGAAGGGAAGAAGAAGAGAGAAGGGGAAAGGGGTAGCCGGCCAGCGCCTCAAGCCCCCGACACCCAGAACGCGACGAACCGCCCCGTCGCGTTACAGACCTTAACGCGACGGGCCTACGGACCGCGACCATAACGCGCCCCCCAAGGGCGCCGCGACAAACCGATAGGCCGTACTGACACACTGCCACCCTGACAGGCGTCAGACGACTGGACAACGCAACACGACAAGACACTGTCGCGACCCGTTGACCGGTCGCGACAAGAACGCGACGGCAACCCAGGGCGCGACAAGAACGCGACAGACCGCCCTGTCGCGATACGGATGACTATCGCGTCGAGCACCCCCGACGCTGCACCAGTCATCCAGGACACCGAAAAGAAAGCCGGGAAGCCGGGTCTTACATTCTACCCCCCTTAAAACAATTTCGTCGTCGAAATTGGGACAAGCCCAGAAGATCCCGAGGCACGAAACAAAAACACAGGGAGCAAACGCAAGACCAATGCGAATAAGCCACTAAGTCTCAACACGACTTCCTCGTGGCAACAATCGCACCACCAAACACGCGCGGAACTCACGAAGCCGGAAAACTAACGGCTCACACAACGGGATCCCAACACGCAGGCACCACCCAATTAAAAACGGAACGGCTCACAACATGCTCCAACACTCCGGGAGCACCAAGCCGAGGAACCTACGGCTCACTCCAGTCACACGTGGGGCGCCCAAACGGAACGACAACCCCACCGATGCCGAGCGACGCCAAATCCAGGCTAAACAGCGGAAAACGCCAGCCGAAAACTACACAGCTGCGGCCACCAACAGACCTCGCTGTTGTGACCAACCATTCAGCAACCCACTCTGTCGCCGGCAAAACCCGATAGAGGACACGGTTGGCGAGAGAACAACACGAGAAACACCGGTCAGCAACTCAATCTGTCGCCAGTAAAACCCGACAGAGCACACCGTTGTTGACAACCACACAAGAACCACCTAAGAGCCAACCACAAGTCTCAGGGAACGGCCTCACGCTACTAGCAGCAGCTAGCACCAGTCACCAGCCCAACTGAAAAACCACGCGAGTGATGAGGACCAGAGCCACGTCACGCTCGCGAGGGATCCGCAACACACGGAACAACGTCCACTGTCACCACTAGGTCTCACCCAGACCTTCCTCGCGGTCCAATAGGGATAGCAAATGCACGCAGAGAAACCTCAACACGCGAAAACGGCTTCCACTGTCACTACTAGGTCTCACCCAGACCTCCCTCGTGGTTCGACAAGGATACCAAACGCACGCGGAGCCACAAAAACTAGGAGTTACATGCTCCACAACGTGGAACACCACGACGGAAGCACGAAAAACATTGAGGTTAAGCCATAACTTGGCACCTCACAACGCCGAAAAATCACTTAGTCGAGTACTAGCAAGCCAATAGGCCTCGCTGTCATCAGATGAACCGACAGGAGACTCCACCATCGGCTTCTAGACTCACCAACACCACGCGCAATCACACGGAAACCAAAACAACTGCAGAGGTCGAGGACACACGTCGACCTCAGAGGACCCAGACCAAAGCAGGGTACCACAACCGAACGCACTCGCTCTCAAAGCGAGAGGGAAACTCGGACACATGCTATGACCAAAGCCTGGCGTACCACCAATAGGGCTACCTAGACAAGGCAAAGCAGACACCAACAGCGGTAACGGTACGACAACAAGGCTTAGGCTAGCGCAAGTGTCCCAGAGGCGGAAAGGTCAACGCCTCCAACACCGAGCAAACTCATGAAACAACGCACGAAGCTCACGAACAGATACACGACACAACACACGGTGCTATCACAAGCACCAGGAGCCACCCAAGGCACAACACAATGCACCAAGGCTCCAGACGGCACAAAACCGAAACACTCGAGCACCAGCACACGGTGCTACCACAAGCACCAAAACTCAGCAAGGTGCAACACAGGCCATCGCACCAACGGCTCGAAACGACACAGGGCCCACCGAAAGGGACTCTCCACCAGAGGCCCACAAGAAAAGCGCACAGAAAAGCTGACAACGACTTCAAGAGCGCGACCATCACGTTGGCTCCATGAAGCGCAAAAACACAAAACATCGACTCTGCCGCACGAGGAGCAAAAACCATAGCAACTCCCTGGCGCGTAAGAGCAAGAAGCACCACCTCTATCGCAACCTATAGAGAGGCCCAACACGAAACGCCGACTCGAAGAGCCTCCAAGGCACAAGCCGAGGCACCATCGAGCGCACACCGGAACAACGCTTGCATGAGTAAGCCGACCACGAAAACCAATGCACAGTGGAACAACGCTCACGGAAGTGATCCACAGGAACGAACGCTACCTCGCACTAAACCAACAGGGACCCAACGCTCCAAATGGTTTAGGCAGGTAGCAAACCCATATCGACAACAATTGGCACAAACAGGCCCACTAACCATGGTGCCACACGGAAAAGACGACACGAGGGGAGCAAAACAACTCAACCCAAAACAGCTCCAGGGAAGGTGACCCCACCAGAAGGTCGCAACAATGCGCACCCTGGCAACACAACATCATAGTGGAGCACCACCACCCCGAGCAACTGACGAAAGCAGAGGAAGGAGACACGCACGAGTCTCTTCCATACGCGAGAGGCAAAACCACAACGCGAGACTAACACTTCCATACGACGCACAGCCAGCTGAGCACCACGACACTCACTAGACCACCATCTGCGAGAGCACGTCGGGCACAAGAACAAAGCAGACCACCCGAGCCACGGGGACACACAAAGTCCCACCGGCACAACCGAGAAGCTTAGAAACAACTAACGAGACAAGCTGGCCAACGCAGTAGCAGACGCACAGCCAGGGGCACGACCCTTGACTGGAAACGCCCAAACAGACTGTAACAAAGACAGTCCAACCGCAACGACGACAGCTCATCTCCACAGAGAGGGAGGAGAGAGAGAGCAGCGACGACCAAAGCAAACACAAGGCAGCTTTGGGGAGAATCTCCGCCAAAAGCACCAAGAGCCGTCCTGGGAGAACCTCACCAGAACGCAGCCCAACCAAACGACACACTCTAACCACAGGGCCACACAATGGTGGCCCGAAACGAACACGAAGCACTCCTGGGAAGAACCTCTGCCAGAAGCGACAAGGGCGATCCTGGGAAGAACCTTCACCAGAATGCACAACCCAACGACCAAACAACACGGACCATCGAGAGAACACTACAGCAAGCGGAACTACAGAAGCAACACAAGCCGGCTTGGGAGAACCTCTACCAGAACCACCAAGGCACCGTTCTGGGAAAACCCTCAGAACGCGCCAGCCAAACCAACAACATACCTCAGAACCTGAGGTAGCGCAACAACAGCAGAACGAGCGCGGAACAGTCCTGAGAGAAACCCTCATCAGAACACAACAACGGTTCTGGGAAACCTCCAAAAACAGAACAACCAGGCGATGCGCTCAGCCTCGAGGCCAACGCAACAGTAACCAGAAATGAGCACAACAAAGTTCTGGGGAAAACTCTCTTCCACCAGAACCAACAGAGAAAGACTCTGGGAGCACCTCACCAGAGCTCACAACCATCCAGCACCAGGCTGACAACAACCACAGGCAAGTGTTGCAGCGCTCGACCAGCGGCGCAACACAGCACGCAAGGCACCTGCTCAGCTCGGCGTCCCGAGCACAGCGCACAACGGCGCACAGGTACACAAGGCCAAACACACAACAACGACAACACACACCCCAACAACAGAGGGGACAGCCAACAAGGCCGGGACACTTCGACTGGCTCCACAGACCACAACTCTGCACCGGTGAAGGCCACACCACACGCAGGCTCTCTCAGCCTTTACGACGCACACACGCTCAAATGCGCCGAAGACGACCAGGAGCACCGCACCTGGACTTGCCTACAAGTGTCCTCCATATAGGAAGACCACTGCCAGCGAGTCCAGCGCCAACTGCGCCGCTACAGCACGAACACACCGAGCGACCACACTCACCATGCATGCGGCACAACAACAACTGCAACCTGCAACACGCGCACGAATCATGCATGGAAGCCGCACACCTGCAAAACATTTGAAAGCATAAGCCTGACACTAGTCGAACGGTGTCAGCAGCGCACTAGTACCTTCCTTTGGGACAGCTATAGTTATTAACTCCTTACAAATCTCAGTAAACCCTCGCTCTGATATCAACTGTAACGACCCGACCTCCAGACCCCCACCAGGGCCCGAAGTTCGCGTCGTCCCAGGGATCCGAAGACCAGAAGGGTTATAATTAATAGTGTAGTGAGATATGTACTGAATTCCAATAACTATAACAATCTGTACAATATACAAAAGTCTGTACAACGGTCCCAAACAAAAGCACAGGTACCAGAAGAAAAGTGCAGTCCTTAAGGGGCACATCCCGAGAACTTGCAAAGCACAACTCTCAGCTCACTCGGCTACAAGAGCTCACAACGCTCACTCTCA
Organism: Colocasia esculenta; assembly: GCA_014218235.1. Taxonomy (NCBI): domain Eukaryota; kingdom Viridiplantae; phylum Streptophyta; class Magnoliopsida; order Alismatales; family Araceae; genus Colocasia; species Colocasia esculenta. The sequence continues at coordinate 91,177,249 of CM024763.1, read as the reverse complement.
CTGTTGCTGACAACAACCGGCCCCACAATGCCTCCGTGCAACCCGTCCGACACCGAGCTCCCGCGACGACGAGCCCCTAGCTGAAGGAAGTAGGGGGGGTGAGCCTCGTGAACAAGGCCCAGTAGGGATTACCAGTCCCTCACCGGCCAGAGCAGCAGGAACTCCGAAAATAGGAAACTACGTTAGAAAGCTGTAAAGCGAGTAACACCTACAGCAGGGTAATACTAAGCAGCGAAAGAGAACAGCGTAACGCCACGACCACCAACCGAGGTCGGGCCACACACATGACTCCCGCAGAAACCAACGGAGTCGGACACAGAGCGGAAGCAACCCTCGACACACTTGCCAAGACCACGGAACAACCAAGTGAGAACGACGTCTCACTGCAAGCACGGCCACCTCGGACCTCCACGAAGTCGAGGGCCCACAAGCAGAACCACCCCGGACCCCGAACACACCGCCAGGTCGGGAAGCTACACACACCGGTGCCATCACGGGCTGGCACCCAAGAACGGAACTACGGTACCGAGAGGAAAACGAGCGGGAATCACCAGAAGCACGGGTCTGCCCAAGCCAGACAAACGACGCCCACGGGAGCTAAGCACAACCAGGCTAAACTACCGTGCAAGCTAGGGCAACGAGGAACACTTGGAAACATCGTGAGGAAAATGCCGTCACAACAACAGCAACCAAGACACCACTGCTAGCAGCCAAGAGGGGGACCCGCAGTCCACACGCTCTGCTCGCTAGCCTAGCTCCTGCCTCCACCCCCGCGAAGGGCGAGACAGAGCCGCAACAGAAACACACAACGCACGCAACACCGCAGTCTGGCCAAGCTGCGGCCTCACGCCTGACACCACTACGTGGCTCCGGAACCAACGCAGAGAGAGGCAGTGAGACAAAGGACTGTCTGGTCTACTCCAGGAAAGCACTCCAAACCCTCGGCGTCCCAGACCCAGACAAGAGAGCTCTACAAACGATTCAGCGCCGCTGTCCAACCTCGTTTTCCCCTCAGCTCCAGAGTCCGCCCTGTCGGCTGCCAACTTGAGCTCGGTCGTAGCCCGGAGTACTCCCTCAACAGGCTCCCGAGGACAGGGGTCCCAGGAAACGGAGACAACCTCTGAACGGGACAAGCCCTCAAGTGCCAAGCACCGGGCGAAAAGAGAACAGGCGGGGCAGCACAACAAATCCACGCCGAACTGCTGGCTTGTAACACACGACAAGCCCAGCAAGCACGAGGCACGCATAGACCCTCAAGAGGGTCGTCGGCCAACTAACCACGCACGGAAAAGCCGGAGTCTCGGAACACTACCAGCTAGCACGGAAACCCGTCGCTCTGCTAATAATCGATTGACCGCCAGTCAATCGATTATTAGACAGACACGACCCTCCTGGCACCACTGCCAGGACACGGCCACGAAAGTGTCACCTTCGGTCACTGAACGCAGGGAGGCAACCAGCCGCGTTCCCTACCGAAAGGTCCTAAGGGCAAAGCCTACCTGGGGCACACGCCGACACACAATCGGCCACGGAAAACCCGAGGCACCCATAGGCACTGTCGCGCCCCCACAGGCCGTCGTGATACCATCGCGACAGGGAAGGGCACCGTGACAACAAACCTGACACGACGGGGCGGCGCATCGCGACAGCAACCCTATCGCGACGGGAAACCAGGTCGCGACAGCGATCCTTATCGCGGTCACCCAGTGCACCATGATAAGGTCGCGCCCGATCGGGGCGACGCCTCTACTGATGTCGCGACGCGTGGCACGGCCGCGACATCAGCCGGGAGGCAGCGCCGGGATCCTCAATCCCGAGGCCGCCCACGAGCTACACACAAGCGCACACGGACGAGGGGAGCATGGGGAAAGCTGTAAGACTATCTACAAAACCCCAAGGGCTCCCAATCCACCGGATGAGAGAGGGCACAAGAAATCCCTACCTTTCACGAAGAACGAACCCACGAGGGGCTCTTCACGTCGGTTGGCCACCTCCTCCTCGCTCCACGCAAGGTCCACGACGCCACGACACCACGCACGGCCCTCCTCTTCGCCTGAAACACTCAAAGGGAGAGGGGGAGGCGGAGCACCGCCGGAGGGGAGGGAGAAGGGAGAAGAAGAGAGAAGGGGAAAGGGGTAGCCAGCCAGCGCCGCAAGCCCCCGGCACCAGAACGCGACGAAACCGCCCATCGCGTTACGGACCTTAACGTGACGGGCCCATGGACCGCGACCAGAACGCGCCCCCCAAAGGCACCGCGACAATCGATAGGCCGTACTGACACACCTGCCACCCTGACAGGCGTCAGACGATCGGACAGCACAACACGATAAGACACTGTCGCGACCGTTGACCGGTCGCGAAAAGAACGCGACGGCAACCCAGGGGCGCGATAAGAACGCGACAGACCACCCTGTCGCGACACGGATGACTGTCGCGTCGGGCACCCCCGACGTGGCACCAGTCATCCAGGACACCGGAAAGAAAGCTGGGAAGCCGGGTCTTACAATAGTCATGTTTTTATCTTAGACAATCACACGATGGCCAATAGTGTACCAAGAATAGATGAGAGTAGTAGATGAACTAGACGAGAGTGTAGAGAGAACGTGAACAGATGAGAGGATATAGATAGTAGATGAGATAGGGACAATTCCATAAAATAACGAGAAACACACGATAGTAACGATTGCATGGCACCAAGTCGAGTACGGCAGTCTGGTAGAAGTCACAACCGCCCACTAGCGTGCTATGAACACAGGCTAGATGGTCCGGCATGATCGCAAGATAAGGAGAGAACACTAAGGCCATGGATCGTATTGATCCCTAAGATGTAACGGATTTTAGGGTACAACCAACTCGTTGACTAAGGACGTGCGCCAAAGCCAAGAAGACTTACGGAGGTTTTGACAAGGAGTCCCTAGTCCAGTCGAGAGTATTCCCGATGGAGAGGTGGTCCAAGTCAATAGAAAAGTGTGTAAAACGGGTCCGTCGTGCCTCGAGTGCTCGAAGCCGAGGGAAAACGACAACAGTATGCGCGTATAAAACGAAAACAATTGTATTTAAAAAATAGGTAATTTAGTCATTTATTTCGCTAATTTACCGAATACATTATTGCATAATTTATCAAGGTCAAATGGCATTTAAAATGTTGTGTGTGTGTATGTGGAAAGAAATCTTGAGGATATGACAAGTCGTGCAAATGTCATTTAAATAATTAAATATATATCATTAATGTCATTTATTAATTTACCAAGTCGAATTAACTATATCATGGGTTAAACATGGCTAATTAAAGGGTATAAAGCCTAAACATCAGGTATATGCAAAATTTTCAGTTCTGGTCGGATTCTTGAAAACGCAAAGCAACATACCGTCGTGATTCAAGTCGCGACGGGGCGGTCGGGCGCGACATGGGGCCTGGCCGGTTGGCCGGTCCGGAGTGAATCGCGGCGGCTTATGCCGTCGCGTTCTTGACGTGACTCCATCGGCCGGCGTAACCCCACTGATATCGCGGCGGATCGCGCCGTCGCGATAACAGGTGGGATTGCCCTTTTTCCCTTTTCCTAGGACGAATCCTCTGGATACAGGGATGTTCTAAATTCTATATAAAATAGTACGGTGATCCAAAAAGTACGAAACTAGTTTTAAATGAAAGTAGACATGTATATCTATCAACATGCCCGATTAATTGAAAATAGACAAGGTTTAGATATGAATTGATCGGGTTACTTTTGGTGACCTAAACAGGCGCAGCAGGGTTCAACGAATTAATTAGAGATGTATACATGATGAAAATTATGGATGTTCAAAATCTAACACGATGTAGTATTTTAGAGATTTTCTCATAGCAGGGAATCAAGTATGCACGAAGTTTAAAGGTAAACTTGAAGAGTCGGGTACAGACAACAGACAGGTATTCAAAGATTAATCTCCCTCATGGGAGATTGAAATCGAGAATGACAAGGGCGTTTGAAAGATAATAAGATGCAGTTACACGAGAATTTTATCATGACATGAGAGCAAGTACATGTGGGAAATTAGGAAAACAATAACATTTCGGTTCATGATAACAGCAGGGCTTCACGAATTAAATTCGCTCAAATGGATGAGCAGAATACAACGAAACATAGGGCTTTTGAAGAGGTACATGAAGGCTACCTAGGATAATATTTACACGATTTTGCTGAGAGATTGCCTACCTTTTTGTGTGGAGTAAGAAAAACCTAGTTTGGATGATGAAATTATGAAAACCCTTCTTGCTCCAAGCCTTCTCCTTCCTTGCTCCTTGGTCCAGATCTTCTCCTCTTCGTCTCCAAAAGTCTTAGCACGAAATTGGGGGGTGCTAGGTCAAATGGGGGGTGTTTTGATGGCTTATAGAGTTCTAAATCACCTAAAAACTCTTTTCTTCTCATCCAACTCCGAAAATTGCCATTTATCTCCCACTTTCTCTTATTTATCCACCTAATGGAGTTGGGAAGGGATCCAATTTCGTGGATAGAGGTTAGGGTAAGTCTAGGACTCTTTTTAGGATGGATATGGACTATTTAATTATTTAAACCCTTTCCTAATTATCACTTATTTTTATTCCGAATTTGGCTTAATTATTTTCATCCCATGATGGGCTAACCCTATTTAGGCCCAATCTATTAGGTTTGGGTTATTAGAGTAACCCATTAATAATTTAGCTTAATGGGTATTATTTTAATTCCCTTTTATTCTAATTAAATTAATTATCTCATCTATTAAATAATAAAATTTTATTTTCTTGATTTTAAAAATCAAGGGTGCTACAGAGCCAGACCCGTTGGGCCCTTCACGTCGGATATGGTCGTCTCCTCCTCGCTCCACGCTGCTCCCATGCTCCGCCACGAGCACCCCGACACCTTCACACGCCCTAAACACCGGAAAGGGAGGGAGGGAGCTCCCACCGCGGAGAGGGGAGAAGGAAGGAGGAAGAGGAATAAAGAAGAAGATCGAGGTGTCTGCATGCCTTAAGGCCTCAGGACTGAAGTCGCGACAAGAAGGGCATCGCGACAGGTACCTTGTCGCCTTCTCAAAAGTTTCGACAGGTCTTCTGACAGGCAGACAACCTCTAGATCACATGTCATGCATGCATGTGCTCAGATGAACGTGACACCTAGCACGTCGACTTCTCACATATGAGTGCAGACACGTGGCACACCAGCCACAGAGGAGCAGATCACGACACCATGACTGTTGCTTCACAAACCAAAAGGCGACGCAGATCGTGTCGAGTTCAAGAACGCGACGCCCTACCTGTCACGACCCTAACGACAAAATCAAGGGCAACCAGAAACCGGGATGTTACAAAATCGAACCGAACCGATTCGAATGGGTTTGGCTTAAGGGTCGGTTGATTTTTGATTTGACCAAAATAGGTCAAATTGGGCCTAACCAACCCATGCACACCCCTAAGATCAACAGGGACCAAAGTCAAAGTCCAATGAAGACTGATATAGGAATCCACAGTCCAATTAGAGGGCTACTAGAGAGCATTGGAAATGCAGTGGTAATGGTCATCGCACAATGAAGTGTTAATGGAAGGAGGCAAAAAAAGGATCCCAAAGTATGATTTCCCGCTTCAATGCCGTACTATATCTAGAGTTCTTAACCTTGTAATCTCCCATGTGCTTGACAGTTGTCATTTTCTTCATTTAAAGTTTTAATTCTTTTCTCAGTTCATCTGAACTCTCCTGTTTTTCTAATCTGTATTTGTTTATTTATCTTTTAGATCTTCACATATAGTTCATTTCGTCTTTTAACTTCAGTTATTGTTTTTCTAATTCTTCATTTTCTATTTTTAAATCTGAATTAGTGTTTTTAAACATGCAGTATTTTTCTTACTAACTTTTAACAGTTTTGTTACTTCCCTATATTTACAGTAAATTCGTGAAAGCTTCTTCAAGATTATCAGAGAATCAGAATCATTGCAAGAAAAAAGATGAATCAGAAGTTACCTCTTTCACAGTGTTACCAATAAAAGCCAAGTTGGCTTCTTTCTTTACTGTTTGAGCTTGAACACTGTCTGAGTCGCTGCTGTTGCTCCATACTGCTGCCATAGCCTTTTTCTTATTGCCTCCTGAATTTCTTGGAGCTTCTCTCTTTCTGAATTCAGGGCTTCTTGAGCTTTGGACATTCTGTTTTGATATGTCCTAGCTTTTTGCACTCGTAGCATATGGGCTCGCCCTTTTTCTGATCTTTCCATCTGGTTTCTTGAAGTCCTTATTTTTCTTGAAGTGTCTTCTACCAGATTGGAACTTCTTTTTCTTGGCTAGAATGCGATGCAGTCTCTTGATAGCATGGCTTCTCATCTTCACAATCATTTGAGCTTTATCTTCGGCTGATGACTCATCTGATCTGTCTTCTTCTGCTTTAAGAGAATTGAATGTTTCTTTCTGCTTGAGGACTCTCCTAGTCTCTCCATATTTATCTCGTGGGCCATAAGGGACCCAATGAGCTTTTCCAAAGACATCCTCTTTAGATCATTAGCTTCCTCAATGGCTGTTACCTTGGGAGTCCTGTAGAGGAAGAGATCTAAGGATTTTCTGACCATATCTCCAATCTCATAGGTCTTCCCAAGTCCTGCTAATCCATTTGTAATGTGTGGAATCTACTGAACATTTGAGTTATGGACTCTCCTGGCTGCATTGGAACCTCTCATATGAGTTACCAGAATATCTATTCTGGTTTCCTTAACTTGTCCGTGCCTTCATAAGTGATTCTCAATTTTTTCCACATCTCCATGCGGATTTGTAGGCTGATACTCTATTGAATTCTTTCTTGCTGAGAGCACAGCACAGAATGTTTTTCCTTACAGTTAAAGAATCTTCTTCCTGTCATCATCTGTCCACTGAGCCTTTTCGTGGTGACTAGGAGATCGCCTTCTTCAACTATGGCCATATATGGTAGTCATGACCTTGTAGAAAATACTTCATTCTTGTTTCCAGTAAGCATAGTCTTCTCCATCGACAATGGTGGTCGGTTGGCAGACTGACCATCATTGTGACTTGGGCTGCCATGGATCTTACTCTTCAGATCGTCGGATCTCTTCTTTGTCGAAGAGACTAGCTCTGATACCACTTGTTGCCCAGCTAGGTAGCCCAGAGGGGGGTGAATGGGTCTTTAAAAATTCTTTTGCAATACCTATTCACTAAAAACGTTCACACACAAAGACACACTTTGATGGATGTTAGTTATTGTTAGGATAACAACAATCACACAAAGAAGCAATCACACAACACAGGAGTTGATCCTGGTTCGATCTCCTCTCCTTAGGAGTCCTACGTCCAGTCCCTGAGCAACAACTCATGATTTCACTAACTAGGGTTACAGTCCCCTATGGACACTACAACACCCAGCTCAGCTGGTCTTCTCTTCTCAGCCCGAAGAGGAACAACACCCTGGATACCCCACCAAGTCTTCCTTCACACCAGAAGGGCACACACACACACCCTGGATACCACCAGGTCTTTCTTTACACACGAAGGGTACAAGCATAGAAACAAGTAAGCAGGAGATTAAGCCCCTAGATCAAGCTTTGACAAGCCAAGATCTGAAGCAAAGGACTGAGAGCTTAAGGTCTACAAACTAAGCTCACTCTCAGATCCCAGCCGCTCTCTCAAGATCTACAAACAATGCAGATAGCAAAAGATCTAATCTAATGGAATGAGGCTTGGCTCTTTTTGAGAACTCGTAGAAGACTTGATGATCAGAGTGATTTTGTGACTGTCGTTCTCTATATGTCTCTAGTCTTTTTGGAGCTCTTTCTCAATATATATATCTTCTATTTGAAATATAGTCGTTGAGTATCCGTTGCCTCTAGCTTTTGGTGGATGTTAGACTGAGTGGCACTTGGAAGCTTCTAGTTAACAGTCATTATCCATTTGTGCACACAAAGAGATTCGATCTTCTGAAGTGTCCTTTGGCTTCTACAAGGTCCACGTGTATGACGAATGTTGTCAGAGACCTGCATACATTAAATGCTAAAACAGTAGACAGCTAGGCTGTCTCTTTTTGTCAGTCATGTTAGTGTAATATTCATCAAAATAGTAATGTCATTTTGCTGTTCAAAAAGATGCATACGGAATAGACATGATAATGGACGATATCGAATGCATGCATGCAGAGATACGTTCAGTCTTCATTTAATGCACCGCTGACAGAAGAATATGTGCGAAGACTTTGACTATTCAACCCGTTGAAAGGATAAGTATATGTCAAGTTGATGATATGAAATCGATGCATTTATGAATGAAATCATATGCAATGAAACAGCAAATCGTTGTGAGATATGAAAGAACGTTGTGATCATTAAGGAAATTATTATGATTACTTAAGAGTTGATGTGCAACGCAAATCGTTATGAGAACCAAAGAAATCGTTACGATACTTAAGAAGTCGATGCTCAAAGCAAATCGTTATAATATCTGAAGCAATCGTTGAGATAAGCAAATCGTTATAATATCTGAAGCAATCGTTACGATAAGCAAATCGTTACGATAACTAAAGGAATCGTTACGATAAGCAATCATTGCGATGACTAAAGGAATCGTTACGAAAGCAAGTCGTTACGATGACTAAAGGAATCGTTACGAAGGCAAGTCGTTACGATGACTAAAGGAATTGTTACGAAAGCAAGTCGTTACGATGACTAAAGGATCGTTACGAAAGCATGTCGTTACGATGACTAAAGGAATCGTTACGAAAGCAAGTCGTTACGATAACGATTTTTTTTAAATTCAAACGATGTTTCATTCTATGAAGAAATCGATAAGGCATTTATGAAAATGTTATGAGGAAATCGTTACAGTTCTATTGTAGTCGTTATGATTATATAGGAAACTGATGTGTACTTAGAGAAATATTATACTTGATCTTACTGTTGCTTCAGTAATAATAATACTTACGATTGGCTTAATTTTTCTTGATATATTTCATGTGCTCAAGATTGTAGAAAATAGGTTAGTGACCCTAATCAAGGGTTTGATAATTATCACAAATATATGGTTTGGTTAATCACCAAAATAGAAATGTAATTATTTAATTACATGGGGATAGACTGTTCATCACAATTCTGATAATGGGTATCTATACATGATGTTGGAAGTCTCTCCAACGTGTTATTCAATTTATGGTCGTGTCATATTTCCGTGTGTTAACGGTTTTCCGACCTTTTTTCCTATTTGGATAATTGGTGGCCGTGTGACGTACACTTGGCCAATTGGATTTTTCATTGCACGAATTTCTTCGTGGAGCATTTAGGAATAATGTTTAGGGGTGATTTATAATTTTCATGAAATTTTTCGATGTGTTCTTGCACGTACGATAGTGGTATGTATGTTTTAAATACTCTGATATTATGTAAATCATTATTTCTATTTATTTAATTTTTTATTTATAAATTTTTCGAGGTGCTACAACTGTGAACAAACACCGTAACAACAATAGCAACCAAGCCACCAGCCATAGCAACAAAGAGGAGGACACACTGGCCACTCCCCTTGCTCGCCAGCCGGCTTCTGCCTACAACCTCCTCGGAAGAGTGAGGCCAGCGAGCCTTCACAGAGAACACCACACACGAACAACCGCAACCGGTCGAGCTGAAGCCCCATGCCTAACACCACGGCGTGGCTCCGGAACCAACGCCGAGAGAGGCAGTGAGAAGGACTAGCTGATCTATGTCGGAAGAACAACCAAACCACCTCGGCGTCCCAGACTCAACTAAGAGAGCTCTGCAAACGACTCTACGTCATTGTCCCCTACCATTTTCCCCTTAGCTCCAGAGTCTTTCACTCGAGCACCCGCCGCCGGAGAACTCCCTCAATGGACGCACGGGGATGGGGTGTCCAGGTAACGGTAACAACCTCTAAATGGACAAGTCCTCAAGTGCCTAGCACCGAGCGAACTAAGAACAGGCAGGGCAACCACAACAAGTAACGACACGGTGGCTCGTAACCAAGACAAGCCCAGCAGGCACATGACACACACAGCACACCTCCCAAAAACCCCCAGAGAGGACGTCGGCCAACACATGCACACACACCACCGCCAGAAACTCAGAATTATAGAAAGACTGCACAACAGCACAGAAGCCAAAAAGCGACAAGAAGCCCATCGCAATCAGATGATGAACTGTCGCGACTAGACCGCGGACAGAACCTGTCGCGACCAGAACGTAACAGCCAGGGTGTCGCCTTCAGATGATGAACCGACGCATCGACTGTCGCATTCTTCATCTAAAGACAGAGCCCTTGGGGAAGAACTGCCCTAAGGCCTACACCCACAACCTGATAAGGGCAGCAACCACAGAACACCAGCCATATGCCTAAGTTGGGGAAGAAACATTCCCCTAACCAATTTAGACACAAGCTAAGTCCGAAAACAAGGAAACCTGACGGGCAAGGGGAACTCGACAACAACCTTGTCGCAACAAGAAGGTGACAAGTAGGGTGTAGCCTTCAGATGCTAAATGTGACTTATCGACCCATCGCGTTCCTCATCTGAAGGTAGAACCCTTGGGGCAGAACCGCCCTAAGACCCACACCCAAAGGAACCACAGAGATTAACCACCGATTGGAAGATGAGCCATGTGCCAAGTTGGGGAGACCTCCCTTTAACCAACTTGGACACGAGCCACCCCCACCAAGATCGGAAACGGGGAAACAAAGAGCAAGAGGAACGCGACGGCTATCCTATCGCAGCCAGAACGCGACAGAAGCCCATCGCCTTCTAACTGATCGCGACAGCTAACCTGTCGTGATCTCAGTCAAAAGACTGAGACCTGGGATTGGGCATCCACGGTCTTCCGAAGCCACAAAAACCACATAAGAAGGGGGAGGAAGAGGCACACACATTGCACAACGGAAAAAAGGCTCGAGGGGCACCAATGCCACCTCTCCTCGCCCACAAACCACAAGAAACCAACTTACACAAAGAGGGAGCACCACGGCAAGCATTCTCCAGTGCAAAACCACAAGTAAGACTCGAGCACAGAGAGAATAGCTCGAAACAAAACTCCATGATCTCCTCAAGATAGTAAGAGAGAGCAAGAGATCTCTACCGAAATCAAAGAGCCAGACCCGTTGGGGCCCTTCACGTCGGAATGGTCGTCTCCTCCTCGCTCCACGCTGCTCCAATGCTCCGCCATGAGCACGCCGACACCTTCACCACGCCCCAAAGCACCGAAAAGGGAGGGAGGAAGCTCCCCACCGTAGAGAGGGGAGAAGGAAGGAGGAAGAGGAAGAAAGAAGAGATCGAGGTGTCTGCATTGCCTTAAGGCCTCAGGACTGAAGTCGCGACAAGGAGGGCACGCGACAGGTACCTTGTCGCCTTCTCAAATGTTTCGACAGGTCTTTGACAAGCAGACAACCTCCAGACCACATATCACCGCATGCATGTGCCTCAGGTGACGTGACACTTGGCACTCGACTTCTCACATATGAGTGCGGACACGTGGCACACCAGCCATAGAAGAGCAGATCACGACACCACGACCGTTGCCTTCACAAACCAAAAGGCGACGCAGATCGTGTCGAGTTCAAGAACGCGACGCCCTACCTGTCACGACCTCAACGACAACATCAGGGCAAACAGAACCCGGGATGTTACAAAATCGAACCGAACCGGTTCGAATCAGTGTGGCTTAAGGGTCCGTTTGATTTTGATTTGACCAAAAAATAGGTCAAATTGGGCCTAACCGACCCATGCACACCCCTAAGATCAACAGTGGACCAAAGCCAAAGTCCAATGAAGACTGATATGGGAATCCACAGTCCAATTAGAGGGCTACTAGAGAGCATTGGAAGCTACGGTGGTAATGGTCATCACACAATGAAGTGTTAATGGAGGGAGGCAAAAAAGGATCCCAAAGTATGATTTCCCGCTTCAATACGTACTATATCTAGAAAATTTTGGTACTTAGCGTGGTTCGGCATCCCTTCTGTGCAGATGGGTTGGGAGGGGGAGAACTCGAGTTCGATATCAGGTGGGGGAGGGTTTGTCTTTATCTTTAACCACTAATCTATCAACTAAAAAAAGATTCGACTTCATTTCTTCTTCAATAATTTATTATTATTAAATTTTAGATGTTGTTTGAGTCGAAGTGGAGCCGAATCAATGTGGTATATTATGATTCGTATTGTTCTACATAGGGTGCAAACAAGTCATACTGAGTACTATACTGTTCAAATTTTATTCATTAATTTTTAATCGAGTTTAAACAAAACTCGAGCTTTATCATGTATTGAAAATAATTGTTCATATTTGATTCGTTTAAATACTCTCGAGCTCAGTCTCATAACGACTTCAATTGATTTGGGAGCTCGTTATATTATATAATTTAAGCTCTATCCAAATTATAAGTAAAAATTTTATGCATGAGATCTAAATATATCTTACTTTGAGCTCATGTGTCTCAAGTGCCTTGATAAGTTACTTAATTTAATTATTTTAATATAATATTTAATATATATATATTAATAATTATATAATAAAAAAATAAACAAATTTATTTGTGAGCTTAAACGAGTCCAGTGGACCTTTCCTCGAATAACAAAAATTTCAGCTCGTTAGTCATACGCGTATTAACAGAAAAATACTGGTGCGGCAGATCAGCATGTGGCCCACATGGTCATCCACCCCATCTAATTTATACATAAAACGTACTAAAACAGTCCATCCTTTGTTTCCCATACCATCATACATAAAAGCGGTCATTGTCTGTTCACATACTATATATCACATACAAGTACTAAAACAGTACTAGTACTATTACACACCATACATCTACGAGATACCAATATCTAGCAACACACA